>KV459395.1:0-169941 GCA_001662645.1 Pseudogymnoascus sp. 03VT05 | reverse complement strand
CTGGTTTTAGCGAGCCCTACCGTGTCCTGCACGTGGGGGCGTCCTCACGTGACGCCCCTTTACACTTTCAGATGCCATCCATTCTAGAGGCAATAGTTGCCGGACATTCTTTGAGCCTTATGTTAGGAATTCAACTTTGGCTTTGACAATTATGTTACGCTCCTTCCAGTCCACGCTGTCTCGAAATATACACACAGTTTCGAAGTCACAGCAATATGAACCATTCTTCCGCTACACGACTGGGAGGTGGCTATGGAATGAAGAGGAGCAGCTTCGTGAGAGATATACAAAGTTTAATGTCGAAGAACTCAAGCGTGTTGCAGCTAAGAGCATTGGTGTGAAGACGTGTGTCTCTATGATCAAGCTGGCCGAAGGCGGATACAACAAGGTGTTTAGGTTGATAATGGATAATGGTTCTGTTGCCATTGCACGGATACCATGTTCTAATGCTGGTCCTGCATTTAAGACTACCACTTCCGAGGTTGCAACTATGGACTTTGTAAGCCGCATTTTAATTGTAAGTAGAGAAGATATAAGCTAATATCGTGCTGTATTAGGCTAGAACTATTCTTAATATAGCGGTTCCTAAAATCCATGCGTGGAGTGCTGTCGCAGACAATCCTGTCCAGGCAGAGTATATTGTGATGGAAGAGGCCCCGGGCCGATCGCTAGCAGATGTATGGGGAGATATAAAGCTTCGGTCGAAAGATAAAGTTATTGGTGATCTAGTAGCTATTGAGAAGAAGCTGCTCGGTGTCATTTGCCCGGTTAGTTCTATAAGCATTTCTCTAGGAATTCTACTAACCTTATAGATATGGCAATATTTACTTCATAAAAGATTCGTTCCCTGCCTGGGTGCGAAAGGGCCGAAGTTTCTGGCGATATTTCTGCGGAGCTGAAAAAAGAGGCGGAAGAGCGATTCGTAATTGGCCCAGTGGTAGACCATGCTTTTTGGAGAAAAGAGCGAGCATCGATACCAATTGAACGAGGTCCTTGTATGTAACCAAGGAGTCAGCGCCCATGACGCTGCTTTGCTAATTGTTTCCAGGGAAAACCGCTCAAGATTACCTCAAAGCTCTAGCCAACAACCAAATCAAGTGGTTAGAACAACATGCAGTTCGGCGACCGCCGACAGACATATTCAGAGCATCAGCTACTCAAAACTCCCCCGATGCTCACATTGCGCTTTACAAGAAATATGTAGACGTCTGTCCATATATTTTACCAGAAGATAAGAGTATGAGTCAGTCTACTCTCTGGCATTGGGACATGCACGCCCCGAATATTTTTATCAAAGATGACAGGATTACTAGTCTCATCGATTGGCAATCTACATGGGTGGGCCCTCTGTTCCTTCAATACCGCTATCCGAAACTTGTTAGTTACAGTGGTGAGGTAATGTTGAGACACCCTGAGAACTACAAGGATATGGAAAAGAGCGAAAAAGACCGGGTATCAGACCAGGTTGAGAGGTCTCTTGTGCAATTTCTGTATGAGACGGAAACTAAGAAACAGAATCCGCTACTCGTCAAAGTAAACGATACACCCCAAGGGACAACGAGAAGGCGAACTATCGAATACGCCGAGGATACCTGGGATGGAGGTATTTTACCTTTCAGGCAGTGTCTTATTAGATTAGAGAGGTTTGTGTCACCCGCTTTCCATCTTAAGAAATCAGCCCACAAATGACATTTAGGCATTGGCATGAAATGGGGTTTGATATTCCTTGCCCTATCCATTTTTCCGAGGAAGATATACAGAACCATATGCGTGACGGCGAGGGGTGGAACGAGCAGGCCGACTTCTGGGATGGATTAGAAGGGTTTGTTTCTCGTGACGGGTGGACCTCGAATGAGACGTATGAAGAAGCCCTCAAGATGTTTGCTGGACTCCGAGAGGAGGGGCTGAAGCAGATGACTGGCGAGGAAAGGAGTGATTTTGAGAAGCGGACCAGATGGCTTCGATGGCCGATCGACGATGATGGAGAGCGTATCAACTAAACTAGATGATTATAAACATCCCCCATCTAAAGCGACTAACCGCTAAACTATCAAACTACTCAGCTCTCTACCCATCTATGTCCACTGCACGTGCCCCTTGTCTACTCGCCGTACTCCTCCTCCTCGCCGCCCCACTCAACCTCCTCATCTCCATCTCCTCCCCAACAACCCCATGATGCTGCACCCTCTCCCCTCCACCTAGGTTTCCCCTATCCCCAAAATCGCTCGTGGCAACAGCACCCACACGCTGCCCTCTCTCTGCCAGCTCCTCATCGCTACTAACCGCCGTATCCTCCGCGCTCGCCATCACTCCGCTCCCACCGCCCTCCCCATCCCCCTTCCCAAAATTCCCACCGACACTGACCATTGTGAACTCGCTCGCCGTCGGCCCATCCATCAGCCCCAGCTCCTCGCTCGTGAACCACCTTGGCATCGCCCACGTCCGCAACGGCACAAGCGCAAAAATGAAGACTGGGAACCCCACTGCGGCAATTGTTTGCGTGATCGCGAACGTGGCTGCAAAGCCCAGCAGCTGCAGTGATACGAAGTAGTAGAGCGCGCTCTTGCTGACGCGGCGTAGCGGGTCCGAGGCCGGTGTCAGCGCGCGGTCGCGTAGGAGGAAGAGAATCTTGACTGTGATGCCGTTTGCTTCGAGAGCTTGGACACCCATGACGAGGAAGAGGCCAGCTAGGACACCGCGCGGGATCAGGTGGAGGACTATGAGGAGGGGACCGGTCATAGTGCCCAGGGTTAGAAGGCCTTGGGCCAGGTTCGAGACGCGCTGCTCCACAACGTGGTCGATGACTGCTGTTGGGTGGCCTTTGGAATCATTGTCTTCGGAGGCAGGGACAATCTTGGTGACACATAGCGAAGCGGTGTGGAAAGGTGCTTGGGGGATGAGGCCGTTGGGGGCGGGGATTCCAAGGAGGCCTGAGACGCCGGTGGTGAGGCCAAGAAGGAAGAGGTCCCAGTGAAAGCCAGCAGGTTTTCGTAGGGGAAACTCGGAGCCCTGCGCTATGAGAGATGAGACGTTGTGGTCGAAGTAGAAGAGGATGGTGAGAAGGATTGCGAAAGGGATGGCGAGAAAGATGTCAGATACAGAGATGTCCCAGAAGTGGATGAGCCAACCGCGGTCGGCTGTTGGGAAGAAGGCTTTTGAGGTTGGCAGAGTTTGTAGCTGGACGCTATCCATGCGTCCGATATGGACAAATCCAGTGAAGAACACGATTGTGAGCGGCGTGCCGTAGTCCTTGACGAAGACTCGTATGTAATGCTGGAACATTGTGCTTTCCCCAACGATGCCACAGCCGTAGGCAAACCCAAGCACAAGTAGAGATACCATGACGGATAGATAGAAGGCCTCATCGTAGCCCTGATGCGTGAGGACTTGGATGCCCTTCTGTATGTATATAAATGCGACGTAGAAACCAAATATATCGCAGGGGAAGCGCGTGACATAACGTAGCCCGTTGCAGGCATTCGTAAATGCAAGCGCCCAATGCATGACCAGTGACCAGAGGCAAACCCAGCACATGAAGGCGAAGAAATTCGTGCCTGTAGGGGTAATGATATCGTAAACCGTGTAATTAAACACGGTGATAGGTCCCGTAACGCCGACAATAACAAGAGGCTGCGCAGCCAGAACGGCAAAGACGACGGACCCCAGAACAGACGCTAATAACACTTCATTGACTCCGTAGCTCATATCGGTTTTCGTAAACATATCCAAAGAGAAGGCTAGGGCTGGCAAAATACCATGAGGATGTTAGCTCCACAAAGCGGTCAGCAAGGCGAGGGCTATACTTACTTGGCAAAATACATATATACTGTCGCTGGCACAACTCTATAATCCCAAGCATCTGTCCAATCGCTCCAATAAAAGGGTGCTCTCCTTCTTACATCTTCCACCATCCCCCGAAAGAGTCTGACCTTCCACCACGCAGGCGCTCTCCCACTCGCTGCGCTCGTCCTCGTCCTGTTTCGCGCAAATGACCCGTCCTGGTCAGTCGAATTGCTGCTCGAGGCCCGGGATCCAGGTCTCACGACATGTCCTGGTTCAACGGCCATTATGGCGTCTTCTCTGCCTGGAGCCGAAGAGGCTGCCATGGTGAACGGACTTTGAGAATTGAGGTCATTAACGATAGGTGGTTAGTGGAGGAAGAACTGGGGAAATTGTGTGCGAAAAGCCATCTTCTGGTACGATAGCGATACCGAACCCCAAGCTCTCGACTAGCTTTTTTAGCGTTATGCGGGGTAACTTATAGGCTAATTTTCTCCGCTGAGGGGATTTTGGGGGATTGGCCAAAAGTCCAAGGAAGAGACTATGCGCTGTTGAGAATTAATACCAATAGTTAAAGCTATAGAATCTGTTTCTTAAGCTTAAGTTTTCAGTAACTAATAAATTAAAGGACGCCAATAGAATCGCTTTCTTAAGCTCAGGTTTTCAGTAACTGGCAAATTAAACTGGCGCTAATAACTACTGAGGGTCTTCGTCCTCTTTATAGTTGTTATAGACAACTTAAGCTACAATAGGATTTATAGTCTGTCATAAGCATCTGGGTGGCTATTATGCACCGCCCCTTCCTGAGACGCCAACGACCCATCTTCCCAATCCAGTCAATTGCCCCTTCTTATCCATAAGCTGTGCCTGCGGGCTCACAAATTCATCCGCACACTCCTGCATCATCCCAAAAAACCCATACTCTACCACCCACTCCGTCCTATCAGCCCACTCTGCGATCTCCCTACTAAACTTCTCAACCTGCCGCCTGTCGCGGCTAATGCTCGCGATCTCGCTGATGTTCACAGGCAAGTCTGGATACTTCCTATGCCTGTCCGTCAAATAGCCTATAGCCTCTGCCGCAATAGTGCCGTAGTAGTGTAGACCGAGGAAGTCAGGCCTCTCTCTCGAATCCCGAGCCGTAACAAGAGCCATAAACGTATCCAACCAGACTGTTCCGGGGTGATCATTAGCCGCCGCCGGTCCCACAATCTTAGTCCCCCTCTCCCGCCTCAGAGGCACTATCTTCTCAAACCACAGCTCACAGGCCCTCTCCGGTGTCAGATCTGCGCGCTCCGGCTCGTTGAGGAAGTGCATGATCTGGTAAGGCTGGCTGAGAGCATACTCGAACTCAGGGAACTGTAGCTGCTCGACCGTGCGGAACATCGGCCGGAAGGGGACGTGCGCGGGGAGATCGGGTGGCGCCCATGTGTTCCAATTATGGCAGGCGCAAATAGGTGAATTGGATGGGATGACGGGGAGAGGGATCGAGTCGCGCACTGAAGTCCAATCCCAAAGGAGGGTGCGCTTCTTGACGGGACAGGACGGCATGCGGCTGGATGAGTGGGAGGGTGAATTGTGTCCCCGCGGTGGGGATGGCGTGAGTGCACGGGGCGTCATGCTAGAGTTTGTTGGAAAATAATCGAGAGATCCTTGTCTGGCATTTTGGTCGTGATTACTGACGGATACACGCGGTCTGGGCGATCTCCTGCCTCGTTTCTTCCGGATTTGGGGTGGCGGGGCGCCCTTTCCACTATGGAGGAGTAACGTACCACAGTCACGGAGATTGGTCATCGTCATCTCCAACCACAACGTACTTAAATTCTACCTCAGTTCCCAAAAATATTATTCTACATCTCAGCGATTTTTATCGAGTCCAGATTTCACAGTGTCTATACTTTTAGCCGGTGAGGATCAGACTGCGTGACCATGAAGGTCACTCAAGTAAGCCGTCCAGGAACTGAGGCAGAACAATTACTGGCATTCACTCAATCTAACTCCTGACATAGCTTTACATCTATCCAGTCAAATCTCTGCGCGGAATTCCATTGTCATCGGCGACAGTGGTAAGCACAGGCTTACAATATGATCGCACATTCATGCTCCTTCGCGTGGAGGGTGGAGATAATGAGCCGAGGAAGCTCAATAATATGTTCGTTTCAAGACTGACTGAGATGGCACTCTTCAAAACAGCCCTCGCGCGATCAGGTGATGGAGATGGGGATGGTCTCGAGGAGTTTACTGTGACGTATGCTGGTCCATCGAGCAGTCTGCCGCCTACGACTATAACAATTCCGTTTGTACCAGATACCGAAAACTTGGAGATAGTCGACGTTGTCATGCATAACTCACCTACTCGAGCTTATGATATGGGCGCCGAATACAACGATTGGTTTTCAGCCCAGTTCGGCTATGAGGTTGTACTTGCATATATCGGCATCATGAGGAGGAAAGTATTGGGCTCTCTCTGGCCATCTGCCGCTGAAAGTGCTGTTGCCTCTACAACCCGTTCAGTCTCGCGGTATCTCTCCTCCTACCTTCCTTCTAGCATCGTGGCAAAAGGGGAAGAGTGGCGGCCTCCAGGTATAACATTTGCCGATATTGCCATGTTTCTAGTTGTTACGGAGGAGTCGCTCATGGAAACGTCATCGCGACTACCTGCAGGCATGGAGATGGATATCCGCAAGTTCCGCCCCAACATTGTCATCAGTGGAGCTGAGGGTGCCTGGCATGAAGATTTATGGGGACAAATAAATATCGAGAATAGGGATGGTGTCGAGGTTGAGCTGGCATTGACTGCCAATTGTGCGCGGTGTGCCAGTATCAACATCGACTACTCAACCGGCAAGCAGGCCTTAGGAGAGAAGGGGACAATGCTGAAGAAGTTGATGCCTGACCGCAGGGTGGATAAGGGCAACAAATACAGTCCAATCTTTGGAAGATACGGATATTTGGGAAGGGGAGCTGGCAGCAACATCAGCATTGGGGATGATGTAAGCGTCGTCAAACGACTGGAAGAGCCGGCTACTTTCGGTATGTTATCCCCGACTCCACTGCAATGTATGTTTGAGGGCTGATGATGAAAGACTGGAAAACGAAATAATGGGACGATCGACTTGTGGAGCAGGCGTTTCAAACTGGGAACATTTTGAGGATATTGTAGTAGTCAATTCGAGGGCAAAATATGGTTATCTCCACTTGCTGCTACAGTCGAGACACCGGCTGAGCTATTTACATCAGAGCTAGAAGTTGGTTAACAGAGGTTAACAACCATCTTCTTGGAAGAGAATTACACTTATGATAGGCAACGTGAAGCCATTGGACGTATTCGTACTGCGAAAAATTGTGTATGGCAATTATATTCCATAATTATACTCTCTTTTGAGATTGTGTCTTACAACTTCTACGCCATGCAAGTTGCTAGAGACGGAGCTCCGAGCTAGGCTTAGCGTGAGAGATGGTGCTTCTCCCAAAATATCTTGGCAGTGATGCCGAAACCTTAAATAGTCGTCGAAGAGATGGTTCCAATATGAACTCAAAAATTATAAACTCAAGATGATAGCAAGGTAATAGCAGGGGGGTATATGTTCTTCTGGTAGCAATACTGTGACATTTCTTGTTTCCTATATTACTACTTTCATCTCCTCTTCGCTTCGAGTCCTTACTCATCAGCCCAAAGGACGGTAGAGATGAACGTCACATTCTCATTGTGGTTCGCAGATCAAATACTAGCTAAAGTTAGCTGGAATTTTATCGAGTCCCATGAAAAGTGTTGTCTGGTCTACAGTGCAAGTTTCTCATCTGGCATTGTCGTGGGTCTTCTCCGCCTTGAAATCATCGTCGTATGATTCGAGGACCCTTTTTCGTCACTAGCTACGGCCTGAAGGGTCATTAGTTGCACCGGCGCATTTATTGGTTGACCCTTCTAGGACCCTGCTACTCAAGCATGTTTTCGGCCCCAGCAAGACTCATCCCTCTCTATATTTGCTCCGAGCTGGGGTTGCATGCATCAGTCTGGGCTCAGTTAAGCTCCACACTTCCAATCAAACTTCAACAGCTATTCCGTCATGTCCCCGGGTTATTATGGGCAGCACACTCCCTTCTCCGGTGCTCATAGGTGGGAATAAGTGTTCTCTCCTTCGCAACCTACGGGCCGAGTGTTTCACTTTATTTTGACCACGCGTAAGAGACTCTGTCATCATGTGGAGGATCTCGCTCCGTGCCAGCCGTTGACAGCCCTTTCTGCTGTCTCATCTCATGGACCACAGCTATGCATATGTCCTGATTCCGGAATTATCATGCCAGGTATTACTGTGGGTCTGTCATCCGTCAGACTTAGTTGGCTCTGCCTCGAGAGGCCTACAAAAACGCACGATTTCCTCTTTCCTAACCTTTTTCTTTTCCCATCTTACAACATACCGTTCGTTGTATTGCTGTAATCCGGACCCTTCGTTCTCAATCATAGCTATCATGCGCTACTCATTCGCTGCTGCTGCTCTTGCAGCTGCTACTCTCACCACCAGTGTGAACGGTTTTGCGATGCCGCAGGCCAGCTCGTCTGGTTGCCAGCCCAGCTTTGAGGGTAGCTTCCAGATCAAGGTTGTGTCAGGATCCACTCCCGCAACTCCCAGGATGAAGAAGCGCGCTCAGGTTTGTCACCCACACCAAACGTCAATGGACCTACTAAGCTAAACTCTTCTCAGTGCGGTTCCTCTGGAAGCCTTGTGGCCACCCTGAAAGACGGTATTCTTAATGACGCACAGGGCCGCATTGGATCTATCGTATCCAACCATCAGTTCCAATTCGACCCCGCTCCCGGCCAGGTAAACGCCATTACCACCAGCGGATTTTCCGTCTGCAACAACAAGCTCGGCTTGAGGGGCTCCACCAACTTCTTCCAATGCCGCTCTGGTGATTTCTTCAATCTGTATGATCAGTCTATCGCCCCGCAGTGCGAGCCGATCACCATCGACATCATCAGCTGCGCCAGCGGTGGTGATCCACCAGGTGATCCACCAGTTTCTCAGGTGGGAGACGGCCAGCCTCAGAGCGGTGCGGGACAACAGCTGGGAGATGGACAAGTCCAGAATCCTGCTGGGGCGCAGCAGGGAGGTGCCGCAGGCGAAGCTGGAGAGGGGCAAATTCAGAGTCCTGCTGGGGCTCAGCAGGAAGGTGCCGCAGGCGAAGCTGGAGAGGGGCAGATTCAGAGCCCCGGTGCCCAGCAGGGAGGCTCTGCAGGGCAGCAGGGAGGCCAGCAAGGAGGCTCTAGCAGTGGTGGGTCCGCTGGTGGTGGATCTAACACCCAGCCTGGAGCACCTAGCGGTGGAACCTCAGGCACTCAACCGGGTGGGAGCGGAGGAGGAGCCAGTCCCAGCGGTGGTGGAGCTAGTGGTGGGGCACCAACTTGCGCTTCGTGCGCAGGAGGCTCACAGCCTAGCAGCGGAGGCGCAGGAGGAGGAGGCGGTACCTCTGGTGGACAGCCCTCTGGAAACAACGCAGGAGGAGGAAGCGGCGCGGGAGGAGGCGCTGCTCAACAAATCGGCGATGGTCAGCTCCAGAGCGGGGGGGGAGGAGGAGGCGGCGCTTCCAAAGAAGCCGGCGAGGGTCAAATTCAGAGTCCCGCTCGATTCTAAGGGTTTTGACAAAGTAATTAGTGTCAGGTAACGGATGGGCGATGGAGTAAAAGTATAGGCAAAACTTTAATAGATTGTATAGAGTATAATAGAATCGAATACTGTGCTTCTACAAGTCAAGTTCTGAATATTATGGTTTAAATTTCGGACATAAACGGCTTCCCTCAGGTCTCTGCTGAAGGCTTACGGTGCGTCTCTCTTTGGCTCAGTTTTGGAATTATACTCGCGGGTGATGGAGAGCCTCGTTTTATTTAGAGATTTTCACGCACGAGTAGTTCAATAGATGTTTCTAATTGGCAGTGTCTACATAAAATAAATGCTCGCGAACAGCTTGTCTAAATATTTCTATATTTACTGTGACCCTCCCAGACTCGTACAATCATAGCCAGAATGACGCCAAACTCTTTCTCATCTACACCCCACACAGGTGGAATCTATTTGACAAGCGCCGCCTTCGCGGCCACCAGCGCGGCGGCCTTCTGGAGTTGCTCGCTCCTCATCTTGCGGATATAACGGAAGAGCAGGACGAATAGAAGTTCCATGCTATATATACGTCAGTAACTACGCCTTAAAAATCAACAGGGTATGTGAAATCTTACCGTTCCTTAGTCATCATGAGGAGACCCTGGACAAGAAGTCCCTTTGTGATTTGGGGACCAATCCCCTTGAACAGACCTAGGAGGCCCTCGTTCTTGACAATGAACTCCATCACCTCAACGAAGCTCTTGAAGGGCTTGCCCTGGCGAGAAGGCGGGGGCTTTGACTGCAGGCCCACCTTCGCAACGATAAGTGGCTGTGTAGCAATAGTTGCTAGGGACTTTGACATAGCACCAAGAACTACACGGACGATTCGTTAGTACCAGCTTTCTGAGGAACTAGACGCTAGCACGAGTACTTACGGAATGCCTCCATAGGCCTTAAGTTTGCCTTCCCCGGGTACATGACGTCCTTTAGGCGCTGGTAGGCACCATAAGTGATGGCGGGGTTGACCACAAGGACCAAGCTAGCCTTCAGGCCTCTCCACAGACCAGTCCACCCATCCTCACTGTTGATGACCTCCCTTCCCGTATCAATCATGCCCTTCTGCTCGCCCTTTGACTGCGTCTGCTGGCGCGTCGTGACGACCGCAACGGGGATCGTGAAGATCTGCGCCACAGAGCCTGCAACCGCACCGAGAGACAGCTCCACCAGCGTTCCAGGCGCGGCTGTGTCCTTCCGCGACGACATGTACAGGGTCCTCACAACGGAGTACCAGTAGAAGTATGCGAAGTTGGTCGATGCCACGCCGATCAGGGCCCCCTGGATGCCGGCGTACAAGCCTGGGTATCCATCAGCGTCAACGATCTTGGTGATGGCGTCCCATGTCGAGTCGTAGTGTACGGGGTCGGATGCGGAGGGGGGAGCATCAGTTGCCTTCCGCTTGACCTGGACCTGGATGCGGGTCTTGACACTGTTAGGGCGAGGGTTAGAGCCATCATCGACTTAAGAGATTTGTGAAGCACGGTGATACTCACATGTCGAGAGGGTACACCAGAGCGTTTGCAAGGACTGCACCAGTCGCGCCAGCTACCGCGAGGCCCCAAGGAGGGATAGGTGCTTCCTTTGATTGTCCAGCCATTGCAGCGGTGTGTCTTCGTTATTCCTGGTGCGTATTTCCTATTCGAAACCAGGCCCGCACTTCGAAATGTCGTGCTGTTGCCGAGGTTACGTCAGTTTGGCGATACTGTTTTTTCGAATCTCAGATATGAAGAATTCGAAGTGAGGTATGTCAGTGGGAGACAGGTCTGGCAGGCTAGTGGAGAGCGGAAAATCAATGGCCTCCGGGAATGTTGTTGCGATATAGGCGTGCATATTTTGGGAGGGATGCGATTGTTGCCGGCTTGTATGCGAGTATCTCGGGAGCATCCACTTAATGGTCGCTGAACCTCGGCGCAATCCTCGGAACCCGGGAGATCAAGGTAGTTTTCCAGGGTTGTCTATCTTATCATCACATGACATCAACACTAACACCACTGTTACATGTGACTATCAATTTAATTCTCCCCTTTTGTCCGCGCTACAGCGGTCTCTTCTACAGACAGAATGTTAGGTTCAATTAGCTGCCTTTCTCTTTACAAGATCTCTGCATGTTGGGCCGAGAAAATCATAATAAAATATGGAGGCTAGGCTATCCGGTTTAGTGCATCACTTGCTTGTGTGGATCACTCAACCACCCGCATGTGGAGTACGTTATCAGCATGACAGACAGCTAATTCGGTCTTTCCTGCTGAAGCCATGAAAATGTTTCTGCTACAGCTCATGATGGCAGACATAAAGGTTGACGGATCCAAGTTCAGCATAAAACCCCTCGTACATGCTTCCTTGATCTGGCATATCGCCCACAGTTTCACCGGTGTAATCTCTATGGAAGAACGAAATACAGCTTCATTTCTGCTGGTCAATTACGGTAGTCGGAGGTTATCACACGATTTTGGTTATAGATCCCCGTACTCTTATTCTAGGTGACTCCTGAATTACCTCCAACGTAAAGAATTCAAAGTTGCTCTCACGTGATGTGGGGATCCCATCTCGGAGAGACTTATTCCTAGTTACTTAGGAAAGTGCGGGGAAGACCTGTCTAAATCGCGACTTGACTGGCTTCGCAATATGTGTAACAATACAACTATTTACAAGCTGCCAAAATTAGCTCTCAACTTGTAGCTTTTTAGATTCTCTAAGAAGTACTAAAGAGTTGGGTTTCCTTCGGATAATTACACAGCACTATGATGGCTATAGTCAATGACGTAACGGGGGTTGCTGGGAGGGCAGGCATATCGGATCAGCCACTGTTGGCAACAGATGGGAAACGAAAGTCCAAGAAGCGGATACGGGCTTTTACTTCCGAGGATCGAGCTTCACATCGCTCTATTGAAAAGCAAAGGCGCGAAGCCCTTAATCAAAGCTTTCTGGTAGGTTTCAAGTCTGTCGTCCCGTGATCTGATGGTACCCTTCTGGAGCCTGTGCCGGCTTAATATTTACTGAGAGCCGCATATCCATAAACACGGTTATATTGGCAAGATGAACATATTTTGAGCACAGTGTTTGAAGGCTTACATCAGGTGATGTATTACATGTTTTTAATAGCTTCCTTCTAAGTGTTCACATAGGAACTTGCGCGCCTACTTCCACCTCTGGCCCATGCCCGTCGACTTTCCAAATCCCTCATTGTTAATGAGAGCATTTCGTATCTCAATGAGCAGCGTGCGATTCGTCTTGCTGCTGCCAGCGAAGTCCGCGATCTTCTCGCGGATTACAATTCACTTATTACGCAACTAAACGCCCTCCAATATCCTCACGTGTCGGGAGAGAGCCAGCAACTACCGCACCGTATAACAACAAAGGCGCTGTCGGAGTTCATGGATGTGGAGCGCGAAGGATTTGGCACTTTTTCTAGTGGGTTTGGCGACAACGGCCCATGCGACGATGTTGAGGGTGACCAGGGTAGAGAAATTGATTACTTCGTAACTCAAGCAGATAACTTAGACTTCACAACTGTATTAGAGGAGCCAACGAATGGCTTAATGGACACCGGCGCCTCTCCTCTACCTTCCATGCCAACGCAACTACCACTTAACACGCTCCAGACAAACACTGACGAGACTAATACACAACAAAGGGAGCTAAATCCGTTGCACTACTCAACCATACCCAATTCTCTTGCGACTGGAGATCTAACGTCTTTGAACGGCGAACTTCTAGACAATTTGCTTTCTGACAATGAATGGTCACTAGATGCGTTATTCGAGCCAACTTTTCATACCAACAGCAGTTCAGCACAGTTATTATACAACAATGATGTCTCCTTATCACAATTTAGTGGGCAGAACCATCCTAGAGCTGAGAACGGTGGTTTTGACTTCATACAATAACTTTCAATCTTGGTCTTCAGTCTGATCTTCCATCGGAAATGTACGTGAACGCCATTTATAATGCTAACTCTCATGCTAACTATCCTGTGCTATGTAGGAAATAGGAAGTGCTATGCCGAAGCGAACCTATACTGCTGCCTTACACCTGCTTCAGTGCCTCCTCAATCGCCGCCTTGCTTCGCAATTCCCCGCCTTTGAAAAGATCAAGTGCTTCAAACAGGCGTGTCTTGGTGACCGGATCTGCTTCGATAGCCTTCTCCAGCTCGGCTCCATTGTTTGCGAGGTAGTCAATATCAGTACTGGCCAACTTGCCATCCCAGTTCGCCGCAGCCAGTGGGTCTGTCTTTGCTACCTTCGAGAGTCGGGCGGGGGCTGGACCTGCACCCTTGTACGGATGAATTGGCTTCGGTACGCCTTCTCCTGGCTGCTCCCTACCGTCATACTCGAGCTTGCTGAGCTGAGTGAGTACATCAGACGAGATGGTAGCGTGGTGGCAACCCATTTCACCAGCAGCCATTGCTTCTTTGGGAGAGATGAAACTAAAGCTGTTAGGAATATGGCACAGTCGCAAGAAGATGGCAACGACATACCTAGCGGATTTCACCATGGGCTGTTCCTTTCCTGTCTCCTTGTAGAGACGTTTGTACGTCTCTAGTATCTGTATCATTCTTGCAGACATGGTATGCTGTGTTGCCGGATCTGCGACATCTGGCCAGAGAGCCACTTCGGCATGGGCGCGCACCTCTGGGACGAACTCTGTTAGTAAGCTGTAAATATTTCAACTTGATGAGAACTAACCGTTATAGTAGGGGCTAATATACAGACACCCAGCTTGGCTTGAAGCAATTGCTTGTGGCAGTCCAAAAAGCGAAGTACCAAGTGTTCGAATTCCATCTTTGAGCAAAATAGGGCCAGCATTCATGGCAGGGCCAGTGCAAGGAATCTTGATGCAAAATCGATCCTTGGAGATTCCAACGCTCTCGAATTCGCGTGCGTATGCGCGGGCATGCTCAACAACCTTGTCTGTGTCGTAGGCGTGGAATGGCGATGTCTGCAACAGGACACGTCCTTGAATGTTATCCATGTTCTCGGCGCAGAGGAGGACGCTCTATGAATGGCAGAATTAGTTTCGGAATCTATCATCTATCACCAGTGCTTGCGAACATACGATGCGTGTGAGAATAGCCTCCCAGCCCTGGTCTTTGCGCTCCTTTACCGCCTTGAGAAACAATTCCTTGTTCTCTGGGATGGACATCTGCTCGTTCACCAACAACTGGTTGCTGGTTTGGTTGTGTGGCTTGAAGGGAAGGCTCTTCGCAAATGTCGGATCCATGGAATCAACGTCGACATTTACTATGTAAAATTAGCATGTTCCTTCTCATAAAACTGTTCTATTGTCGACGTACGCTGCTCCTCGAGCTTCTCCAGCCAGGTGATAGAATTGCTGCCCATTCTGAATTATTATAGACCAATGCAAGATTGTGTGGGAATGTGTAGAATGTGTGAGAATGGATGCTTTCTTTCTTGTTCGAAAGCGCTGTCAACAGCTCGAAAGCGTCCTTATATGATAACTACCAAGGTAACATCACGTGAAGTCATGATTGCTTGTCACACACAGGGTAAGGCGGGGTAAGCTAGGGGGGGAGGGAAGCACACAGGGCAAAGTGGGGTAAAGTGGGGCGTGAGGATGGAACACACAGGGCACGACAGGGGTGGGTGGTCTGGCCTATGTGACTGGCAATTACCGTGTGTGTGGAACTCAATTATCATAACTCCCCTGTTATTGTACTGGTATATTGTATCTGTGCCTGTGCAGGACAACTCCGTACATGCATCCATTTGGAGGATAGTTCTACGCCACTCGATATCCCCCCCCCGCGTTGCCTGCACAGGTCATCAAATGTGGGGATGACGACGCCCATTCAACTCTTGTTGATATTGTAATCTGAAAGAGCTATGATTGCTGGGATAACGAGGCGTTACAAACCCATGACCCCGGATATGTTCCGACTGAAACCTGGGGTCCCCGCACTCCATTCCCCAACCCCGCAGGCGACGACAGTAGTACCGGATTTGAAGGGAGGGTAACTGTATTCGGAATGATTATAACCAGCTTATCATGTCCCCGCAGAAAAGTATAAAGATGGCCGGTATTGGCCACAGGATCCTCAATTTCGAGCGTGATAGCAACATCCATTCAAATTCTGGCCCACCATGTCAAATTCTCCAACACCATCGCTTGTCAAGAATGGAAAGGAAGACTTTCATCATGTCGAAGAGCTCGCTTCACCTAAAAACCATATCAATGTGGGGGATGACTACTCTAACAATGTGAACGCGAAGTGCGGTGTATCCCTTAATCGTTCGTAGCAACCTTGCTGACCAGTCCATAGAATTCGAAACCCCTTATTAGGAATATCAAAGCCAGATTTGTTGGCACAGGTCACGGAATTCTGCAAGGAACATGACCTTGAAGATAAAACGTCTGTCTTCCGAAAGGGAGCTCTTGTGGCGCAACATCCGGAGAGCTTTGAAGACATCGAAGAGCTCGATGAAGAGGACAAAATCAAGATTCGTGAAGAGAAGACTCGTGAGTTGAGCATTGACATTCATAATGATAATTCTAAATTCAAATCTAGACAAATGGCGTTTGCCTTGGGCACTATACTATACCGTTGCTATCTGCTCACTTGGCTCAGCTATCCAGTACGTCTCTGCCTCTAGAAAGCAAATGCGATGATCTTTCTAACTCTACATAGGGGCTGGGACAACACTGGCGCAAATGGAGCGAATCTATCGTTCCCGAAGGAATTTGGCATTGAGGATAACACTTGGCTGGTCGGCTTCGTCAACGCTGCGTAAGTATTGGTAACCTAAATTAACAAGCGTTTATTCTAACACGAGTTTAGGCCAGGGATCTCAGGTCTTATGAGGTAAGGACAATTTCGTCTCATAATCTTGTATCACTTTCCTTTCTAATCGAAACAACTGCGACCTGTGATGTTGAGTTCTATTACTTCCGCGTGAGATCCGGGCTAATATTGTTTTAGTACTTGGGTAGCCGATCCAATGAACAATTGGGTAGGTCGTAGAGGAGTGATATTCATTACTGGCCTCTTGTAAGTACTGAAATATATGTTATGGTGCCACAGCTAATGTGTTTCTCCAGCGTTATATTTCCAGTGCTCGGACAAGCCTTTACACATAACTGGTGGAGTTTACTGATTTGCCGACTGCTTATGGGATTTGGTATGTATATACAGTGGCTCTTCTTGTTACTAGAGATGCTTACTACTGCAGGTATGGGGATCAAGACGACAACCATCCCAATTATGACATCTGAGGTTGTTCCTGCTGCCATTCGCGGAGGACTTGTCATGAGCTTTCAGCTTTTTGTTGCGTTTGGCATTCTGGTGTATGTTGCCCACCTTTCCTATAATCATCGCAGTCCTAACAGATCATAGTGGTTTCTGCTCAAATCTCATATTCTATCGTATAGGCCCGCTTGCTTGGCGGTTCCAACTCGCAGCTGCCTTCGCTCCAGCGGTACCAATTGTAATCCTGATATGGTTTTGCCCTGGTACGCCTACTTGTTCTTGATTTTTTTCTGAGACTGACTGTATAGAATCTCCACGTTGGCTCCTCAAGAAGCATCGCTACAAGGATTCGTTCCGATCCTTTTGCCGTCTACGCAATTCTGAGGTTATCGCGGCACGAGATCTCGTAAGCCGACCCAGTAGTTTTACTTGCTTACAGATGTTAACAACACAATAGTACTACGCATACTGCCAATTCGTCGAGGAAGAAGAGGCATTTAAAGGCACAACTCTTGCCCAACGCGCTAAAGAGATCTTCACCATACCTAGAATCCGTCGAGCCAACCTTGGCGGTGCGATCGTTATGGTGGCCCAGCAATTTTCAGGAATTAACATCATGTCATTCTACTCGTCCACAATATTCAAAGAAGCTGGATCGAATACGCTAGAAACCCTCCTTGCTTCTTTTGGGTTTGGCCTTGTCAACTTTATCTTCGCCTTTCCTGCTATCTGGACAATCGATACGTTTGGCCGCCGGAACCTGCTGCTCTTTACTTTCCCAAATATGGCATGGTGCTTGGTTGCCGCAGGATGCTGCTTTCTTATCCCCGCAGCGAACAGCGCACGACTGCCACTTATTGCCTTTTTTGTCTACTTATTTACTGCGTTATATTCTCCAGGTATGTTTTTCTGTGTCTCAGTGATCCATTCCTCTTTAACGGCTTTTAGGCATCGGGCCTGTTCCAAACGTTTACGCTTCGGAATGTTTCCCATTGTCCCATCGGGAGATTGGCGTCGCATTTTCGATATTTATCAACAATACACTTTCTAGTATTCTTGGCTTGACGTTCCCCTCGATTTTAAGTGGCATGGGCCCTACTGGAGGTAAGCAGGAGAATCCGAGTTATTAGTTCTTGCTAATAGATAGTATAGCGTTTGGCTTCTACGCTGGTCTGAACTTGGTTGCCTTTGTCATCATATTCTTCTTCCTACCCGAAACCAAGTAAGTTCTGCCTCAGTAGCATTAAGCATTTACTAACAGTCAGTAGGCAACGTACACTTGAAGAGTTGGATTATATCTTCGGGGTCCCTACGAGACGCCACGCCGCCTATCAGACGCGAACCTGGCTACCATGGTTTATCAAGCGCTATATATTATTCCAGAGCAATGCCCGCCTGGAGCCTCTCTATCATCTCGAGGGATTTTCAGGAGGAACCACTGTGGAAGTTATGGCCATCCATTGAGTGTCGCGTCTAATAAATTGCCGCCTGGTGAGAATTTTTGGATGTAGAACCGGAAGTGCAAACTGTAAGAGATAAATATCATGGTGGATGCACCATACCTAGCAGGTTTCACCATGGGCTGTTCCTTTCCTGTCTCCTTGTAGGGACGTTTGTACATCCCTTGTATCCGTATCATTCTTGCAGACATGGCATAAATTTTTGACAACAAAAAAAGTATTTCAGCAATATATTCAGGGGCGGAGGGGAGATAAAAATGTGTCGTGAGCTCGACTTGGCTTCACCCGTGAGGGCTACTAGTCACCAGCACTGCGTAGAAGTGCGAGCTCGTTGCTGATGGGCCCCTCAAGAACCTCCTCTCAGGGTCCCCTTCACCGAGAAAGTTCCTTCAGGACCCCGGGGCGTAAATGGCCCACCCCGGAAAGCCCCTAAACCACAGCCGTCAGCTCCCTATCACCAAAGTGGCGCTCTAACAGCTCAAGAATGCGCTCGACACCATCCGCCGTACGAATCGCAGGGTGGACTTGGGCCAGCGTCGCCTGCGCCGTGACATTCGCAGGTCCCACTTGGGCCTGCGTCGCCCGCGCCGTGACACTCGCGGCTCCCACTTGGGCCTGCGCCGCCTCGGCCGTGACATTCGCAGCTCCCACTTGGGCCTGCGCCGCCTCCGCGGTGACAGCCCCAGACTCCGCTTGGTCCTGGGACATTCCCCTCAGCTGGGGCGGCAGCTGGGAGGAAGGAGGGAAATAAAGGGGGAAGAAGTGAGAAGAGAGAAAAGAGAAGAGAAGAAGAGAAGGCAAATGCCAAAAAAGTCGAAAGTTTTTATTGAAAACGAGAAATTCAAGCCGTCTGAAGGGGAAAGAGAGAGAAAGAGAGAGATGAGGATGGACTAGAAATGTTTATATGTAAATGCTACCTTAGTCGTAACTACTTCTTTAGATAGAGATAAACACGAGGTAGACCTACCTATAATAGCAACAACACTACTTACTCCCCTTTAGCAAATGCATCGGGGAAGCCACGACATTCGTCGCAGCCCTTGCATCCTTCCCTCTAGGGTCACAATTCCCATGCTCTCCCATCCCTAGGCTTGCACATCTCCCCCTCGAGTTAGCGCTAATCGTCGTAACCAACTTTTCGCTCCGCTTAAGGCTAAAGTAATAAGCTATTATTAATACTAGAAATAAGAGAATACTATGGGTATTTAGGGGAATATAGGTATATATAGGACAGAGGTACCGAGAGATCTGTACCCGTCGCAGTACACGGAGCTGACAAGCCAGTGGACATTTTAAGTAATTGGCAGATAGCGCGGACACTATCAGAGGGAGTGGCATGGTGGTTGGAACGGTATAAAAATGAGACGCGCTACAATCGACCCGTTCTGCGGATTCGGATACAGTTGTTGAGTAAGAGAAAGGGTGAGGATAAGGAAAGTTTCAAGCAATGTTTAATCGCTAGTCGCTTTGGGGTTACGATGCTCAATACTCGTGCCGCCTAAAAGTCTGAAGAGGGACCGACTTAGCTAAGGCTAAATGCCAACTATTTAAGCTGATAGAGCTTATGTCTTTATTCCTATCTGTTAGTGACTGAAATGCTGATTACAGCCGTGAGTGACTAAATGCATATAGTTACATGTTAGTTACTTACTTACTAATTATAGCAGTGGGTGACTAGATGCCTCTAGTTACATGTTGGTCACTAACTTGCTAATTGTAGCCGTGAGTAACTGAATGCCTCTAGTTGCATGTTGGTTACTAATTTACTTATTGTAGCCGTGAGTGACTGAATGCCTCCAGTTACATGTTGGTGATGGATGGGCTGTTAGACCACCGGTGGTCTTATAAAACACGTTGTGGCCAGTCATGCCGCCAAGGGACCGATCTATGGAATGGTATAATAAATGGCATCGCCTTATCCCAAATGTTCTCCCTTCGTTCAAACTCGCATGCTCAAATCGGGCCAAACAACATTGACACACCTTGGGTTTATTCATTCTCAGATGGCGCCCCTAGAGACCCTCCTATCCTTGTTCAAGCGACGCGTAAAGCCTGATGCGCTCGAATCCTCGATCCTCTCCAAGCTCCCCCCTGAGCTCTTAGTCCACATCGCGGCATTCCTGCCTGCTGCCTCAGCCGCCTCCTTCGCCATCTGCTGCACGCCTCTTTACGCCTTGCTCGCCATCCCCTATCTGAAATGCAAACGCGGCCACCGCCCCTTCAAGAGATCCGAGTTTCTAAGTCTTCTCGAGCGAGACCTTGAAGATTACATTGCATGCTACCACTGCGCAAAGCTGCACACTATCAAAAACGACAAAAGGCACATAGTACAAAGTAGCAGGTGCGACACTAGAGTGTGCTGGTTAATGGGTCGGTACATCGCCCTTTCCTTCAGCTATGTCATCTTTCAAATGGCAATGAAGAGACACCGACAGGGTGGAGACAGTCGACCGCTGCTGAAGCTACTACATTGCGATTGTTTTAATACCAGTCGTGATGTGCGAGTGACCATTTCGGCTCGAATAGCCAGTGGCGCGCTCATCACCCGCCATAGGTATATATTCGTAGTCCACCGCGGCAACGACGGCCCGTTCTCGATGAATGCGGCCGCCGTCATTTGCCCTCACTTTGGTATGATCCGCGGTAGGGTTATATTCCTAGAAAAAGGCAAGGTCGAGTATCGCATGTTCTGCAGAAGTGACGGTAAAGACGTCGAGGCCGGGCCCGGGGTCACGGAATGCGACTGCTGCGCCCACGGCGGGAAGGATAATGTTGGCATTACACACTCAGGCTTGATGCAGTGCGACTTCTGCGCAACGGAGTTCAGGATCGATTCCATGGCCATCGGGAAGCGTAAAGAGGGTCGTGCTTTCATTATTACCCGGTGGAAGAACCTGGGGGAGGGAAAATCAGTCGAGGATCCCACGTGGTCGGCTCATGTGACTGAAGGGGCGCGGGTGCGGACTCATTTCCCGGCGGGATCAATATGTGCTGCGTTTGAGGGGGAAGGAGAGGTTGAGCTTACCTCGCTCTTGACCCAGAAGGAGCGAACTCTACTGTTGAAGTTCAAATGTTGAGTAGTCACGCCGCCCAAAATTATGACGAGGGGTTGTCTATACCAGCCCCTCTTCGGACCCCTAGGCGGTAGGCGGAACGTGCATATTGCGGTTGAATAACGTTTCTGAGACAGGCTTCATCGCACCGTTTTGTCCATTCATCGATCAGTTGTTTTTGAGATTCTGAGACTCCTACCCCTGCTGCTTATGACGTCGTGCGGGGATCCTTTATTAGCAAGGGTCCAACCGTTGAAACTAAGCTGCTTTTGGAATAAGTGCTGACGGTTATCGGAGCGTCTCCATGTCTTCTCAGTTCGCCGCTGCTACCCGCTCTCTCCTCATTCTCCTCCGTTGTCGCAACAAGACAGTGACTATACGGCATAATGGCGAGTTCGCAGATTGAGCTTCACAGATTCGAAGATGCTCACCAAACCTCTGGAGTTTGGCAGGACCAGACCCATACAACTTCGGATGCCGAAGCTGAATTAGAATCTCCAAATGCCCCTACCCCACATGAATTCTCTCTACCTCCCGTCGACGGGGGAAAGGATGCGTGGCTCTTCTTGGCAGCGTGTTTTGTTATCGAAGCTCTAGTTTGGGGTATGCCATATTGAATTTCTTTCCTTTTTGTCCGTCATTACTCGCGATAATACCACCATAGTATTCGTTTACTGTTGTTTCGTGTGTTCTTGTCAAAAACTCGCTCACATGGATCCATTGCAGTATGATGTGCTGACCCCCAGCGATAGGCTTCCCTTTTACCTATGGTGTTTTTCAGGACTACTATGCTACGCATGAACCATTTGCTGGATCTCGAAACATCGCAGTTATCGGAACCTGCGCCATGGTCAGTAATGGCGGCTCTAACCTGGGAAGGGTCAATTCAGAATTAGCCCAGCTAACACCTTGAAGGGTATTATGTATCTTGATCTGCCCATTATATTTGCAGTTTTGCAGATCTGGCCAAGATTTCGTCCCTACTGCACCGGCGTGGGCCTCTTCATCATGTGCCTAGCGCTGGCTCTCAGTTCTTTCGCTACGACAACTACCCACCTCATAGCCAGCCAGGGCATCTTTTATGCGATAGGAGGCAGTCTTGCATACTCTCCATGCATAATTTATATGGACGAGTGGTTTGTGAAAAGGAAAGGGTTGGCATACGGGATTATGTGGGTATGTGTTCTCGATTTCCTCAATGTATTGAAACTATACCTGACGGCTTCACTATATAGGCAGGCACGGGACTTGCAGGAGTTATTTTACCACTCGCCATGCAAGTTTTCCTTGAGAAGTATGGATACAAGCTCACTCTTCGAGCTTGGGCGGTTGCATTGTTTGTCTTCACGGCTCCCCTGCTCTACTTTGTGAAGCCTCGCGTGCCCCTATCTCAAAGCACCCAATCGCGCCGCATCGACTTCAGCTTTCTCAACACGAAGATATTTGGCATTCTACAGGCTTGCAATATCATTGAGGCGCTTGGGTTCTTTCTTCCGTCTATTTACCTCCCCAGTTATGCGCGCACCATCGGGGCATCAAGCGTTGAAAGTGCGCTTACAGTTGTGATCTTCAACGTCGCCTCCGTCTTCGGTTGTATTGCGATGGGCTCCATCGTCGACAAATATCACGTTACAACCTGTATTGTGATATCAACCATTGGGTCTACCATTGGCGTCTTTGTCATCTGGGGCTTTTCGGTGTCTCTCACGCCCCTTTACGTCTTTTGTATAATCTACGGTTTATTTGCTGGTAGTTTCACCAGCACATATCCGGGTATTATGCGCGCCGTCCAGAAGAAGAAGAATTCAGCTGAACCAGTAATGGTCTTTGCTTGTCTTGCGGCAGGGAGAGGGATTGGAAACGTTGTCTCAGGTCCATTGAGCGAGATACTTATTCGGGGCATGCCTTGGAAAGGCCAGGAAGGTTTCGGATATGGCAGTGGATACGGCCCTCTTATCGTATTCACCGGAGTCACAGCCTTCTTTGGAGGCGCCAGTGTACTTGGTCGACGTGTCGGGTGGGTATGAAATGGCGATTTTGTTATTGGTGAAACCCGAAATGCGGTTGGAACCATGGGATGCATACTTGACGTCGGCGCTCGAGATCGTCAACTGTGAGCCTCCCCGCATAATACAGATATGCGGGTCAACCTTGCACCGACATATTGGTTAATATGTTGCCATATTGAATTTGTAAACATGTACATAGGTTGCAATATCTGTCGGGTAGATATGTACAGCTTGATACAATTCGGGGAGATGGAAGGATTAGAACCAATTTGTAGAGTTGTAGCAGTTTCAATGATTTAAAAAAAATATATATACATGTCTATAAAAACCATGTCTCTTTCGGATGACCAGGTTTACGAGACAAAATAAGTTAATTGGGGTGATAAAAGAACAATAAGGGTACAGTACCACGCCAATAATATTCGTACGAGACCGTGCGCAAATTACACGAATCTCGTACGAATATTACTGGCGTGGTACTGTATACTGTTGGGTTAGTTACAGGTAGTTACAGTAGGGGTGCTGAGTCAGCAGAACCCCGACGCACAGAAATGCTCCAGGCTAACGGTCGCCGAAAATGGCGGGGATGAGAAGCTCTTAACAAACAAGCTCCCGACGGTTACAACAACCACCGTCTACCAACACCTGCGCCCGACCTCCCCGGATGCTACATGACCAAACTTATGGTCGTTGTTGAATCTTGGGGACGTCACTGCATTCGTCACACCCGATATCACCACCAGCGAGGTCCCATTCAATAATCCGGAGAGACCCAAACTATTTGACGATGGCCGCCGAGGCTGCGAAGAACCTACAGGGCAACCGCACCCGCCCAAGGTCTATTGTTCCTGCTATCCCCCTGTCATACGTGCAGAAGCGTAAGCTGGCAGGAGCTCCACGCAAAGAGGAGGTCGAAGTCGCGTCTGATACTACTGTCGATAACCGCACTTCAACTTCAAACAATTCGTCGGCGGCAGTTGAGGTGTACCGCTCGACTGATACTAATGGCACTTCCGATCAAGAAACAAAGCAGAAGGTCGACAGTGTATACTCTGCTGTCTCTCCTTTGACTTGTGAAGTAGAAGAGAATCAAGCATTGGACCTTCCTGACAACAACCTACGCGCCCACGAACAGGAGCACACTAAACACGAGGTTACCACAGAAGGATATGATGCTCACGGTAAGCAAGGAACACAAATCTTGATCTAAGCAATTGCTTCGTAGACGAATGCTAATGAAGTAATAGAGACTCAGCCAGGCCAAACTACACAGGAGGATAAGCCTCAAGTTGAGAAAGTGACACGTCAAGTAGACTCTGTTCCAACTTCATCCGACAAGCAACCTAGCGCCCCGAAATCTTCCTACAATATGCCTCCAGCACAGTTTGTCCCTGGTCAGCATACTCTGCCAAACCGACCAGCTCTTGACACTGAAGCTCCGACATACACAAGGTTCCAAGTGTCTGGTGGGCCTCACCCAATGCACCACCATACTCATCCCAGCCAAGGAAGCCTGGTGTTCGGTGGCTATTCTGACTCGAACAACTCCTCGCCGGCGCCGCCTCTTTCGTCTGCGGCCATTCCTCAATACCCATACCCGCGGCCACCACCTACGAATGGCCATATGCATCACCTTTCCAACGGCTTCCAAGTCCCACCACCTCCGGGATTCGGCTTCCAGCAGCAGCATGGTAATCATATTGTGCACAGTCCAGCGATGGACGGCTTTGCCCGCCGACACCCACCACCTTTTCCACATCCCGAAGGATATTCACCATCAGCTACTCCCGGCATAAACGATAATCGTCAACAGCAATTTTATGACCCGTCAACCTCTCATAGCCTTCGCTCTCATTCATCGGCCCCTCATGAGCATGATCCTCGACCCACCCAGTTTCACAATCCAAATGCAACTTCTCGGGCGACCAACGGAAGCAATGGTCATACCGATGATGCCAAGCTCTACTATCAACCTCAGATGAGTGGTCGCGATGGTTCGGGCCTACACGGCGTTGTCCCACATCCGTCCGTGGATAACCTTGATGGGCTACTAGGCTATATCCAGGGCCAGTTTGCTGATCCTACCTTCGCTGATTATACGCTGGAAGTACGATACACGGATGACCGTGCCAAACCAATGCGTATTCCAGGACACAACCTCTTGTTTGCCAGAAGCCCAGCACTGAAGCGTCTGATAATAGCACAGGACAACGACGGAAGCAGCGAAGGCTCGTCTCGAACGATTTTAATCGAGACTGCTGATCGATTCCTGAGCTCAGATGGGTTCTGGATGGCATTGCAGCGTCTCTATGGCGGGCCTCTTCTTAGCCTGGATACCCCACCAACTCCCGGCCGAAACATGGAAGCCCAGAATTTGGCAACTTCGAATCCTGCCAGCTTCCAAAGGTTTGATTCTGCCCTTGGCTATGCTGCTGCTGGGCAAATTCTTCAAATCCCTCCAGTCTTAAGTCGAGGCATCGAAGTTGCATGCCATCTTGTCAACTGGCTGACACTAGAGAAAGCCCTTGATTTTGCACTCGATGGAGGCCTTGGCTCACAGTGGACTTTGGACAATAACTACACTGGAGTGTGTCCAAGCACGTACGGGCCAGCTGTCGACATGCTCATTCACAGTGCTCTTGGCTTCTTAATCGCCAACTTCCCGCCTCACCTGGATTTCGACGTGACTGCCTCGGAGCCAGCATTCAATAGCCGCCTTCCTGTTCTCAAAAATGCCAAAGTCTCAAAACACAACCCTCGGCTAAGCTCGATCAAGTTCGGCGATCATCCTGTAGAAGAGCCTGTTCTCCCCACCCTCAAGAATGCAAACCCCGCATCTCTTATTTCCGGGATACTTATCAACTTGCCATTCCAGCTGCTGAAATACGTTCTGGAAGCACCATCTTTGGGGAGCCATGATTGGGCGACGTCTACTATGCGTCAAACTATCATACACGAGGTCATCAACGAGCGCGAGAAGCGTCGTATTCGTGCCCGAAATGATAGGAGTGTTTCTAACGACGTGCGCATGTCAAATTTTAAGGAATGGCAGTCCGTTGGGTGGCAAGAGGGAGTCGAAACTGAGGCACCTCGCAAAATGCCTACCCTGACCAGGACTTGGGTTGATTTCAAGCTCCCAGAGTGAAATAGCCAAAGGCCATACACAACACAGGCTTCGACTTGAAGATTATTACTACGACAGACTGCCGCGCCATGCGTTTACCAAAAGCGTTCTTGCATTCGTCTTCAGCGTTATACCGGTCTTGCATATAAGGACCATATTCGATACGCGCTTTATGATACCAGTCATCATTGTGAGAAAAGGGAAGGCCGACGGGTGGCTCGTGTGGATGCATAGAGGTACGATTGGGGCGGGGAAAAGCAGTGGCTGAAAGGAAATGGCCCTAAATAAGCATTATGGTCGAAGGGAAGGCCCTTAATTGAGTGATGGGCGTAAAAACAGGAAGCCACTAGGTAGCCAAACACGCAGGACTAGAACCATAGGAATTAATTCAATGCGATGGTCTTCAAGTGTCGTACTTTCCATATTCATAATACTAGGAGAAGAGTTGTTGAAATGTTGTAGTGGTCGGATTTAGTTGGGGGTAGAGCCGCGGGCCGTTGACATCACAGCCAAGATTTATCCGTGCACCCACCTACGAAGCTGCCAGTCTGGCACCAAGACCCAAAACACGCCGAGGTTCAATTGCATTCAACCTCAACTTCAACACTTCATCATGCGGCACTTAACGGCTCTCCTGCTGCTCGGCAACGCAGCAAGCTCTATCGCCGCGTCCGAGCCGGCTCGGCCTCGTGGTGTGGGACCTGATTGTTCGTCTTAAGCCCCATCCCCCTCCACCTGCCCTCATACAGAGTAGAACGTCAGGGCATAATTGAAGCTAACACATCATCTCTACGACTAGTCGCGAAGCATTACAAGGGCTCCAAAGACACATTCACATGTATCACAGCTCCCTCTGTTGTAATCCCCTACTCGAGCATCAACGACGACTACTGCGACTGCCCCGACGGCTCAGACGAGCCAGGCACATCAGCCTGCACGTACCTCTCCTCGCTCTCGCCCATCCAGCCCATCCCCGGCACATCCAGCGGTACCAGCAACACGACTCTGGCGCTGCCAGGCTACTACTGCAAGAACAAGGGCCACCAGCCGGGCTACATCCCGTCCAGCTACGTCAACGACGGCGTGTGCGATTACGACCTCTGTTGCGATGGCAGCGACGAGTGGGCTGGTGTTGGCGGGGTGGTGTGCGAGGATAAATGCGCGGCGATGGGCAAGGAGTGGCGGAAGAAGGAGGATGAGCGCGTTAGGAGCGCGAGGGCTTCGCTGCTGAAGCGCGGCGAGCTGCTTAAGCAGGCTGAGACGCTCAGAATTGGGATCCAGCAGCGCATTGATCAGTTAGAGGGCGAAGTCGTGACACTACAAACAAAGGAGGAGGAGGCGAGACGGCGGCTCGAGGATGTCGAGTGGTCGGAGCGAAGCAAGGTCGTCAAGGGCGCGAGTGAGAAGGCGTCGAGAGTTACGGTTTTGGCCAAGTTGGCTAAGGCAAGAGTTGAGGAGCTGAGGAACAGCTTGACGAGCTTAATTGAGAAGAGGAATGCGGCGAACTCGAGGGTGCAAAAGCTTGAGTCGATTCTGGAGGCGTTTAAGGTGGAGTACAACCCGAACTTCAACGACGAGGGAGTGAAGCGCGCTGTCAAGGCTTGGGAGGACTACGTGGCCGAGAAGGACACCAACTCTGATTACGATGCGAGCGGGTTTGAGAAGGACCTGGAGGATATTGGAAAGCCAGACAGCGAGGAGCAGGGTATCAACTGGGCAGAGTGGGAGAAGGAGGAGGAAGAAAGCGATGTTGAAGCTCGTAAGTTGACACCGCCTACCATACATAATATGATACAGCAAAGCTAACTCTTTTACTCCTTAGTCTACAGCTTCGAGGCCTACCTTCCCCCATCCCTTCGCACCTGGGTCCACGACAAAGTGAGGTCCTTCCGCCGCACTCTTGTCGATAATGGTCTCCTTGCGGACACCACTGGCCCCGCCAACAGCGAATCCCGCGCTGTTACCGAAGCTCGCACCGCATACAACAACATCAAGAGCGATGGAGAGTCAAGACGATCCGAGCTCGAGGACAAGAAGAACGACCTCAAAGCCGACTACGGACCACAGGACGTCTTCCGCGCCCTCAAGGGTAAATGCGTCGAGATCGATTCAGGCGAGTACACGTACGAGTTGTGCTGGATGGACAAGAGCACGCAGAAGTCGAAGAAGAATGGCGGGGCCACGCATCTGGGCTCTTTCAGGAGATTTGATACGGTTGAAGTGGATGAGGATGTTGGCGCTGATGGAAGGGGCCTTGGTGTTGGAGAGAGACTCTCGATGGTATTTGAGGATGGGGCGCAGTGCTGGAATGGGCCGAAGAGGAGCACCATTGTTGTTATGGCGTGTAGAGAGAAGGATGAGGTGTGGCGGGTGGTCGAGGCGGAGAAGTGCGTTTATAGGATGGAAGTCGGCACACCTGCTGTCTGCGAGGACAGCGCTGGCGAGCAGAGAAAGCCAGTTAAGGACGAGCTATAGTTGGAGAGAGAGCTGGATTATTTGGTAGTATAGACAGTATAAAAGGTGGACAATTGGCGTGTACCACGAATAAAGTATTAAAATGCAGTTGAAGTTTTTGAGAATATATTTGATAATTATTATATTAATTGAGCCTCCGCCTGTATATTTATATCGTCAGCGTAGTCCTCGTGCCTAACAAAAGTCCAAATAAAATATAACTAGCAAGTACAATTGAAATAAAAAGTATCAATCCCCCAAGCATATCGAATTGTTTCTCCTGGACCTGGTTATGTTTCCTAATTCTCACGGGCGTATCTCACAAACTCGATTACGAATAACCCCCTCCAGCCTTGCCAAATCTCGGACAGCCTCGTCCGACACCCGCATTTTAGCTCGGATACGACTTAGTAATACCCATCTCCAGCTCCCAGGGACCCCGAAAGCAGCCCATCATCGAGACCCTTCACCAACCCAGTGAAAGCTCCAACCCTCACCTGCGCCTCTCCACTCCCTATACTCGCGCACACAATGGCGACTCACGTCTTACCGAAAATGTCTCTACGGCGCTGCACAGCAGCAGCCACGGCCTCGGCGCCGGCAGCGCGAACTTTCTTCCAGCTTGCTCACCAGCGCGGTGGCCCTCCAATGCTCGACTTCCTCCTCCCGAGTATACCTACCGTCGCCCCCAGGAGTATTGCCCGACAAGCACCGCGCTCGCTGTCGAAGCTGTCTAGCTCGCGCCCCTTCACGGCGTCGGCACTGCGCGCAACAACTGCGATCTACAACCCGCGGAAAGATGACGATGGGAATGATATGACCATTGAGATCACACCTCGAGCAGCTAACGTAAGTTCTCCCTAACCGCTCCCCACCTACTACCTACCCAGCGAGAACATAGTAAGGACTCATACTAACCCCTCCCCCAGCGCCTCAGCCAAATCATAGCCCGTGACCAAAACCCCCGCCTCGCCCTCCGCATCACCGTCGAATCCGGCGGGTGTCACGGCTTCCAATACCAAATGTCACTCACCAACGTCCCCGCGATCGACCCCTCCACCTCTCAGCCCGTCGCGATCGAAGACGCAGTAGCGAACGACAAGAACGCGCCTGCGCTGGACGAGGACGATACGTTGTTTGAAGGGGAGAAGGGGGCGAAGGTTGTGATGGATGGGCCGAGTTTGGAGCTGTTGAAGGGGAGTAAGGTGGACTTTACGACGGAGTTGATTGGGAGCCAGTTTAAGATTGCGGATAATCCGTTGGCGACGAGTAGTTGTGGGTGTGGGACGAGTTTTGATATTAAGATGTGAGGAGGGGGGATGGGTAGAGGGGAGAGGGAGGGGGACGGTTGGTACTGAGGTGGGTGCTATAAGTGTGGGAGTTGGGTATGGCCTTGTGTACTCTGATGTAGCAGCTAGGACGGGAAGAAGGGATGAAAAGAGGAGCGGAATGTATTATATAAAAACGTGCAAAGAAGCATGGGTAGAGAGAAAAGAGAAAAAGGGACGGAAATCGAAATCACGCTACTACATCGCTGAAAAATTTAAAAAATTGGATATCATAAAAAAAGTCATTTTTATACTGAAGTTGAATCGAGATCAGTATTGCCGTGGTTACGCCATTCATGCTAAAATGTAGCTAAGAAGCAAGCAAGTACTCCCATCCCGGTTCCGACACGCACACAACACACCATGCAGCGAACTATTGTTTTTATATTTCTCTAGTTCATCTGTCTGATGAGAGCGTTGATCTTGTCCTCGCGGTTACCCAGGTCACCTCCCTCGACGAAGTGGCGGAATTTGCGAGTGCGGAAGCCACCGGTAGGGTTGGAGAGCTTGAATGGCCACAGGAAGTTGGAGGCCTGCTTGAAGTTGGGTCCGACGGTGTAGATCTCGTGGATGAGATCCTCCATGCAGACGATGCCGTACTTGCCGAGGTTGGCCTCGACGATGGCGTTGTCGGTGAGAGCAATGCGCTGCTTGTCGACCTTTCCGTATCCGCGCTTGTAGATGAGCTCGCGGACGGTCTTGAGGTTGGCGTAACCGTAGGCAACCCATGGCTCGACGATCTTGAGCATCTCGAGAGTGGCCTTGGTCAGGCGGATGAAAACACCGTTGTTGATCTGGAGAAGACGGAGGAGTTGGAGGATCTTGCGGGGCTTTGGTGCAATCTTGTTGATACTGTAAAATTGCGTTAGGACTCGTACTCGGGTGTGATGCAGTGATGCAATTGCTTACCCCTTGATGCGGACAACGAAGACAAGCTTGTCCTCAGCAGGCACATAGTAAGAGCCATCCTGCTTGGAGAGACGAGCAAGACGGATCTTCTCGCGCTCAGCATCGCGGTACTCCTTAACGTACTTCTCAGCACGCTTGAAGATGACGCCGCGCTTCTCCTTCTGGGCCTATATGATGCTTGAGTTAGCAAACGTGTGATCGAAGACCGAGTATCGAAATAACACAACGAGAGCAGACGGCATGGTTCGACGATAGATCAGACCCGAAAGATGGTTAATTGGCGACAACATCGACACTGTGTGCCTAGTCGCAAAGATGGTGTTATGCATCATGTAATCGCCGACCATGCCCGAAATGCTTCGTATATTTTGTGTGATTGTGGAAAAAATTCAAGAGCGTACCTTCTTCTTCTTCTCAAGCTCGGCGGAGCGCTCCTCGCGGGCCTTCTCCTGCGACTTGCGCTTCTTCAGGAGCGTCTCCGGGACGAGGATCTGCTCCTGGGTCGGCGTGGAGAGATTGTCGGAAGGCATTGTTGCGGTTGTCGAGGTGGAGTTGTGGTGGTGAAGGTTTTCGAGATCAAGCCGAAAACCTGAGCAATGGTCTCAGTGGGCCGGTGACTAAGCAGTAATCTGAGGCCGCAACTTCTGTTGTGTACTGTTGGTCTCGCTTACGCCACGGGGTTCCGTAACCCTATGAGAAAAAAGATAGTGGCTGTGGCGTCGCCAAAGTGTGGCGCATGTTCGCATGGCGCTAATGCCGATAAGATAAGGACCATGCATGCGAGGCGCAGGCTGCCATATCACATATAACGTTCTCATACAACCAACACATTCTCAAAAATGATACCAATGTAAGCAAAACAATACAACTTCCGACCTCAAAAATGGGCATATACGCTATCGGCTCCAACGGCTCCGGCCAACTCGGAATAGGCCACAAAGAAGACGTCTCCGTCCCCAAAGAAGCCCGATTCCACGCATCCTTCCCCCCCGCCATCGACGGCCCCATAACCATCCGCGGCGGCGGAAACCACACCCTCCTCCTCACGCCCTCGGGCCAGCTCCTGAGCTCCGACGCCATAGACCACGGCGCGCGCGGCCGCTATTTTCTGCCGCCTACTACATCGAGGTGTTTCAGTCCGGTGCTATTGACGTTCCCCGCCTCCGCTGGGGCTGAGGCACTGGTTCCGCCTGACTCGGATGCATTGTGGGGACCTGATGCTTTTAAATCTGCGGAGGCGGATATCAAGGCTAATCCCAAGGTCACGCATTGCGCTGCGCTGTGGGAATCCTCCGTCGTCGTCGCTGCTGATTCGGCAGGGAAAGCAAGGGATGTATATACCTTCGGCATGGGCCAAAAGGGTGAACTCGGCCAAGGCCCCCTAATCATCCGCTCCCCGCGCCCTCAACTCCTCCCCTCCTTCCCACCCCCGACCACCGAAATCGTCGACCTAGCAGCGTGTATGGGCCACGTGATAGCCGTCCTCGATAACGGGGATGTATACGGCTGGGGAAATGGACGGAAGGGACAGCTTGGGGAACCGGCGGAGGTGGTGAGTGAGCCGAGGAAGATAGAGGGTATCACTTTTCCTGTCAGGCGCGCGGTTTGCGGGAGGGAGTTTACGTATTTATTGGGCATGAAAGAGGTGGGTGAGAGTTTGTTTCTCGGCGCGGAGAAGTGGGATGTCAAACCCCCCGCCGATGCTGATATCAAGGGGTGGACCGACGTCGGTGCGGGATGGGGTAACATCCTCCTCCTCAAAGACGACGGAACAGTCCAATCCTGGGGAAGAAACGACCACGGCCAATGCGCACCCCCCGACTTACCCTTGATAGCCAAGATAGCAGTAGGCAGCGAGCACACCCTCGCGCTTACCCGTGATGGAGACGTGCTGGCGTGGGGATGGGGGGAGCATGGGAATTGTGGGCCGGGGAAGGAGGATGTGAGGGTTGCGGGGAATGTGGTGGCGAGTTCGAAACATTTGCCTGAGGAGAGTAGTATTGTCTCGATTGGGGCGGGGTGTGCGACGAGTTGGGTTTGTGTTATTGGTGGGTGATCGGGGGAGGGGTTATAGGCGCTGGGAATAGATGAGGTGATGATGGGCGCTGTGAGTGGTTGTTTTGTTTATAGGCGCTGTGAATACCCAAAGTAATGGTAGACTCTGTGTGAAATACCCCTTGCGTCTGGGTGACTCCGATACAAAATGCGTTTATCAGTGTCTTACGAAGCACGAGAGAAAAATACTTGCAAATGAAAGTATTGCTAAGATATATATTCCCACCTCCCCAAAATCTACGCTTCAGTTTATAAGTATGCTAGCTACGAGCACAAGCTCTCACAGCAACCCCTTAATCATCAACCCATCACCCCACCAAGCCATCCCATCAATTCGTAACAACCTTCTCCACCTCCCCCCCCTCCCCCTTCCCCCCATCCCTCCCCTTCCTCACCGTTGTCAGCGCCTTCTCAAAAACATCCATAAACCTCCACACATCAACCGCATTATTATAAATCGGCGCCGGCGCAACCCTAATCACATCCGGCATCCGCTCATCCACAATCACCCCCTGCGCTCCCAACTCCTCCATAACGCCCTCTAGTAATCCGCCCTCGAGCTGCACGCTAAGTTGGGCGCCGCGCTCGGAGGGATTGGAGGGGGTGATGATCTTGAAGCCGCCGGATTTTTTTTGGAGGGAGAGGAGGCGGGATTCGAGGTAGGCGGTGAGCTCTAGACTCTTGGCGCGGAGGGCGGAGATGGAGGTGAGGTTGAAGACTTCGAGGGAGGCGCAGACGGTTGTTAGGTCGTTCGTGCTGGGGTTGGAGACTTGGAAACCCCCCGCGCCAGGGATGGGGGAGAAGTTATTCGTCATCGCAAAACGGGTCTTCTTATCACTTCCCCACCACCCCGCGAGGCGGGGGTGAAACTCCTTCTCCTCGACCCCTTTCTTCTCCCCATTCGTCGCGCCGTTCGAGGAGGAGGTGGTGGTGACGCGGCTGTTTCTCTCGTGTACAAACATCCCCCCAATAGCTCCGGGGCCGGAGTTGAGGTATTTGTAGGTACACCACGCCGCGGCGTCGACGTTCCAGTCGTGAAGCTGCAGGGGCACGTTGCCGACGGCATGGGCGAGATCCCAGACTACGAAGATGCCGCGCTCCTGGGCGTAAGCGGTGATAGTCTTGATATCGAGCAACTGCCCGGTGTAAAACTGGATACCGGGGAGCAGCAGGACAGCGGTGGTGGAGGCGTGTTCATCGATCGTGGCGAGGATGTGGGAGGTGGGTAGCAAGGATGTGCCGGTAGGGGGATCGATGGTGATCATCGAGGTGGAGGGCTGGAGGTTGTGGTGGCGGATTTGGGATTCTACTGCGAACTAATGGGTGTCAGTATACCGATCCAAGAGAAAATAGGGGCAGAATTAGGAATAGGGGTCGAGGGGAAACTCACATGGTCACTAGGAAACGCCTTACTCTCAATAATAATCTTATGCCTCCCCCCCACCTCCGGCCTATAAAACGCCGAAAGAATAAAATGCAAATTCGCCGTCAACGTCTCCATCACCGCGATCTCCGCCGGCGCCGCACCCACAATTGGCGACATGGCTTTTGCAGCCGCATCATCGGAGTGCAGCCATGCTGGGAGGGGGGAGTCGGTTAGGGCTTTGAAGTGCCCTTGGACTCCTTGAGTGGCCCAGGCGGAGAGGTATTGCTGGAGTCGCTGGGAGACGCGGCGGGGTTGCAGACCGAGGGAGTTGCCGCAGAGGTAGACGCTTTCGTCATGTGATGAGGTTGTGGTGGTGTCTAGATGCGTGTGAGTAAGCGATGTTATAGTACACTCGAGGAGTGAGGTGAGATGAGGAACCTTGCCCAGTAAGACGAGGCCAATGGAGGGGCAAGGGGACAGTGAAAGCGCATGACATGACAAAAAAACCTCCTACTCACCATTCCCCGGCAGCGTCTGACGCGCCAGATCCGCCTTGGAGGGGATGAAGAACTCGGCGCGGAGGTGCTTGAGTGGATCCTGGGCTGTGAGGTACTCGGCGTACTCCCTGCTACCGAGGGGGAGCGCGGATGCGGTGGTGGCTTGGCCGTTGGTGGTGGGCGTGGATTCGGCCATTATGATTTTTATGTTACGCGGATGGCGGATTGTGTGGTTGCACGGAGGGTTGGTGTGAGGTTGCACGGCTGGTGGATGAGGCTGGTTGGTGGTTTGGATATCAAGATTGATAGGATGAGTCGGCTCGCTTAGGGGGGGGTGGTGAATAATTGGGGAATAGTAGATAGGTGATTGATAGAGTGAATAGTCTTTTTGGATTTGGGGTTTTTGGATATTGAAAGTTATGAATCTGAGTTTGCTACGGAACTTCCAGAGTGGCTCTCAAAACACACTTTATGCTCCTCCCCCGAACATAGAAATCCACTTCTTTCACCTATCTACCTACCCCTCCTCGAGTCCGACAAGACTCGCCCCGCAACCCCCCCCTCACCGCCCCCCAATCCAGCGAGCACACTGCCCAATTCTAGTACGCGACCACGCCTAGAATCCGGCAATACTACAAGCCGGTCGCTTGCAATCATCCCAGGGGTGGGGGATAAAGGGGATCTGCGCTGTGCGCTGTGTGTGGTATGCAGCTTTGTTCACTCAGCCGGCGATGTTCGTTGTTCGCCGCTGCGATGGCGATATATACCGTGAATATGCGCAGCCGCAGAGCGCGGAAGCGGAAAGCGGAATGCCTGCCCCTCCTTTAGCAGCAAGCAGCAGGTGATGTCAGCCTCGGATCGGGAGCCGGAGTGAAGGGGGTGGTATGGGCGTGCATGATTTGGTAAGCGAGGCGGTGCGGGTCACGGGGTGTGGGAACCACGGCGTCAAGGGGGAGGGAGGAGGAGGAGGGTTTGGGTAGGGGGTTTATTGGAGGGTTTGGGGGGGGGGGTTGAGGGTGAGAGGTCGGGAGGGAGGTGATTGATATATGTGACGGCTCGTTCGGGGGTGTGTCGAACGTGTCCCCCCTTCCCCATCCCTCGATGGCGAAATGGCGGGGAGAGAGAAGCCAAGGGAACGGCAGAGTACAGAAATACGGTAAGCATCCATCCATCCCGTGATAAATACAATTTTACGGAGTACAGTACGGCACAGGTACCGGGGCCTGCAGGACGACGACGAAGCGACCGGCCGAGAGAAAAAAAGGCGATCCGTGTTCCGCTATGGCGTTTCCTGGGGGTAATAGAAACGGGGATGCTTGGAGAGGCTTGGACGTCCCGTGACTCTCCTTGACAAATTGAGCGGGGGAGGGGCGTCGATGGAGGGCCGGGGCGCGCGATTTGTTTTTCCAGAACAGGGCTAGGGAGGGATCATCAACAACTCGGTCTGGGCAGAAAAAGGTACGAGGCAGGGATGGATGGATTGGGATCTTGGTATAGTACGGTACGAGTAGGGTTTGTATATGGTTTATACTGGAGATATTACTCAAGTAAACCGCGAGTACATTCCCTTCCTAGACGAAATTTAAAAATCTAAATAAAAAACACGCATCAAATTAAACACCAATGTCAAACACCAGGTCAGCAGTTCGACGTTTTTACGTTTTCCCACGGTGTCTCCTTCCCTAATCGGGTGTAAGTCCCATGGTGCGGTAAAGGGCCAAGAGCAGCGCGAGTAATAAGGAGAGGCGCGGACGTGGAGGCGGGTCACGCCTCGCTCGCTGACCTGAGATGACTGAGATGAGACCTGGGATGAGACTTGAGAGACCCCGGATGAGCCCAGACTCTGGGGTAATAGGGGGGATTAGTCAGTTTCTTTGTGGCAAAGACGGTGTGGAATGTTGTATGTGTATGTTTATGTATATTCTTTGTGTGTGTGTTATGTATAGTATTTGTACAGTCAGTCTGATATATGTTTCGGATTCGTGCTGTGAGGTCCATATTGCTCAGTCCAGCCCAGCCCTCTCAGTCCACAAGAGAGGAAGGTCAGTCAGTCAGTCAGTACCTGAGCACGTCGTATACCGCGTCACATATATACGTAATACACAGCACAAGAAACATCTTACCTCACCATGCATCCCCATCCTATGTCGCCATAATTCACCAACTCGGCGCCTCGTGCATCGTGAGATCCTGTCTGTACCTCGCATCACCACGGTGAGTAAAACCCAACACTATCACATCACAGACCATAACCTGCCGCCCTAGCTAGCCCCGCGGAGAGCATGCCCAGAACATGCGAACCAGACGGTTGGGGAAGCGGACGACGGGGGGGGGATCTCGACCCACCGATCGGGCAGGTCATGGGCTCTCTTCTGGGCTGGGGTGATAGTTACACCTCAATCTCATCTCACTCACCTCACTTTACGCCATTCCTTCACCACTACCACTCATCACCGCACGCACTCCTCACCGTGTACTCGTAGTCATCACAGAGTCAGCCACTCAATTCCCCGTACGGTCAATCAAAGCACAGCACACGCCGAGCGCAGCAGCCCATCCAATCATCCCATGCTTCTTCCCGGGACGAATAACACGCAAGTACCGACAACGGTGTACAGTACTCTACCGCGCCCTAACCGCTTTCCCCCAAGTCACACTCCCTCTCTCTCTCTCTCTCCCTCCCCATTCCCGCCCCACCCCGCTCCGCCCCAGACCCTCAAGTCAACGCGGCGGCCGAGAAAAGTCTGCAAAAGCCTCACCTTCAATGCCTTCAATAGCCGGATCCCTGTCGAACTGTCGACGGTCTTCACCCCTCCTTACCTAAGACGCCCTGTTTGCGAGCCACGCGTTGACACAGCGATGGGGTAAGGATGACGTTGTGGGTGTTAGTTAGTAGTGTGAGAAGTTCTTGGTACTTAGTTTCATGCGTGATATTCGCCAGTGGAGAGATGTCACAGCTACCTCCACATAGTTTGATTGTTACAGGTGATGGTGATGGTGATTGATGGCTCTCGTTCTCCTTTTGGCGATGCGTGGTGGCAACGCCTTTCGAGTCTGGTCTGGCCAACCCCACTATGAATCCCGCCAGCCACCCGACCAGGTACGACGGCGTTGGGCGAGGCCACCGCACACACCCACCACGCCCACACGCGCCAGCAACATCCATGTCGTTCGTGTTTCTCTTACTCCAAACTCTCTCTATGCCGTCGTATGGGGCAGTTTGGGGGAGTTTCTATTGTTAGAGCGTGGCGGTAAGAAGAGGCGCAGAGGAGTACGGTATACAGCGAGCGGTATACGCAGCCAGCCAGTCCAGTCTAGCACGGCCTATTTTTTTGTTATGTTTATGTTATGTCCCTCACTCACCGGGACTTGGCTAAGAGTAGAATTCCTCATCTGACCTGATGATCAGACATTTTTTGTGTGTTATTTTTGGGTTTGTATTTTTTAGGGAGGTGGTGATTTGGTAACGATGGTAACAGCATGGGGAGATGGAGAAGGGAGAGGGGATACCTCCCCAGGTGTCGTGGGGTACTTGGCAGGCTTTGAGTTTGGGAGGCTGACTTGAGTTAAATTTGGCGTGTCTCTTGCACCCTCGGCGTGTACTTGTCTTATTGCTGTGTAAGTAGCTCCTTCTCTCTTCTTCTGTCTATTCTTCTTATCTTCGTGTCTGTGTCTGTCTGTCTCGCCATGTCTCTACGCCGCCGTTTCATCCCCACTTTTTCTCTTCTGACGTGACTTGTGACTTTCGTAAGTTTCGTAACTTTTCATGACATCGTGACCTTCTTTTTATGGTCATGATCATGGTCATGGTCATCGACGACCACAACCACAACGCTTGGTCTCCTTGGGTCTCTGCTTGGGTCTCTGCTTGGGTCTCTGCTTGGGTCTCTGCTTGGGTCTGCTTGGTTTGGGCTTGCTTGGGGGGCTTGATGGCCTGGCTTGAACTGTCTGTACTTTGCCTAGAAGCTGTTACCCTTTATGGCTCTTTTCCACTTTCTCGCCGTCTCCGCCTTACCAGTCACTACTACCACGATTACCCACGACTAACCATTCCTACCCATACTACCCATACAAACCCATACTAACTTACCCATACTAACTACCCATACTAACCCCATACTAACTACCCATACTAACTACCCATACTAACTACCCATACTAACTACCCATACTACCCTTTCTACTACCCATAATACTACTACCCATAATACTACTACTACCCATAATACTACTACCAACTAAACTAAACTACACGCAAACTACCGCCTCTACTTTTACTAAACTACCACAAATAAACCACAAATACTTCTATACTCGTACTAAACGTACCAACCGTACCAACCGTACCAACCGTACCAAAGTACCCTGTGTCCAAAGTACACGGCATCTCCTCCCTATCGTCTTTCTTCAATCTACCTCTCTACTTCTACTCCTTCTCCCTCTAATCCCATTTTCGTATATAATAACTTCTCCAGACCCCAGCTTCTTCCCGCTTTTTAGGATACATTCCATCCCATCATACCATTTCACTTTCACTTCTATAAGTCAACTTTATCGCCTACACTACACTACCTACACTACTACACCAACACTACCCCATCATCACGTGAATCGATAAGCTTCTTCTCTCCCCCACTCTCTCCCGCACATCTCCAAATCGACACTACCACCTACTTCCAACTTCTCCAATTTACGTGGGGAAAAATTACAACCGGAATTCCTAACAAATTCACCTACAACTCCTCTCTCATCAATCACTTCACATCAATCGAGATTTGTTAGAGACATCACTTTGTTGTGAGTATTATCCAATCCTTCAACAACACATATCCGCGCATTGGGTTTGTGTGCCTGTTGTCTGTTGTCCCTTGCCTTGCTTTCCGCCTTGCTGACGATAACGATTGTTGCTATTTAGCTCTACTTCTCCGATAAGAAACAACTTCCCCTCCTACATCACCAAACAACAACGGTGGTGTTCAATTGGACAGCGAGGTAATCACCTCTTCAAGCAAGGTATGTTTGAGTTTTTCTATTTTCACCTTTTCACATTCCTTGTGTCGCCTCCGAATTTCAAGGCGGGTAGCTCTCACACGCCACCGCCCAACAACAAATAATACCCCGCCATACGCGACCTTCCGGCCTTATCAGTGCCAACGCTGACGTTTTGGAACCTCCAGATTCCTCGCCATAGATCAGCATAACTCATCATGACTGCTACGTCGACACCCTCCAGCGACTCTGGGATCACGAATAAGTTGATCGAACATGTCATCAGGACACCAGGTCGGATACCTTCTCCGCAACCAGCTCACTTGAGCCTCAACCACTCAAATGGCAGCGGCCACAGAGTCCTTCGCTCAGCAACCGTTGGATACATTGCACCTCCGTTTGAGGGCAAGGAGGCTCAGATCAATGAAGGTGAATACTTCCCACACTACACAGAAGGTACAAAAACTGATAAACTGGTTTAGTCAAGAGATTGATCATCGAGGGCTCCTGGATCCCCGCGGACCACGTCGATGTCCAAGTCGAGTGGTTCTACAAGGACTTAGGCATTGATGATGTCTACTTCCAGACCGAGACCCCCGAGGCCATCAAGAGCCACATCACCTCTCTCTACGCCGCCAAGGTCGCTGCATCTGCTCGCGAAGATAAGCGCCAGGAGATCAGACTCGACATGGAGGCCACCGACCATGCCATCTACATCGATACCAGCGAGCCCGGCATCAGCAACACCGGCGGGCCAAGGTATGAGCAGAGACTCGAGGCCAAGTACCTCGATGGCGGCGACCAGAACAGGAGATTCAGAGTCGAGACCTTCCGCTCGCCTGCCAAGATCCACCCATCGTCCGCCGCGACGATGCGCTGCTACTTCGTCTACCAGTGCCAGTTCGTCGACTCGAATCCCGACCCTCTGGACACTAGGCTCCACGTCATTGGTGACCGCGGCTTCTTGGCCAAGGCCACCAAGAACACCATGCAAATCTACCAGAACATCATCGAGATGGCCGTTGCACGCACAGGTCCCGTTATTGAGGCTTTCGACATCGAGGCTTCCCAGGAGAAGCGTCTGGTTGTTGCGTTCCGCCAGCGCAGAGCCATGGGCCTCTTCTGCGCCCTGAGTGATCTGTACCATTACTACGGTGTCACCAGCTCCAGGAAGTACGTCGAGCAGTTCTCCAACGGCATCACTGTCATCTCGATCTACCTGAAGCCCACTGCCAGCGCCCTCGAGCCCGGCTCCAAGTTCCCCCCGATTGACACCTCGATCCGCCACATCGTTCGCGAGATCTCTCTTCTGTACTGTATCCCACAGAACAAGTTCCAGAACATGTTCGCTGTTGGCCGTTTGAGCCTTCAGGAGACCATCTACGGTCACTGCGTGTGGGTGTTCGTGCAGCACTTCCTCAACAGACTGGGATCCGAGTACGCCTCGTTGGTTTCGGCCCTGGACTCCACGAACGGTGCCCACGCCGAGGTCCTTTCCAACATCAAGCGCCGTCTCCGTACCGAGACTTTCACCGCTGCTTATATCCTGGAGATCATTGGACAATACCCAGATCTCGTCCGATCCCTCTACTCGAGCTTTGCTGACACCCACTTCCACGCCGGCCTCGCGTCTGAGGAGTCCATCCCCACTACCCCAGTCGATGTTCTCGGCGACAAGGCCCTCAAGGACCTCATTTCCAGGACTGTCAACAACGAGCACGAGCAGCTTGTCATGGATGCTTTCCGCACCTTCAACAAGTCAGTCCTGAAGACTAACTTCTTCACCCCCACCAAGGTCGCCCTCAGCTTCCGCATGGACCCATCGTTCTTGCCAGCGATCGAGTACCCTCAGCCATTGTTCGGCATGTTCCTCGTCATCTCCTCTGAGGCTCGTGGCTTCCATCTCCGCTTCCGCGACATCTCCCGTGGCGGTATCCGTATCGTCAAGTCGAGGAATCGCGAGGCGTTCTCCATCAACGCGAGGAGAATGTTCGACGAGAACTACGGCCTGGCCAACACCCAGCAGAGGAAGAACAAGGATATCCCCGAGGGCGGATCCAAGGGTGTCATCCTCCTTGACCCCCAACAGCAGGATAAGGGAAGCGTGGCTTTCGAGAAGTACATTGATTCGATCATGGATCTTCTCCTGCCACCTGTCAGCCCAGGTATCAAGGACCCCATTGTTGACCTCTACGGCAAGCAAGAGATCCTCTTCATGGGTCCTGATGAGAACACTGCCGAGCTGGTCGACTGGGCCACCGAGCACGCCCGCAAGCGTGGTGCACCATGGTGGAAGTCTTTCTTCACCGGCAAGAGCCCCAAGCTCGGTGGAATCCCCCACGACCACTACGGTATGACCACCCTCTCGGTCCGCGAGTATGTCACAGGTATCTACCGCAAGTTGAACCTTGACCCCTCCACCGTCCGCAAGATGCAGACCGGTGGCCCCGACGGAGATCTCGGCTCCAACGAGATCCTCCTCAGCAACGAGAAGTACACCTCGATCGTCGACGGCGCCGGTGTCCTCGTGGACCCCAACGGAATCAACCACGCCGAGCTCCTCCGCCTCGCCAAGAAGCGCGTCATGATCTCCGAGTTCGACATCACCAAGCTCTCCAAGGACGGCTACCGCATCCTCCTCGACGAGACCGACGTCACCCTCCCCACCGGCGAGGTCATCCCCAACGGCATGACCTTCCGCAACACCTTCCACCTCCGCCACACCGGGCTGACCGACATCTTCGTCCCCTGCGGCGGACGCCCCGAGTCCATCGACCTCGTGAGCTGCAACAAGCTGATCCAGGACGGCAAGTCCCTCATCCCTTACATTGTCGAGGGCGCCAACCTCTTCATCGCCCAGGACGCAAAGCTCCGCCTCGAAGCCGCCGGCTGCATCCTCTTCAAGGACGCCTCCGCCAACAAGGGTGGTGTCACCTCCTCCTCCCTCGAGGTCCTCGCTTCTCTCTCCTTCGACGACGCGGGCTTCCTCAAGCACATGTGCGTCGGCGCTGACGGCGAGGCACCACCTTTCTACAAGGCCTACGTCGCCGAGGTGCAGGAGATCATCAAGCGCAACGCGCGTCTGGAGTTCGAGGCTATCTGGCGCGAGAACGCGAAGACGGGCGTGGCTCGCTCGGTTCTCAGTGATACTCTCAGTATCGCGATCACGAAGCTGGATGAGGAGTTGCAGAACACGGAGCTCTGGCACAACGAGCCTCTGCGCCGCTCGGTGCTGAAGGATGCCCTGCCGAAGTTGCTGCTGGATAAGATTGGCCTCGATGCGATTATTGAGCGCGTGCCGGATAACTACTTGAGGTCTATCTTTGGGAGTTACTTGGCTTCGAGATTCGTTTATGAGTTTGGAACTTCGACTAGCCAGTTTGCTTTCTTTGATTTGTAAGTTTACCCGCCTCCCCCATCTACTCTTCTAGATCATAGTACTAACTATTGCAATAGCATGTCGAAGCGCTTGGCGAAATTGGAGGCATACTAAAGCACCTCCCCCTGGGACATTCCCAATTAATTAACTGATGTTTTTTTTGGGCATTCACACATTCACACACAACAAAAAAGGGATTTTGGCGTCTGGCAAAAGGGAAAGGGAAAGGGAAAAAAAATGCCCCATTATGAGGGTGGATAAGGGATCAGGATGGCCATTCATTTAGGTCGGTCGGTCGGTAGACAAAAAATGATTGTTACTACTGGTAGTTTGGCTTCGTGCCGCCCAGGGTATACATCTGTCTTAATATATTACTATTATCGTACTTGTCTTCTAACTGTGGTATATGTCTGATATGTGTTTGTATAGATGTGATATATCGTGATTCCCAGTGACGGAATTCACGCCCCCCCCCCACCCTCCCCCTCCTTCCCCCATTCTCCCACTACACCATCGACGTCTCCCCTTCCCAACACTTCGGAATCCGGAATCCCAGACCGTTGGGGGTCACACAGGTCACTCACTATGTATCAGACGGAGTCTCACCGGTCGTGTATCCTCAAGTCCGTACTGTATAACCTCACCTCTCGGCATAGTATACAATACAGGTATGCACGCACCCCGCAGCCCGCCCCAGCACCCGGAACTCACTCTCGCTACTCGGTTACACTACAGTGCACAAATGTGATGGTACGAGCGGGATTGTGATGGAGCTGTGCACCGCGAGCGAGGTGAGACATTACGATAAACGAGCTGCGAGGAGGGGAGGACGCGAGACAGCTGCGGCGGCGGCGGGAGACAGGCAGGGTGGCGGGAGTGAAACATGGGAGCAGGGCACACCGCTTCTTCTGCAGAATTATACACTTGGTGATGTGAGGGATGGATTGGGCTGGCCAGATTAGGGCGGCAGAGGTGCTTGGGGAGGTTGGGGAATAGATAGCTTGGGCCGAGTATTGTTTATGTATGTACTCACCAGACTATAGTTCCCTCGAGTAAAGAGTCCACACGTCGTTCTCTGAACTATCGACTCAACTCCTACCTATATCAACCTATATACGCCGAGGAAGTCGACCTACATTAGCTAGCTAGTGGACCACCCAGACGTGGTGGACCTCCACTGGCACCGTGCACATTGCGCCGCATACACCTCTACTCCACCACCACAGCACCAGTACCCACCCACGCATCTACCTCCCCCAGCACAGCACCACAGCACCGCAGCGGATCACGCGGCTGAGAGAGCTCGAATGGCAGGCTATGTGTCGTGCATGTGTGGTTGGGGAGGTTGGGGATGCGTGATGCGTGGTGTGGTGGTTGTGCAGCAGCTGTCTGGTCTGTGAGCTGTATGTGGTGTTGTGGTTGTGCAGATGCCGGCTGTGGTGTTTGTGCTGGGTGAGCGGGTTCATGTCGTGCGGGACGGACGGGATGGGAGGGTTTGGGGAGAGACATATGGTGCTTGGGTGCTTGGGAGAGATGCCGGAAAGGGATGCGTGCAGATATTCCCGTCTTTGCTCGAGTGCTCTTTCCCCGCCTGAGAAAGCTGACACGTCGATTTGACGTGGATGGCGAGGTTGATATGGATGGATGGGCCTGCCGAGAGAGCTCCTGAGAGGGCTCCTGAGGGGGCTCCTTTAATCTCTTCCTCCCTCGCCCATGCGATATATCCCCTGCTCTGGACAGCTGTATCCCCTGCTATGGTCAGTGTATACCCTGCCACCGGCGCAATAGTAGCGGCTGGCGGGCGTGTATTTTTCCCTCCCCTTTCAGGAACAGCCACATTATCCGAGAGCAGGCGATCGGCGCTTTGGGAGCTGGGATCGGCGTGGGTGCCCGGTTATCGCGAGATGCGCTATGCTTCGTTTGTATCGTTGTTGTTGTTGTGGTGGTGGTGGTGGTGGTGGTGGTGGTTATGCAGATCCGAATTGTCGTCGTCTTGGATGTATTTGACGTCTTGCACAGCCAGTGTGTTTGAATGTCTCCGATCAGCTCGCCTTATCCTGTCGTGTCTCGCTCATGTCTCTCTTCCCCTCAATCATTTGTGAAATCGCGATGCACAATTTCTCGGGGTTCTACTGGACCCTGGACACTCGACAATAGCCGTGGAGCAACAGAGTGTGATTGAGACTGGCACCTGCATATTTGTTGCCCTGATCCCTACCTCAACTCCACTACCACTCTACTAACTTCTGTGCGCCATTCCCTCTGCCACGCTGTGGGCGTCGTTTCCATGCTGATAGCTGGTGCCACTGTTAATTTCCAGGCGATGGATCGATGGGCAATAACAAAATAACGACTTTGATCCCTAGTCTGTTTGAGTCCTGGTAAGGATTGGTACGACAGTATTCCATGCTTTATACTGTTTGTGCATGCGATACTGGCACAATTGTAACATAAATGTGCCTTTCAATCAACTCCAAGTCAACTTGTCTCGTACTCGTAGCTCTGCTTGTGGATGGCGCGGGTGCCCTTAAACTAGTTCAACTTCCCCTCCGCACAGTTGTGTGTTAGTTAGGCCTCGACCCGTCACCAATTGCCGTCATCTTCTCCATTGTTACTGTCGTTGTCATCTGTCATCGTCGTCGTTGTTAATGATAATATACTTCAATCTACTGCTTGTCGCCAGTGACTGTAGACCTGACAGCTCACTCTCAGCTCCTGCTGGTATGCGCCCTCCCCCAGCTGATGCATAACTACGCACGTGTTGCCGCTCGCCTCTCCATGAATAATATCGGCTTCCCTGTATTGCTTCTTCTCGAGAGACCATGGATTGCGACGAACCACACTATCCCGACAAAACGAGTAATCTTCACGCCCACCGACTCGACCACACTCCAAGCAAACTACCCGCCTTCAGGTTTGCCGATTTACAACGATCACACACGCTACCCGACTCCTCCCTGACTGCTCCTGCTACTCCGCACACCCACAACAACAGATCCGTCTCCGACACAGCTGTACAGCGCTTCACAACAAAGTCGCAGACCACATCGCCGCGCGAACAAGAACGCGCACTAGCTAATTCTACCGAACCTCGCACCACCAGCTACCCGCCCAACAGCTCCTCCAAGGTCCAGGAACCGAGAAGAGGCCGAAGGCCGCCCGCATCACATAGCAGCAATGGTATCGAGACGCACACCGGCCCACCACCTGCTCTGAGTACACAACACTCGTTCCCACCCGAAGCGCCTGTCCGGCCTCCGAACACTTCAACAACACAGTGGGCATTGGCCCAGCAGAAACTCACGCTAGGAAACTTGCAGTCGTCTGCCCTGCCGGCTGCGGGCCCAGAACCCACAAAGGATAATAGAACGCCACAAAGGAAGAAGACTGTGAGCTTGCCGACGACACAAACTCGACCGCGGATACCGCCTATTCGATCATTCAGATCGTCTGCGACTCGAGCATCGCTCGGGATGGATATCAGGCCTTACTACCAATATGACGGAGCGGATGACCACGAGGACCGCGACCAGACTTTAAGGGCTTTGGAGGGTTACGAGGACAATAGGAGGAGAGATACATTTTCGAGGGAGCAAGAGTATCGTGATGAGACGCGCAACAATGGCGGGACGGAAGACCTGTTTCTCGACCTTGCGTTGGACGACTTATCGCATGGCTACCCGCAAGACAAGCCCACCACCACAACAAATAGGCGCAATGTAAGTTGGCCCGATGCTTCCATTCACCCCTGTCCTGATATCGCGCGGCGTTTCACACGTTGCTGGCACGTTGCGTAAATGATCCGTTTCAAGTCCCCTGTCTAGCTATCTCCTTGAATATCCGCACGAGCCTCAAACCCTCACTTTCTTCAACCACCGGTTTTTCCCCACTAATAAGCATGTAGTCCCGTATCGCGCTCCCCAATAATCGCTCGTCGCTACCACCACTCACAAATTCATATCCGAATCCGATGCCTCGCCGCGGCTCCGATTTGCAGAGCGTGTCGACTTCCTACTCCTCAGGAGGAAACGAGGGCACGCCGCAGAGTCAACGATCTGATCGCCAAAGTTATAGTGCTTACTCACACGGCCGTGCTGCCTCCACTCCAGCGAGTCCGTTAGACCTTAATAAGTCGCGATACCCGCCGTCGGCGACCAGAACAACGCCGGTTACACCCAGGGTTTTCAATACTCGAGAGCCCACATATGACGTGCAGTCTTCTGCTTCTGGAAGGAGGCCGTCTATACCCGAGTCCACCGGAGGCTCGCAGGTACGAGGGCACACGTATCGCCAATCAAATTTGTCGTCCTTCTCTACCCCACGAATCTACAACTCTTCCCCGCTTGTAGGAAGAATGGCGGAGCCGGAAATCACCCCAGAGCCAGCCACGGTTACAGGGAGTACTGATGATGGGACGGCATCCACTACAGCTCCATCTACTGTCTGGGATGAACTCGACGACCTGAAGTCGAGGATACGGAAACTAGAATTGACTGGTAAGCCACCAGCGACTTCAGGCGCTGCTGTCTCGCGCGCCACTGGGGAGAGACCCCCAACAGCCACCACCACGGCTACTACGATATCGACGTCACCGAAGAGAGGGCGGGGAGCGAGCACGTCTATTGTGGATAATAGCAGCGATGCCGCTCACGCCGGCGAGGCTCATCCTTTATTACATGCAGCTCTCGCGAAGTCGAAGACAGTTTTGACACCGGAATTATACAAGGCTCTGGAGAACGCAGCATCAGATGCCCTTGGTGTTGCCTCGATGGTCGGTAGTGTCGGCCAGCCGGTTTCCAGCGGCCACTCTGTGATTGGACCTAATGGAGGGAGTATAGCTGATCGACAGCTTCGGAGGAAGGCAGAAAGCATGTGCAGAAGCTTGACGGAGCTCTGTATTGCGTTGTCTGATACCACGTCCCAACTCGGAGCGGTGACTCCAGCCAGGCCAATGAGTAGGGGCAAGGAGCTCCAAGCCCAGGTTGAGGAATCAGAGCCCTCTCCCCGCCAAATCGTTGCACAAAATGATGCATTGAGTAGAGCAAAGCAGAGCCCAAGCCGCGCCCTCAGCAGAATGGAGGCGAGACGGAGCAGTTTACTCGCTACCAGCGCTCTCCCAAGCCCGCGCTTTACTGTCCCAGACAATGCCATCCCAATCCCCCGCTTCAACCCCCCCGAGAACACAACACCCACCCAATCCTCCTCCCTAGCCGGCCGCCGCACCTCAATCATGCTCCGCCGCCAGCGCGCCGGGACCGAGGAGCGCGAAACCGAAGACGGCGGCGACGTCCAATTCAGAGCGCCGTCACGGGCGACGACGGAGATTGGGTTTGCGAGGAATTCGCCTAGGGAGTATACGAGTCAGCAGCCGCTGCCGGAACGGGCGCCTTCGACGATCTCGAATTTGCCGGCGAGGAGACAGTATTTCAGTAATCTGTCGCCGTCGAGTACGATTCCGACGCTGCCATCGGCGAGGAGGTATCTGGATCGCTCGACGCCGGAGAGGGATACGAGTAGTGTTGCTGGGAGGCTTGCTGAGGAGAGGGGGCAGAGACTGCCGGTGAGCGTTACGCAGAGTATGGATGCGGGGATTAATAGGACGAGGAGCATGGTTAATCCCAGTGGACGGGTGAGGGCGAGGAGTAGTGTTGTTGGCGGCGCGGTGGCGCAGACACCTTAATTCTTTTTTGTTTTGTTTTAGTTGCGGATGAGCGAGGGCGGGAGATGGATGTATAAACCATTGTTGCTACATAGCATAGGCATACGCAAGGGACGGGGTGGGTGTACGATAGGAGTGACGGAGTTATCTGGGGGGCCAGGGACGGACAGGGCTGAGGGGGTTTGCTTTTTTTGAGCGAGGAAGCTCAACGCCGCATCATGCCCGGCCATCATCATTGCTAGATGAGCTGTTTCCAACATAGCATTGCTTTCACGCATGGCTGGGAAAGGAACGAGACGGACGAGATATGCGAGGCATGAACTACGATTATTGGAGGCTTATACCCTGGACGATGTATGGATGGAGCTAGTTGCTTTACGAAGAGGGATAAATGAGCTACTACTGGCTAGATCACCGATGAGGTGCTTTTATTTTTCTGAGATGTATTTCTATCTTGTGGCCTGAGATGAGGGTCGGAGATTATTGCAGATACATTTTGTTGAGCTTTGGCTGTGCTAGCTGTCTTTGGTGATGGTGATATGTGATTGTGATTGTGAGGCCTTTTGCTTCTAATGGAGTGAGCCGGTGTCTGTGCAGTGACCGTGTAACCCTCGAAGATTAGTAGAGCCAATAAACTAAACTCGAAAGGAATATCCTCTTGAATATACCCAAGGTTCCTTGCGTTGACCATGTCTGCCTATTATCTACTATTTTCGCAACTTCGGTGACGATGACTCCCGCCGTTGTAAGCGAGCGCGCCATTCCCATAAACCACCCACCACCTACCTCAAAATTTATATCAACCCCCCAAACACACCTTTCTTTCTCCCTCCAAAAAAAAACTATCATACCCGCCATGTCCCCAACAGGCGAGCAGGCCCTCGCCGACCAGCACCAAGGTGCGCCGCCGCCGCAGAGCCGCAAATCAGGTGGCGGTGGTGGGGGATCGCGGGGCGGAAAAGGTCGCAGCGGCGGCGGCGGGCAGAGCAGGGATGTGCAGGTCTCGAAGGCGCTGAGTAAGCTGCTGAGACACGATGCTGTGAAGGCGGGGTTGGAGCTTGATGATGAGGGGTTTGCGGGGGTGGGGGAGGTGGTGAGTTTGTGATTTTCTTTTCTTAATTGAGGGGAGGGAGGTTCAAAAGCAGGGTGGTCATGTGATAGAGATTTTGAAGCCGTTGCTGCGGCAGACTTGTTCTCGAGGGCCTGTTTATGGGCAGGGCGGGTTTTGAACTGCTTACCTGTACTGCTGGTGGTGCTTTTATTGCTTCACGGATTGTTCTTTAGAAACCACACAACATCAGCTGACCCCCCTCCCAGCTCCAATGGAACCGCCTCAAGCCCCTCAAAGTAACCTTCGACGACATCCTCACCTCCGTCAGCGATAACAGCAAGCAGCGGTTTGCCCTCAAGCTCAACCATCGCCTTACCCCACCCCCGGAACCCACCTCAACCACCCCCTCTGACTGGCTCATCCGCGCCAACCAAGGCCACAGCATCGCCATCGAATCCTCGGCACTACTAACCCCCATCACGCTGGAAGCGGATAACATACCCCCGGTAGTCGTGCACGGGACGTATTACGCCTTCTACCCCTCCATCGTGGCCAGCGGCGGCCTGAAAAAGATGAGCCGCAACCACATCCACTTCTCCACCGGCCTACCGGAGGACAAGGGGGGAGTGGTGAGCGGGATGCGGAATGACGCCGAAGTGCTGATTTACGTGGACGTGCGAAAGAGTCTTGAGGAAGGTGGGACAAGTTGGTGGGTTAGTGATAATGGGGTTGTATTGAGTGAGGGGGATGGGGAGGGGGTTGTGGGGACGGGGGTGTGGAAGAGGGTTGAGGGGAGGAAGAAGGAGGTGGGGGTGCTGTGGGAGGAGGGGAGGGAGGTGGGGGAGTTACCACAGGAGTTTAGGGATAGGAAGGGGCCGAGTGGGAAGGGGGTTAGTAGGGGGGATGGGGGTGGTGGGAGGGGGAAAGGAAAGGGGAAGGGGAAGGGGAGGGGAAAGGGGAGGGAAGAGAAGGGGGGAGAGGCTGGTGAGGGGGTTGCGTGTCCGTTAGAGCAGGAAGATACACCGGAGTGAATAAATAATGGATTTTACTAGTATGGCTACAGACTCACGATAATTCTTATCGGTGACTTGATTCCAAGCTTGGACCTAGAGATAGGATGCGGGGTTGACTCCGAGTCTTCCCTATCGATTACGATGAAGCTAGCATTTACCCCTCCAACATTAGCTCAGGAGGGATGTATGGGCATTATCACAAAGGCAAAGCATTATCAATACCTTTTGAGCAGTAGTGGCGTCTGCATAAGCTCAGGCAATTCACATAGGTCATCATCAGAATTTGAAGTTGCGAAGAACACGTTCGTGCTTGTATTGGATCTTGGTACTGCTAGCTACTGCCTCTCCCTAACCCGCCAGAAAAACTGATTTCCAGTTCCTGGCAAATACTCCGCTGGCTGCCCAACGGAAAACCAAGGTTAACATTCAAACACATCCCCCAATTATTCGTCAGAGGTTTGGTGTTTGAAAAGAGTCGAAGAGGTCGAACGAAAGCAATCAAGTGTGTGGACAAGCAAGAATGCAGAAGCCGTCGTGATTCGTAAACTTATGAGATTATTCTGATCATAGCCGCGTGATGACGAGATTAGGACGATTCTCGTAGGGTTCGAAAAGGACGTCGTTTCCATAAGAAGTCGAGCCAGTAGGTCGGCTGCCTCGAGTTGTCGAATGTCAATGTCGAGTTGTTTGAATCGTTGGATGACCGGGCGCCGAAAGCCATCGCTAGCGACGACCGCAAAAGATCGTTCATCTCTGAGCTATATCAGATAAGAAAATAATTCCAGTCGTAAAATGCTTTGTTGGAAGGAAAGTGAGTTCAAATAAAAGTCGCTGGGATCAAGAGCCGCCCAACCAAGTTAGCCTTGCGGCAAGCCAGATCTCTCTCAAACCCATGCAGAACACCAGGGATCACGACTTGGGAGGTATTCGGTGATGAGCCTACTCCTGGGCGTTACCCTGGCTGCGGCGCATCTTCTCGCCCTCGAGGTTCTCGTACAGGAGGTAAAGTGCGGTCTCGTTGGCCTTGGCGCTGCCCATGATGGTGAACATTCTCTCGCCAGTGTCATCATGAGGAGCCTTGGCAATAGAGATCCTGGCGCCGGAGGTCTTGCGGATCTCGCTGATCTTGCTTCCACCACGGCCGATAATGCATCCAACCATATCGGAAGGAATGCTGATGTTCTGTGTCTGGATCTCCTCTCCGTTCTCATCGTGTGTTGGGACGCCACGGCCAGCAGTCTCGCCGTCGGAGCGGCGGTTGAAGGTTCTTGGTGCCTCCTGGCTGAAATCGGCTCCGTTGCCGGTGCGCATCACACGTGGGCTGCTGTATTCGCGGCCCTCGTTGCGGACGCCACCTTGTCCGCCACCGGTCTGGGTGCGGACAACTGGGTTGTAGAGGACAGTGCCGGTTCCGCGCTCCCAATCATCGATCAGGCACTTGCAGATCTCCCAGATCGCCTTCTGGATACCCTCTGGGGTTCCCTGGACCTCGACAATTCGCTCGGTGGACTGGGGAAGCATCTCCTTCTGGGCGACCATCCTGACGCCGGAGACGTCCTGGATGTGCTTGATCTTAAGACCCTGGCGGCCAATGATCGTGCCCATCTGGTTGTGAGAGATGAGAAGTTTGATGGCTAAAGCGATTGCAACGTTAGTAGGTATTATTGAAAGGATAACAAACGCGGGGTTGAGACGTACGATGAGTGCCAGTGGTTGAAACAAGTCCACCCATGCCCATCATTGGGGCGCCCTCCAGAAGGGCCTTGGCGACAATCGCGTAGGCCTTTGAGATGGCATCGCATCCACCAGTGATGGTCAGGATACGGTCGTGCACACCCTGGACGACCTTGCTGACACCAGCTTTCACACCAGTCTCGTCACGAAGGTCCGCGACGTTCTTTCCGGCCTTTCCGATGATAACACCGGCTTCCTTCGAGGAGACAATCGCGCGGAGGGTCAATTGAGCAATGGCGTAATCCTCCTCGGTCTTTGGGGCTGGCTCCCCGTCTGGTCCGAGGCGCTCGCCATCAACGTTGAGGCGATCCATCGCGTCAACGACATCTTCAGCGCCAGACTGGTCGCGGGTATCCTGTTGAGACATCTTGAATTGGTGATGTAGGTTTGTTTGAGGTGGGAGTGTGCTGTCGAGTTGATGGTGGAGGGAGGATCTACACAATTGAAGTCAGCCATCTAGTGCCCACCTTACGTTAAGTTAAAGCATAATAAAGCAATAACACAGCGCCAAGTAGCAGGTGGATGTGGGCATCATCCACTTTATATCGCGTAGGAGTGAGACTCACTTAAGAGGTCGATCTTAGGTCGTAGGAAGTCTGTTGGAGAAAGGTGGCGAGGGGGGTACGATGCGATAAAGTTGTTGGGGGGATCGGGGGAGGCGGAGAAGGTGGGTGGTGAGAGGAGGAAGTATGAAGAGGAGAGGTGAGGAGGGAGGAGGAGTGACAGAGAGTGAATCTGCCCGTGAGGATATGAGTTTCTTTGTTGAGAGGTAAGGAAGAGGAAGGGTATCGCAAGCAGAAATCGAGTGGAGAAAGAAGGCGGTAGCTTTTGGGCTTTGAGCGTCTCGCTTAGCGCGAAGGGACCTCGTTCTTTTGTGGTGGTTGAAATAAAATTTTACTAGTAAGAAAAAGGCGGGGTCAGATATTGGAGTACGTACCAGGAGGTGGCTCCAACTGAACTAGGACCACGCTCACACTTTCACACTACGAATACACTACTCCGATCACCACTACACTACTGGAATTACTACTATAACTACTATAACTGCGGAGATATTCGTGCATATATGTGATTATATGTGGTTGTAATTCATTATCCTAGACTCTGTTGATCCTAGGCTTTGTTGATTCCGTTGGATACTGTTGACTACTATCGGTCGCTGTTTGGCTTCACTTCTACCCTATAATATTCACACAATGCAACGACGCGGAAGAGCTCTTGCTGTATTGGGTGTGCTTGCTTCCCTTGTTCCCGCTCGAAATGCCGTATGCGCTATGGACCAGCCGTTGCACGCTTGCCAAAAGAATCTCCCTGCATGAGCTTGCCCCCGGAGCCTGCAGGTAATGTCCGCGGCCAAGCGTTGTGAGCCACTGTGAAAGGTCAGAGGCCCCGGTCAGCTAACTTCACATCACATAACCCTATAAGGGCAACGCTGTGCTGCTTGAAGCTCCCATTATTGGGTGCTGTAATCACGTTTATGCAGTGTAGATATATGCCTGGCCTCTCATGTGAATATGACTACTTGTACGGTGCAACATCGTGTACAAGTGATATAGCCTGTCTATTCTATTTCCGTAGTTCCAAGCCCAATAGCTACATTTCACCCGCCGTGGATATCAATCGTGCCTCATTTCATCACGTGTCGGTCCTTTTCATGGCTTCAAGGCCAAAGTCACCCTTGCTCCCACCACGTTTAGGAGACGCTGGTGAATTGACGTCGTCCTCGTCAGCATCATCGCCGAAGAGAAACGCGCTTCTCTCTCTAGCAACATTTGAACCAGGCTTGCGGCCAGATGATAAAAAGGGCGATGGGCTCTTCATCGATGTGGACTGGTCGGAAGGAACTGAGTGCTCGTCTGGTCCCAGCATCCACGCGAACGACGATTGAGCCAGTGTTGACCGAGCAGGAATCCCTGTTGCTGGTTGCCCTGGCTTGCCTGATCCTGCATCGAGACATTCTGAAGGCTGGCTGACTGAAGTCCTTGGCCTCCTGGGAATAGTTCTGCCAAGTGTAGGGGAGGACCCCGCAGTTGGCGGAGGGGTTTCTGCGGGCAAATTTGTTGTTTCAATGTCCTTCAGTGGGCTAATTGGAGTAGCTACATTGCTTGCTTGAACTTGAGATTTTTTTTCGGATTCCATCGTTCTGGCAACTTCTGCATCTGGTGCAGTACGCGGTGTGTCCGGCTGTAGCGGTAGGCTGGAGTCCTCCAAGCGAAGCATTATGAATCGAAGCTTGTCGAGTCCGTTATTGATAGATGTTGACTTGGTTAACGCATCCTCAGTCGAGTCAGATGCTTTCTGGATCTCCTCTATTGTGCCATTTAGTAATAGTGCCAACGTCTTGTTTCGTACCTCCAAATCAGCCAGTGATTTCCCAGTCTCCGTTACCACCTCATCAACCGGCAGTGCATTGATACGAGGGTGAGGAGAGCCTGGTCCGGGTGAGAGCCCTTGCATGTTCCTCTTGACCTCATCGACGGCATCCCGCACAACCTGGTTAATCCCGAGCCTTTCTCCACGGTCGAAAACACCTTTGGCAGCCCCCTGTAGAAGGGCCTCGACCCCTCCTTGGTCTTGCAAGAACCTAGCAGGTGAAGGCAGAGGCGATTTGCGCCCCGAGAATCTGCTTTCAGCACGATGCGGCTTTGCCCGTCCAGCGGGGGTAGCAGGCATAGGGCGTGATGATGGCGGAAGTGGAGCTCGTCCAGTATATTTGTTTATAAGTTTCGCCCCAGCAGATTCACTGAGGTTCTCTCTCAGGTAAATAGCATCCTCTACGAACGTTTGAGGGCCATAAGGAGGCGTTGGATGCGGGTATTTCAACAGTAAGGTAAGCGCAACAGAGTAGTCGGCATCAAGCACTGTGTTCTATTAGCTTCATTCGACTTCATTATGTCAAATGCCATCTTACACTGCCATCTAATCCTCAGTAGCATCGAAACACAAATCATGTCTATAAGCTCTAGGTCGGGGTCTTCTGCAAATAGCTTATCCCATAACGCTAGTAAGTCTTCGAAAGGAAACTCTCTGCCAAAAAGCAGCCTGATCCACCGTCTATTACGCACATTAGTAATTTGCTCGACCAGGAATAACTCATCAAAGACTTACATGATAAATATTTGGGGCAAGATTTCTATCTGAGTCAAGTGCGAAGCCAGTTCAGGATCGACTTGGGCAAGCAATACTTCATGTATTTGCTTGCTCCTTTGAACTATTGGCGAAGATCCATATTGGGAGCTGGATGTAGACCCTGCGTTAAGCCTCTTATCAGGCTCACCGAGTTCGTAAAACGACTTTGCTGTCCTCATGATTAAGTTAAACAGCGTAAAGGAATCATGCTCTATGAAGCTCGCATCCAGCGTAGTGAACATTAAACGGTCACCATCATCTGACAGTCCTGACCCCTCCAAAGCCATTGGTGCCAGTGCATCTCTTTGCATGGCCAATAAAATTGGTGCTGCAAGTTCGTGCATACCCTGTCGATACCCTATATCCTGATTAATTTTGCAGTATATAAACAGGATTTGCAGAAGTGTTTTCTGGGTCTCGGGATGTCGAAAATACGGCTCGTCGGGCATGCATCTTTCGACATCTTGGGCGATTTCAATGCAAAGTTCCTCGTCTCTACGGAGAGTGTTCCAGGGAGACTTCTGTAAGTTAGCCATGAACGAGAGCGTGGGGAGTATGGTATTGAGAATGAGGGGTCACAGCATTGTCGTACATTGTCATCATCATTGAGAGGATCGATAGTAGAATCAAGATCGCCTGGCCGTTCAATGAATCTCAGAAAATGGGATTTCAGCGCACTGTACGCAGCCCTCGAGTCCTCACTGGTCGCCGCCCATGTGTTACGATCAACACTCTGAAACAATAAGAAAGCCTAACCGCATCGTTACCAGTGTACATCTAAAGGGCACACAGCTATCATCCATACTTTCCAACAAACAGAGCGCAAGCCAGATTCGCATATGCTATCAGCGTCGGCCTTGACTAGGCTCTTGAGGCCACCAACTTTAGAGGCTCCCTCTGTGGTCTTTTGCCACCTCTGCCTGTTAAAGGTCAAAAAGTGACACTCACGTTCTGATGATATTAACTGACCTCGATTCCTCCAAAGACCTCATTACTGTAACTCTGGGAGGCTGATAACTCCCAAGGTTGCTCAGGCTTCCGAGGTCGTTGATGAGCTTCGTGACGTGATGACTTTGGGGCGCGGTATCTTTCCGCGATAACGGTCGCCAGGGTTCAATATCAACAACATCTTGTCCAGTTTACATCTCAAGATTTGACCAAAAACTACCCCACTTCTCCACAGAAGGCTTTCAGTTCCGATTGAATGGAAGGTTCCTTCTGCTGAGGTTTCCACTCGCTATATACCCCACCAGCCTAAATAGAGCCGCAACGCTCCGGGCCTTGAAGATCTATACTGGAGGCGCCACACCATCCATATCCTCTCTTCGCAAGTAGCCAGCGATGTCTGCTGATCTTCTGGCCGAGTTCGACTCATACTATGTAGCCCCGCAAAAGGGGAATTCGAAAAATGCAGGAGATGGCAGCAGTAAGCCATCCTCTGGCCTGAATGATCTATCCTTTTTTAGCTCGAACCCTGCCACCTCGGCGCAACCCGACCACACAGCCCAAAGCAGTTCCCAAAGGACCGACATATCCGATTTTAATACGTTAAGTGGCTTCGATGCGGGGGGTTCTACGGAGGCGAGAAGGCAAGAAACACATGACGATGGTGATACCTGGGGAGATTTTGAGAGCCCAATCGTTGAGTCGGAGGCGGTCAAAAGCACCAATACACAAGGATCTGCGGACATTTTTGGCAGTGGCATGCATAGCATAGGGTCGGGGCATGGACAAGTGACAGACACGTCAAGATACAGCGCCGCGAGGGTTACGACAAGCCCACAGGGCAATTTCTTACCCCATACATCCAGCGTAGCCCAGTCGTCCGCTGCAGGATTCCATACCAAGTATCCGCCAAATCCAAAGCCGAGTTCCACAAGTTCTGTGCCAGCACCTGTATTTCCTCGCGATCCAAATGTGTTATTTGATGCCGATAATGTCTCGGACGACGATGACTTTGGGGACTTTGAGACTGTGGTTACACCACCACAGAAACAATGGCAAGGTGGATTTACAAACGACAGTTCTATATTAGGTGGATTTAATGATGCTAAAGACCCGCTACCTTTATCCTCCAAGTCTCGTCCATTAAACCCCTTTCTCGCCACGGAGATACCACAATCAGCCTCGTTGCACGAAGATATCCCATTCGCAGGGTTGGACCTCAACGGGGGCAGTACTGGCGCCAAGAAGCAACGAGACACAACTTCGCCTTCAGACCTGGCACGCCCTCGCACAGGTGCTGAATCCTTTCATGCTTCGTTTGGGAAACCAGATATGCAACGAGAAAGCAGGGCTGGCAAGGGCGTACAGTCGCCTCCTCCAATGGCAAAGGAGAACCCCTCTAACCACACCAGTGATAATTCCTGGGACTGGGATGCAGTCGAGGTTGCGCCTACCCCCGAAACAGTGCAGCCAGCAAAGGAAGATCCGTGGGCGTGGGGCGTGGCAGACACCCAACCAAAGGAAGATCAAACCTCTTCACCAAGCGCTCCACCGCCTACCAATATCCCTCCGCCTTCGGTGCTACTGACCGTATTCCCCCAGCTTCTCGATCTCTCGCAGTCAAGCCTCTTTCGACCTGTGTCAAGCCAGCCATTTTCGCTCAAGAACAGGATACTGTCCGACCCATCAACGATCAACTTCATAAAAGCTTATATTCTCCTGGCAACCGTTGCAGGACGGATTATAGCTGGCCGTAAGTACCGCTGGAAACGCGATACACATTTATCACAGGCTATGAAGATCGGGCCCGCTTCAGCTGGAGGGAAGGGTGGCATGAAGCTTGTGGGAATCGACAAAGCCGAGATAAGCCGCGAGGACCGAGAGGCAAATGAGTTTATTCGAACGTGGCAGGATCAGGTGGGCCGTCTCCGTTCAGCTGTTGCCATTGCCAATTCCAGCATCCGAGATACCTCGGGGCATATAATAGTGCCTGAGATCAGTGGCACGATGCCAGTGCGCACGGCAACTGCGGCTGAAGGCGCTGTTACTGCTCCCAAACCCTGTTTCATTTGTGGCCTGAAGCGGGATGAACGGATTTCCAAAGTCGACGTTCAAGTGGAGGATAGCTTTGGGGAGTGGTGGGTTGAGCATTGGGGCCATAAAGCCTGTAAGAACTTTTGGATGGAACATGATAGCAAATTAAAACACAATTGATTATTTACTTCACGGTGGACCTTTTCTTGTGGATTTTGATATGCGCTGCTCCTGTGTCCTCTGGGTTCCGAGAAATTCAGACGATGTTGTAGAGGATAGACTCTACCGTCATTCACAGGTTCTCGGCTATCGTCTATCGATTGTATCCATTGATGAATATGTCTTCGTGTATCGGTGCTTTTGGTAGATGGGTAGGCTTTTTGGATTCTGTCCAGGGGAAAACCTTGGTAAGTGCTTCGATAGCGCTCTCGCTCTCGCTGACGCCGACGCTGTAGGCTTCGGATATATAATGCAGCTCCCATGGCTAGTAAGATTATGAGTTCTTCGTCTTCGTCCATGGCGAGGAGGAGGGCAACTGGCAGTTGTAATGACGACGCGACCCGATGGCAGAGGCCAAATTTAGTAAGTACTGTGAGGCTTCGCTCCACGATAATGATGGATGGTCACGTGCAGAATATAAGGTTGTCTTAAACGAGCCTAGTCAGGGCTTCTCGATCCCACAGTTCGATAATCGCTTCGCGAACTTCGTGATTTTGCGACGATTACGACCGACACCAGCAAATCCATTTCAGCTCCGATTCGATAATCAACATCGGTCAAAATGGCGAGTAAGTTTGAGGATGCTTCTTCTCCCAGGTATACACTAATGATGAACCTCTCTAGAATCCAAGAACTCGTCCCAGCATAACCAGTCGAAGAAGGCTCACCGTAACGGGTATGCACTACCATGACACCACAAATTTTACAATCCAAGATCGAGATCGATCGCCTACGCAAATCGAAGGGATATTCCGCCGGACAGTTGCTAATGTGTTGTGTGCCGATAGTATCAAGAAGCCAAAGACCTCCAGATACCCTTCCCTCAAGGGTACCGACCCCAAGTTCAGAAGAAACCACAAGCATGCCCTGCACGGAACAATGAAGGCACTGGTTCGTCTCGCCACTATTCGATGTGTATCGGATCAATACTGACTCTTTCCAATAGAAGGCGGCCAGAGAGGAATCAGCATAAAGTGGTGTTAGGTCTCTCAGGGAACAGGGCGTGGTAGATTTTGATGAGGGCTTGTGGGCTGCGGTCTGCCAGTTGTATCCAGACTGTTATAATGCGCAAATCGGCGAAATAGCTCGGGGGCACAGAATTGAACACGATCCAAATAACGACTTCAATGATCATGCATGGTGACATCACAATTGCTGTACAGTGGAAACCCTAGTGTATAGAGCTTTCTTAGGCTTCATTCCTGACAATATCTTACGTTTCAAATCGAGTTTTAACAACTGGTGACCCTCTCTCGTTCGCTGTGAAGTCCCAATGTTGACGTGGATGCTTGGAGATAACAGTAAACGCCACATATTGGCCAGTGAGGTCTGGCCCAAGCCAAGGGACGGCAGGAAGTGTGGTATTCGAATGGAACTCACAAGGCATCATATATTGACCCTTCAGTTAATATATGAGGGCCTTCACTCGCCTTGATTTCCGCTTCGGAGTGCATTTTGTCTAGCTAAGTGACTGCAATAACTTAGTAGCATACAGCCTGTTATATCTTGAGCAAAGCTTCCAGTATGATGTTGACGACGAGTACAATTAATCAGGGGTATATATAGCAGACGCCTTTCGTGATCCCAGTATTCCTGCCTGTAGCTTTTCTGGTCCAGTGTTTTGGTGTCAGTCATCGAAGATACCACGAATCTAAATACGTTAGCAACGCAAAAGGGGCCATTCCCATGGAGGGTTCTCTGACCTGGGATACTCGTTGAGTAGGTGCTACGTTTGAAGGACTTGCGCTTCGTTTCCGGGCCATTGACCCATGTATACTGTTAACTGCAGGGTAGCTCTCTTGCGGGCCACGAGACGATGTCTTGAGTTGTCCATCCTAAATTAACGTTAGCATAGGCACACCACACGTAAAAATTCAAAGCAGTCATCCTCACAGTGTCAGTGCCAGCATCCCATCCAAGTAATTCCTCGTCTTCGCCTCCGTACCCTGAAGGATTCCACCTTCGATCCTCTTCGTCATCTGGGACAAACAAGGAATCCGAATCAATGCTTGGCTGTGGTAACGGAGGTGAATGGCGTAGAGCACGAACTCGATGACCCAGCAGTGTGGACGGCGGTGCCCCTGAGCGAGGTGGAGGTTGCATGGATGCAGCGGGTTGCACAGCGTTCGCGACAGATGGATCTTCCGTCTGTTGCCTTGAAGGTGCTGCTGAGGCTGAATTCCTCATAATTGTATTTGGCAAAGGAACAGCCGATGTAGCTTTATAGTCACCTATAGTCATTAGGATAAACTCGCTCGTCACGCCGTCGTCGCCATATTTCAGCTGCATCGGCTTTGACGGATACGAATAGGCTGCTGAGACCTCAGTATCCAAGCTACCGGCATGCTGGACGATAGCCTTGAAATCTTTGACACTTATGATAATGTGCAACATATCTTCGACATTGAACTGGCTGAATTCCGTGGTATCAATGGCGATCGACGTATGTAACGGTTGCTTGAGTACTTCTAAGATCGTGTTAGCAACGAGGCAATGGTGATTATAGGAGCTTCGTACCCTTCCCCGCAACTATTTTCTCGGTGTAGCTCGTGAATATTGCTCGCCCATCCTTTGCATAGATATCTAGCTGTTCAGTCTTTGGTCCGAAATGGTCAATGAACTCTCTCAACACGCAGGATGGTATCGACCAGTGGCTTTTGGACATTTCTGGCTTAAAAAGAGCATGCATCGACGAGGATGACTCAAAAGTCAATTGGTATGTTTTGATGACACCTGGTCTACAGTTACTTTCAAATCCTACGAGTGTTGAGGCCTACTTTCTTACCATGCCTACATATCATTTGAGCGACGAAGCGGCTCTTGACCCCTCCAGCTCCGTCCTCTACGCTAACCTCGCATCTCTCGATGCCGGTATCCTTTTCACGCAGAGGATCTGCTGATCGGCCCTTGAATATGGATGCCAAAGCCTAGAAGACTTAGTAATGGTCCTACATATGTAACGCAGATGCCGTCTACCTTGTTGTATAGCCTACACGTGAACTTTCCCTTCGTGGAACCCGAGGTTCGAGGGGGGTTATATATAAATTTAGAGAAAAAATTGTTGGTGGCGAATGTGAAGGACGCATATCCCGTCCTTGTAGTGTTCAAAGCTGTCAACAAAAGCTTCATAGAATCAGCAATCATAACGTTACACTCTTTGCTTTCAGTGAACACACGTGATCTCTTGTTGCTTCCAAGGAAACAGATTCATTGAACTTTCCCAGACATATGAGAGCATCATGCATCTTCCCCACAGCCTCGGGGCTCAGAGTAAAGGTTAAGACAGCCATGAGATGAGTATCAGTAGCAGGACGTAACCCTCCTGTTCTGAGGTTGACGAAGGTCGTTCCTCGAATATACTTCGGTAGACGCGTGAATTCCTAGGTGGGTCTTTCCCTGATAAGATAACGCGACAACCTCCAGCACAATACACGTCTGCCTTGTGGTATGATTTTTAACAATTGGAAATTCATCAAAAATATAGATTTTGGAAGGAAATCCAATCTGGAACTGTACGTCTAGTTGTTTGGAATACGGCTCATTCACGCGGGGTAGTGTTGTCTTCCGAGACCGTTTGAGGTCCGTTGTTGGCAATGGCCTCTCTTCCGGCTGATGTTATGAACATGATATGTGAAGAGCTGGCAAACCGTCGCGATTTCGGGACCCTCTTTCATCTTTGTCTGTCAGGGAAACAGATGGCAGGAGGTGCATTATGGTGGTTGTATAGGTAAGACTATGGCCTCACAGTGTCAACACCATTTAATTCACCAAATGTTGCTTTGAAAGCAACAGTATAACCTGTTTACATTATGAACGGTGCCATACACATCACTACTGTTGTTTCTGCATGGTCTGTCGCTGACTCATAGCAGAATTCATACGCATGCGTCCATTAGAGGCGGGGAAAGCAATGAAGATGAAATGTCGAGAACAGGTGGATTTAAAGAGACGAGCATTGCCGCACGTTTAGCCCAGCAGAAGTTGACAGTATCCCAATGGGCCTTGCAGTGGAGATCAATTATTTTGTCAAGTCTTGGAAGGACTGTTTACCCCTACTGCCTCTACATACAATCACTTGACCTTCGGAACTTGGTTGACCTCCTTGAGGATAATATCTTCCAGGGCAACTTTCAAGATATGTTCTTCTCGTCGCTCCCGTTCGGCGAGACGCAAAGTAATACCAGAATCCTGAGGAGCAAAGTAAAACAGCGCATGCCGATTAATATTCGCCTTTTCATCAATTCGGTGGGAGATTCCATATCCAGATCCGTTGGGGACTCGGCCAATATGCCAGGCACTGTGGCGGCGCTGAATGCCATCGATCTCTCTGGGAATATAGACCCGGTTGAGTTTCCTACTTGGATTGGAAGGCTTTCAAGACTCGAATCTATGGCCTTGTGGGATGGTACCGTTCTTAATAGAAATGCCGGTGAGGTTATTCAGAAACACTGCCAGAACTTCCAGAGTCTGAGTATCTACACATGTCATGGAGACAAGGTCGACTTTAATTTAGCTGGTTTCCTCGATGCTTTACCAAAGAATACGTTGAAATCTCTTCGCGTATTCAGTTATAATGATATCGCCGGGGAAACATTCCAGGCACTAAACCAGCACAGGGAGTCCCTCGCCGACCTTACCCTTGGTAATCTGAAAGGCCCGGCGATCAGGTCCCTATCGGTGCTCAAAGGCCTCACCGCACTCCTAAATCTCGACTTAGATGATGCTGAGAGACGCATTAATCTAGAATCAACAGCAAATGATAGTTTCCTCGAGTTAATCGGCTGGGTTACTAGATGCGTGCAACTAAAAACCATTCGACTTAATAGATTTGTGGACGGCCCGGCCATTATGAGGGCCCTATGTTTGAACGACAAGATACGACTGAATAGCATCACCCTCAGAGGTTATACCTTTGCCTATAATCAGGAGTTGCATCGATCACTGGCCAACCAAACCGAATTGGAGTCTTTGGAGCTCAGGGCAGAAACAGAGGAAGATGACGATGACAATATTCGTGAAGATATTGATACTCTAGTCTCTTCGCTCTGTTCACTAAAGGAGCTTCGATACCTTAACATACTCGACACTTCCAATAGCTTTCAAAGCCTTCAAGTCGAACTTCTAGCGGTTTCACTACCGAAGGTATGTTCGTTGCGTAGATCCTTGATTATGCCGTTTCGTTTATCATGCTATGTACATAACTACATTCTTCTCCTCTTGCTAATATATTTCTAATAGCTTGAAGATTTATCAATCAGTGGCCATACTATGGGTGATGAGGTTTGGGGGGCTATCTCACAGCTATACCAACTTCGAAGCCTGTCATTTCACTCCATGACGACTTTCACATTCGATGGGATAATGAAGTACCTGTCTAATCTACGGCAGAGTAATTATGGTATTCACTTGTATATCATGAACGCCACTGCTGAGAGTCGGTTAAGCCCTCACGAGCAGGCAATCATTAAGCAGACAATCGAAAACAAGGTCAATGGGCGATTCTCCTTCGTCCAGTACAGGGAGGTGGAATCAGATTTCGATTCCGAATCAGACTGATAACATGAACCTTGCTGCCAGTGTACAGTTACCAGGCCATAATAAGGGCTTTGGGTTAATGTATGTTGCCCGCTCTGTCGACTCGTATTGTACTGTATTATCGATAGCCTTCAATGCCGTGTGGGCTCTACGTCTGGGGGGATGAAGAAGTGCAGTTCATTGCAAGGGCAACCAGAGTATACGTTATGTATAGGTAGGGGAGGGTTATTGGGTTTTAAAGTATAATGAAGCCGGCCTGGTGTACTCTATTTCTTGTTTGGAGTCTCAATATCCGAAAGACGTTTATTATGCTCTTATGTTATGGTTGGTTCGTGTGACTAATGGGGATTCGACCCCACTATACATCTGTCTGGATAATGTGGACCCCGCCATCAGATTAATTGTTGACCTAGCTAAATTCCCCCCAAACTGTTTTAAGTCGTCGCTCATGCCACAACGTGATTGACAGGACTTGTAAATCTTCCACCCAAAATGGCCCAAGGACGAATTCTGGTAATTGCTGGGTCGGATAGCTCTGGCGGGGCGTAAGTCTCGCGGCAGATCTGCGTTAGAAATGGATCACAAATGCTCACAATCAATATAGTGGACTAGAGGCCGACCAAAAAGTCATTGCAGCCCATGGATGTTATGCTATGACTGCTACGGCCGCTCTCACTGCTCAGAATACCACAGGCGTCTTCGGTATCCAAGTAACGCCTTCGGAGTTTGTACGCAAGCAAATCGACGCTTGTCTCGATGATATTCCAGTTGATGTCGTGAAAATAGGTAATTTACATGGGAGATATCCAGTCTCTCTCAGCTGCCTGGCTCTGTGGTGAGTATGGCAATAACTAATTATTTCAGGGATGTTGGCTTCTGCCGAAACGGTTCTGGTTGTAGCTGATGCTCTTCGTCGGCATAAAGTTAAGAATACCGTTATTGATCCTGTATGAGTCTCCCCCATGGTAACGGTACCATTATTCTGACAATAACGAGGTAATGGTGTCGACCAGTGGCTCTCACCTCCTGCATGAAGACGCCATTAAAATAATGAGAGAGCAGCTGCTACCCCTGGCTACAATTCTTACGCCAAATGTACCAGAAGCAATGCTCTTACTCAGTGATGCCGGGATACATGCTGAGGCCCCTACCTCTGTGGATGATCTGGTTAATATAGCCAAGACTGTTCAATCTCTCGGTCCTAAGTTTGTTCTCCTTAAAGGTGGCCACTTACCGCTTCAAGGCAATGGTGTCATGGCTTCAATCGAATCGGAGAAAGAAATGGTTGTTGATGTGCTGTATGGGGACGGGGCATACATTCGAATCGACAGTGTTTATCAAGAGTCCAAAAATACCCACGGTACTGGATGCTCTTTGGCCTGTGAGTCTAAACACCTCTCTATCTAGATCTCGGGCATGGTTTAACTCCGTCAGCGGCAATTGCCTCAAATATTGCAAAGGGTTTCGATATTAACAGGGCTGTGAAAGCTGCCTGCGGGTATGTTGAGGCGGGTATCAGGACTGCGAGCGACATGGGGACTGGAAATGGCCCAATAAACCATTTTCATTCGCTTTACACCTTGCCATTTTCACCGTATGTCAACATCCTCCAGACATTGTACATCTACTCACTATTTATAGGGGTCGGTTTATCGAGTACCTACTTGACAGGCCCGATGTCAAGGAGGCATGGCAAAAGCATACGGAGCATCGCTTTTTGGAGCGTCTTGCCGACGGCACACTCCCTATCGAATCATTTAAGAACTATTTAATTCAAGACTATCTATACCTAGTAAGCAGTATCAGTGGTTTTTTGTACGCTTTACTCATCCGCCCCAGGTTCAATATGCTAGAGCAACCGCCCTGGCTGGTTATAAATCCAAAACATTGGATGAGATCGCCGCGGTACGTTTGATTCTGTAACAAGTATAGTCATCATCTTTCTGACCTAGACAAAAGTCGGCCAAGGTTGTTACTCATATAATCCATGAGATGCAGCTGCATGTCGAGTACTGTGAGGCCTTTGGTGTCTCCAAGGAGCAAATGCTTGCCACCGAAGAAGACGAAGGTGAGTATCCGCTATTCGACTGTATATTTTACGCACCACTAATGATTTATAAAAGCTTGTACGGCATATACAAGGTAATGGACGCTCGATACCCCAATATTTCGGCACTAATGGTTAGCAGATATGTTCTCGACGTGGGCCATTCGGAAGACTGGTTCGCACTTCAGATTGCAATGGCACCATGCTTAATCGGCTATGGTGTTATTGCTCGGAGGCTATACGATGACCCATTGACGAAGCGTGAAGGCAACATTTACTGGAAATGGATAGAGAATTACGTGGCCGATGATTTCACTGAGGCCGTTAAAGTTGGGTCAGGTACGTGTTTGATTCCGTTCCAAGTAAAGCCACGCTCATTCGCGATAGATACTATTGAGAAGCACGCACTTCTACAGTCTCCCAGTCGGCTGGAGGAGTTGGTCAAAATATTCATCCATGCAACTAATGTAAGCTTTCCTCTGTCGCCAGAACCTATGAGCAATGTCACTGATGGTCTGAAGATGGAAACAGGTTTCTGGAATATGGGAGAAGGACAGAAATAAAAAAGTATATATGTAGAATAGACGAATCTGTCGTACTTTCAGAAGACTAGGCCGAGAATGGAGAAACATGTACTCGTGCTGCCTCGGAGCCTCCAGAGCGTGCTCATCTGAGAATTGATAGCTGTAACTAGAGTTGACGATATTTATTATTTTATATTAATTTTGAGTATCAACATTTTAAAACCCATTTTTAAAAACGTCCAATAATTAACAAATTATTAAAACCCCATAATCAATATACAGGTACTATATCTATAACAACCCAGCCAACAGTATAATTTACAGGCTATTCTTTCGCCCCTGCCAACTTTCGGATGGAGCGAGTGAGGTAGTGTGAGAAAATTATAGTATGCGCTTTTTATCAGCGTTGATGTGCCGCCACATCACGTGATTACGCATATACCAAAAAGTAGAAACTTCGACCCTAGGCCTAAAATAGGGTAGTCCCATCCGAAAAATAATTTTTGTTTCCTTTCTCCCCAACTGAGTACTTCAGTTCGATCCCCCCCATTATTCTTTCCATCAAACACAATCAACAACTCCCTCTCACCTTATCGACACGACCTGCAGCTCCCAACATCACAACAGAGCAGCTTCATTCATACCATTTCGGAACGCGATTCACTCGCATTTCATCGTCAACGAGTCTTAAGATGTCGTACGGAGGCGGATCTTACGGTGGTGGTGGCGGTCGCGGCGACGGAGGAGGTGGAGGTGGAGGTTACTCAGGGTACGATAAATATGCAAGCCGCGATAACTACTCCAGTGGCTACTCCTACGGGTATGGAAAACCTACGGTCTAGAAATTGTTGTGAAGTTGAACGCACCTGGTGTTCCCCTGTTCCATGGCTTCTTTGCCAGCCTTGTCTGGACCCCCACAAAGGGGCCATGGCGCAGGATGCAAAACACGAATGCTTTCCTGTCACATTTCATAGAATATACTGGAACAACTGCTAACGCTCTACAGTGGAGGCGGCGGCTACGGCGGCGGCGGTGGTGGTTACGGAGGTGGTGGTGGTGGTGTGAACGGTTACTCCGGAGGTGGCGGATACTCTGGAGGAGGTGGTGGTGGATACGGCGGTGGCGGCGGCCGCGGCGGTGGTTTCGGTGGTGGCGGTGGAGACCGCATGTCCAACCTTGGCGATGGCCTCCAGAAGCAAAGCTGGGGTACGTTAATGTCTAATCCTATCCGATTTCGTTGCTAACAGACTCCCTAGACCTCGACACCATGCCGAAATTCGAGAAGTCTTTCTACAAAGAGGATCCTCTAGTCACCAACCGCTCGGATGCCGATGTGCTCAAGTTCAGAGCTCTCCACAACATTGCTATCACCGGAACCAACGTTCCCAAGCCAGTCGAGACATTCGACGAGGCTGGCTTCCCTGCCTATGTCATCAACGAGGTTAAGGCCCAGGGATTCCCTGCTCCTACCGCCATTCAATCACAGGGCTGGCCTATGGCCCTTTCTGGACGTGATGTCGTTGGTATTGCCGAGACTGGTTCAGGAAAGACGCTCACATACTGCTTACCCGCAATTGTCCACATCAACGCCCAGCCCCTGTTGGCACCCGGAGATGGCCCTATCGTCCTCGTCCTTGCACCAACCCGTGAGCTTGCTGTCCAGATTCAGCAAGAAATCACCAAGTTTGGGAAGTCTTCTCGCATTCGCAACACTTGCGTGTACGGTGGTGTTCCCAAGGGTGGACAAATCCGCGATCTCGCCAAGGGTGTCGAGGTTTGCATTGCTACCCCAGGTCGTCTTATCGATATGCTCGAGTCTGGCAAGACCAACCTCCGCCGTGTCACCTACCTTGTTCTCGATGAGGCTGACCGCATGTTGGACATGGGTTTCGAGCCACAAATTCGCAAGATCCTTGGTCAAATCAGACCTGATAAGCAGACTTGCATGTGGTCCGCTACATGGCCAAAGGAGGTCCGCGCTCTTGCGTCCGACTACCTGAACGACTTCATCCAGGTCAACATTGGTTCTCTTGAACTCTCCGCCAACCACCGCATTACTCAAATCGTCGAGGTTGTTTCCGAGTTTGAGAAGCGTGATAAGATGACCAAGCATCTCGAGAAGATTATGGAGAACAAGGAGAACAAGATCCTGATTTTCACTGGTACCAAGCGTGTTGCTGACGATATTACCCGATTCCTTCGCCAGGATGGTTGGCCCGCACTCTGTAAGTTTACTTAAATATGTATTGGCTGACGTCGTACTAACTGTTATCTAGCCATCCACGGAGACAAGCAGCAAAACGAGAGAGATTGGGTCCTGAACGAGTTCAAGACCGGCAAGAGCCCCATCATGGTTGCTACTGATGTAGCTTCGCGTGGTATTGGTATGATTAGAACCCCCTCCCCAACCGACCCCCCATCCTCCCCCACCCCCTATGCAATGCCCAGTCCATCTCAATGGTGCTATACTCTCAACGCTTCGGTGCTTTTCATATTGCGTAACCTTACCAGGGCATTTTTCGTCTCACGGTTCTCTATCAAGGGGAAGCTTGGATCTGTGGTGCAGCATTTCTTCTGCTACACTAGTGGTTTCGTTTACTATGTATCGTGAGGATACATAGGCGGAATTGGCATTTCTTGACCTCGTTCAAGCCCTGTCTCCAAGAGTCCCAGTCCAGAGGACCAGGATGTGTGAATCAACCGCCCCGGTACAGAATCGCAATTGTCAGCTCAAATCTGACGCAGAGAGAGTATTGAATGCATGCCAACGTGCAGCTTCACTTGTCGACAACTGGAACATTGCTATACCATCTGTTTGCTCTTGCTAACCAATGTACAAAGATGTCCGCAACATTACTCATGTGTTTAACTATGATTACCCAAACAACTCCGAGGATTACATCCATCGTATCGGCCGAACTGGACGTGCCGGCCAAATGGGAACCGCAATCACCCTCTTCACCACTGACAGTGAGTCCCCCAATCCAAGAGCCTCTATGGAGCCTTCACTGACACATATATAGACCAAAAGCAGGCTCGTGATCTCGTAAATGTTCTCACTGAGGCTAAGCAGCAAATTGACCCCCGTCTCATTGAGATGACCCGCTACGGCGGTGGCGGTGGTGGCGGCCGCTACGGTGGAGGTGGATACCGTGGAGGCCGCGGCGGTGGCGGACGTGGTGGTAAGTCAAATTCCTTTGCTCCCTTTCGTTCCATCACTGATGGGACTAACGAAGGTGGTCGTTGGTAGGTGGTGGCTCCTCTTCTAACGCTGCCCCTCTAGGTGGGAACCGGCGTTGGTAGATGTCGATGTTGCATCCCAGCAACTAAACTCGCGAGACCGGCTATCGACACTCGACGATTAATTTTGCGCATTTGATATGGGTTATTCTGGCGTTTTTGCACATTGGTTGGGCGAGATAGATTGCTTTAGGGGGGTTGCTGTCTTCGTATATTTGGGGATAAAAGCATGGGGATTTCCTTATTTTACAGTACTACATCCGTAGATTGCGTCTTGGAGGCTTCTCTTCGATCCGACTCGGATGCGTATTGCTCGTTTCGTCAGTTTGTGGAGCATTTTCATAGCCGCAAGAAGACCTAGATTGCATGAGCTTCGCTGTAGAAGAATCAAATTAAAATATGATTTCAAATTAAAATAAATACGAGTGGTCTAAAATAATCAACTCTAATCCAGCATCATTTTTCCCCAGTCCAGGTTTCCCCAGACCCAGCCAGGTCCCTTGCGCGGTGGCGCGTGGTCCCCTGGTGCTAAGGTATGGAGAGCATCATTCTTTTACTACAGTAATACGTTCGTCGTCGACGCACCAGGCCAACCCAAGTGTCACTACCTTGCCGCGATGCCTACCTGGTTTGTCTGCACTAAATTGGTGTTGTTGCTCTGCATGTTTGACGGGTGTATGTAGGGTACAGTACGAGACGAGCGAGTGGTGAGTGACAGGCTACTAATAGTAGTATAATACAGTTGGTTAATGAATGTACTCGGTACCGTCTGTCACACACGGTAGACTAGCTAGCACTGATTATAGTGAAAATATACAAAGATCTTCTCCCCCAGTGTGGTGTCGCATGGTGTGTCGCATGGCTGGCGGGCATCATTTTAGCAGCACTATGCTACTATCTAGCATTTCCGTGGCCGCTACCAAGCCGGTGGGAGAGGCTATCTCCCCTTTCTCCCTAGCTAGTTGATTTTCTGCCAGTGATGTTTTAGGGCGGAGAGGTTATAATGACTTCAGCCCGTTGACAGGTTGCAGCCTTCTTTTTAGTACAGTCAGTAGCATATATATAAATATAAACAGTGTCTTGTTTTTCGCTCCTCTTCTTCTTTTTTTGTGTGAACAACCAACGCGTTCGCGAAAATTGGAGAGGGCACCTCAATCACTGACTTCGGACTTTGCACGAGAGGAAGGACAGATCGACAAAACGTAAGAGATATGTGGTCTGCCGTCTTTGCCGGGTTTGCCGTTCAAATCTCTTGCTCATTTCTTCAAGCCGCTCCTGCTCGTCAGGGAGGGTGGGGGTTTTGAGTGGGGGGGGTGGGAGGAAGTGGAGGGGAGGGGGAGGAACGAGGGGCAGGGTACTCCGTACGGAACACGCTGTTGACATGGGCAGGGAATATGGGCAGGGAATATGGGCATGGGGCGTACAATGGGTACTATACTACTATACTAAGCAGGTGGGAAAAAAAGTTGACGAACAATAACAGCGACGCACGCCCATAGGATTGAACCTCACAGAGCACAAGACGTGAACGGTGCATTATCTCCTTTGGACCATCTCCTCTCCGACCCAAGACGGGCGAGACCTGAGGGACTGAGGGGCAGCAGTCGGAGGAGGAGAGCGACTGGAGGAAATCCAGACGCACATCTGGGGATCGTCTTTGGGCTCGTCTCGCACGTCTCGCTCGAGTCAGAAGGGATTTGCATTTTATGAAAGGCTGTGGCGGATGCGAATTCGGCTTCACCGCCACTTTAAGGTAAGTAATTCAATTGTCAGTACAGTATGTAGGCCGTTCCCATATTATTTTCCCCATCCACATGCTAACAGACACAGTAGACAGGCACAGTAGACAGGCACAGTAGTAGACAGGCAGAGTAACACTGACAGTACAAGATCATACCCCGTACAGTACATACACTCACTTACTTACTCTAGTACCGTACCGCTATGGTACATGTACTTGGCTTGGCAGAGTACCCTCTCCCTTTTTGCTCTACCCTGTTTACATTTCGAGATCCATACTTTCTTACTTACTTACCACTCAGAAAACTATACAACCGAGGCTCCCTGCCGCGTTCAGTCGTACTCGCACTCGCTCGTAGTATCCGTGCTGTAACGAATACAGTCGTCCAGTATTGGGGTGGAGCCACCGAGTCATGACCAGTGGACATTAATGAATCCGCAGATTCCCCGACGCGTCGAAGATCCTTGCCTCACTCAACGACACATGGGACGTGGGATTCGAAATTTCTTGGGGATGGGATCCGGATATCGTTTCGTTACCACAGTTCACTTCACACACCTCACCTCAGACACAGAAAAGAAAGGCCCTTCTCCCCTACCTACCCTACTCCCACTTCCCTTCCCCCCCCACGCCACGGAGCACAGAGTGAGCCTGGGGGCGGGACATGAGCAAGCCACCCCAGCCACGTCGTGGGAACAGGGCACTACGGAGTATGGACCTCCTCCCGCTTTCTGCGCATTTACTATCTCTGCCGCCCGGGAATACTGTGCTGGATGGATGTGTATGGCGCTGTGGAGGCACACGATGCGGTATCTCACCTGCCGTTTTCGCTCACGTGCTTGGAAGGTCCTGTCACCCCCCCTGGCATCACGGCCCTGTGTGTGCCTTATCCCTTGTCCGCGCTGACGACGACGCATCTCCGCTGGGTGCATCACAATCATTGCGGGCGACGTGAGGTTGTTTTGCAAGCCTGCATTCATGATACAATACAAAATACAATCAATATCTGAAGAGAGAGAGAGAGAGGGTACAGTAAGTAATTGCTGACCCCGTCGTCGTCGCCGCTTACTCGGCGTACCCAGCTTCGGAGCTCCCTGCCACAGGCATTTTATTTCCCATGTGTCGTCCCTTCCGGGGCCCTGCCTGCGAGCGTCATGCTCAGGCTTGCCCAATCCCGCCTGGCTACGCCACATGCGATTTAGCAAGGCCCATCTGCATTGCATCCCCCTTCGTCATCCCACACCAAAACGAAGCCACGCGGTGCCTAGTTGCATCGGCCGAACCCATTAGCGTGCATCTTATTTATTGTTGGTGTGTCAGACTGCAGGCGGTACAGTGCTTACCACTCCGCAAAATGCGACCATCGGAGAGTAAACTGCTAGTGCTGGCGCTGGGTGGTACTGCGTAGTGGCAGCACCACCGGCGCGCGCGGCAGCACCAGCACCAGCACCAGCACCAGCACCAGCACCAGCACCAGCACCAGCGGCAAGCACCAGTTAGTGGTGGTGCCAGGTCCTGGTAGTGCTGGGGGGGGGTTAGTTGTTAGTTGACATTCTGCCTAATGTTCTGATCTGCGCCGCTGGAGCCCAGCACGGCCACCAACACAAGTTTGACCGCCGCCACAGAGAGCTAAGGTGCTATGGCCACGATCTGCCTGCCAGCGCATGTGCTAAGAGCGGCTTCCTCTCATGGGATGGGACACAGGGGACAGACAGGACCACGAAGCTTCTTGATGCTCCTCCTTGCCCCAATGGTCAACGGCAAATGTTCACGGTAGCTCTGCCCTTGGACTGCCCTTAGATGCCCTTGGATGGGAGGGAGAGAGAGCAAGTATCTTGTGTACCTCAATCCCCGAGCCCGTCTGCCTTGTACCTTACGAGTACACCAGCACCCCTAGCCACCTCGCCATTATTACTGTATTATGTGCTGATCTTCAGAGGTACCTTTCGCGTATGTGCGGAGAGCCATACACCGGACATTATACTTTGCATTACCATCTCCACGATTGACACAGGGGGGTAGGGGGCAGACAGAAGACGTCCTAATTCCGCCATTTCTCTCAGCACAGTCCCCCAGCCACCGCGCCCATAGCGCTCCATCGAAAGCGCACTAGAGGCGGGCAATGAAGCGACGCTTGGCCCGAAGAGGGTGTTGATACGTTCGGAGCGTGAGTTGGGTACCCATGAAGCACGGCGTATGGTGGGAGATACTGGCTGTAACTGTGCCCTGTCCCCGACTTTTTTGTGTGCACCTGTATGGCACACACTCTTTCCCCTTCGAACGGACCGATCAGGAGAGGGTGGGCGAAGGGAAAGGGTGTAAAGTTACAGTACGGGCGCGAGAAACGGCACAGGTGGTAATTGTTCGAAACCGGGGTTTGGATGGGGATGGGGATGGCAATCGCGGTTACCGAAACGGGCGCACATCGTCAACTTTTTTTTGAAGAAAGCAAGCCACAACAGTTTAGTTAAACCCAGGCTCGGAGATTATCCGGTAGCGTGGAAGGTCCCCGCGAAGCAGAATCCGACAGTACAGTAGCGCGCTGTACGTGTTTTAGCAGCTGGGAGGGACTGGGAATTGGTGCTTGTTGGGAATAAACCAGTGCTGGGAGGGAGTGGTACTGGGGGGAGGTGGTGAGGTAGAGCGAGTGGGATGGATGGTGTGGGATGGTGTGTGGGATGGGGATTGTGGGATTGTGGGAGGGGGGGAAGCATGTGTGTTCCCATAAATTCTGGATGACAAAAACACGCCCCCGAAAAATGCACCACGGGCGATCATCCATCCATCCCGCAACCACAATCCCCTTCGCAACCCCACCGATGAGACACGCAAAGTACAGTCTTGTACATTACTAATGCAGGAAGGGTTGGCAGGAGGTATATTGTAAGGGTGTAGTAATGCAGCGACACGGCAGTACTTTGTTGAGCTTGCTTGGCGAACGACTGGGAAGGGAAGTTACTTGCAGTAGTCGCTGGGAGTACTTAGGGCTCGACGAATGGTACTTCACGGGCCATCACTGCCGAGGCCGAGAAAAGAAGAGGAGCAACCATGCCATAGCACCATACAGTACCATAGCACACTTATTACGGAGACCAAGGTTCTACACCAACGGATGTCGATGGGATTAGGAAATATCGGGCGCTCGGAGGCTTTCTGGCCTCCTTTTCTCTTTGTCTATCTCTTCTCTTAATGGAGAAAAAGGGGCGGGGGATTATGGATTTGTTGGCCAATGAGAAAAATGGGATTTGTGAGGGGTAAGGTATGTAGGTCCGCATTGCCATGGATTATCACGTACGGATCATGGTGAGTTTTTTTGGTTATTTCCGTCATTTTGTGGGAGTGATTTCCGCGTTTGTTTTGTGACCCACTTCATTACGCAGCCGAGTGGGAGGGGAGACAGCTGAGAGGCGGCGTATGGTCAGGGAGAGATGGGCAGAGAGAGGAGAGGGTGGGGGGTATTTGTACATACATACAGTTTATCTTTACATACTCTCTACAATATACATAAATATTTTACATACAAACTGTACATATATATATATTTTTTGTCTGGTTGTGGTTGTGGTTGTGGGTTGTGGTTGTGGTCGGTGATGTATGTCTGTATTTGACACCGTTGGTCGATGATGGTGAATCATCTCATCGGCATCTCTGCGGGCTTCGGATCTTCCAGAACAGGATGATCCCAGTGCGCATCATCCATCATCGTTTAGAGTTCAATCAGTCGTCAGAGAGCCGCGCACTAAGGCCGTCGACGGTGTCGTTTCTTACTACAGTAGTACAATACCAGTACTGTAGTATAGCACACTATACACACACAGTAATTTTAGTCCGGACATGACCTGAGGCTACGACGCACCGGGCCAAGTTACAGCGAGACACATGACGCTAGGATGGAAGCGTCGCTAGGGGGATTTGGTCAGTGGGGTTTGCGGCGTTGCTGTGATGTGTGATGTGACTTACTCCCTCCCAGGTTTACAGGTTTAGGAGTTCCGGCTATTCTACTTCGGTCAATTATTTCTCCGTAAGGAAACACACAAACACACAGGTACCTTGACTGCTGCCACACACTGAACGCAATATGTAGATAGGCTGTAGGGAGACTTCGCTGTACTTCCGACGGCCGAGAGGCTAAATGCAAAGACCCCACGCTCACAATTGAAATACCATAGAGTCTACGTAGACAAGTATACAGTTAATTATCTTTCTTACCTCCGTACGCTAATGGAAACTCCGCTCCCACTCTTTTTCCTCGTCGTCGGCGTTCCTTCCATCCTTCCTCGCCCACCCACTGATACGCTATACCCAGTACGCTATACCCAGTACATCCTCGCCTCCTCCCTCCTTGTCTGCTGCCACTAAAATTTCCCATCCCACCAAATCGAACATCAACGCGATACACGGACGCTACGCCAAAGCCTACGCCAAAACCTACACAGACTACACTCAAACTATACTGCCGGGAAGGGGAGTGCGCGCCGAGTAGTCCCAAGTCACCTTCCGCGCCACTTCTCTCATAAGGGCGGAAGACGGTACTGTAGTGGTAGTCAGACGTGTGCGTGAGAGGTACTCTGCTTGTAACTTGGCGAGTGTCGTTGTTCCCATCAATCATCTACCGTGCATCTTGACCCTGCCCAGCTGCCCTGTCTCTCTCTGGTACTGGTGGTGGTGGTGGTTGTCTTGCCCTTGCCCTGCAAACAATCCTTGGAAAAGGAAGGAGAAGCAGAGGTAGAAGCTGAGGAGAAACAGAAGTAGAAGTAGAAGAAGAACGTACTGTAACTGCAAGCATCAGCTCTTCTTGCGTCTCCCCGTCGCTACTACAGCTAGTAAGAGTGCTGTACAGGATCGTGCTCTACTCAAAAAGAATACTCGTACGGTACGACGCGTGGTACTTACAAACTCGCGCCGCTGGGTACTCGCCCATAGAGTGAAGAAGGAAGTACTCCACTCTGGAAAAAGTTACTCGATCTTGACAGTACAGACAAGAAAGACAGACCAGACAAGTACAGACACAGAGATCTGAATTGCCTGTCTGCACCTGCCGACGGTCAAAAGTCAACCCCCAATAAACTCTCCACCCAAATAACCCAAAGAGGGCGAAAAAGGGGGGGGAAAAAAACCCTGAAGCAGAAGGCGAACACCGGATTCTCCGTTCTCCCTCTTCTCTCTCTCTCTCGCGCCTTCCCCCACACCCCCCCCCTTCCCCGTGCCGTGGCAATTCCCATACACAAAAACAACAAACAGAAACTTTGCCCCCAAGTCCGAATCCTTCTTTCCTTTACTACCTCCCCAACCAGGAAACATAACTCCATCTCACTCACTCCTTCCTCCTCCTCCACCAAAAACAACTTCCACTACGAAACGAGTTACTAGTCTAGTACACGCCAAAAGCCAATATCACACCACTTAACGGAAGCTACGTACGAACTACGAACTACGAACTACGAAAGTCCGAGTACTCATACTTACATATACTACGTATATCACTTTCTCCACTTCGTAAAAAAAAACTCCACACTACTACTTGAACGACACTACTCGACGGAGACTACTTGCAACTTACATCACGCTACACACCACACTACGGCATCACGCACCACGCACCACCCACCACCCACCACCCACTACACACACACCACCACTACACCACCACTACACCACACCACTTCACCATCTCCCCACCCCACTGCCCGAATAAAAAGGCGCCTAACCCACGAACCCGGCTGCTAAACCCGCTAATCTTCCTCTTGGCCTCTGGTCAATCTTTACCGGTGGCTTTCCTAGTCAGGGCTGCAATCGACCGGCTTTGCGCAAATACCACCCACGTCCCGCCGCCGGCTTCTTATATCCATCTAAATCTTAGACTTGGAACTATCCCTCCTCACACCGTCTTACACCTGCCACCAAACTACGAATCCCGAGCTTGCTCAGAAACTCTCTCATATACACCCTACAAGATCGACCTGAAAGGTGTGGACAGCTTCTCTCGACGCGAACTGTTTTAGCACGTCCTTGGTGTCTATACAGCAATCTCATCTAGTAATTCATATCCCGCCACCCCTCGGCGCATACTCCCCACGAAATACGCGACCAAGAAAAGACACAAGCACCGCCGTTGTCAAGAACAGCATCGAGCACTCCTCGGCGCACTCGCGAAGAACCGTCCACCGCTCTATGGAACGTGGCGCATCCGAATTCTCGCGGTCAGGTTTGAATACGCCCTATACTCCAACGTTTACCGACGCGTCCGTCGACTCCCCCGCCGAACACCAGTCCCCCGCGAGCTATCCCGCTCAAGAAGTCAGACCCGTCAACTACTCGGCCTCTGCGACGCCCACGTCCGCGCGTTCAAGTTCTTTCCCAGAACATAATATCCAACGTCAATACTATCCATCAAGCAGCCATAGCGGTAGCAGTGGAGGTATGGCGCAACCAACAAGTCCGTCTCTGCCTCTGCAAGATGGCCCTTCAAACCATCATGCTCAGCAAATCAAGTCTGACCAGGATGTTCCTATAGATCCATCAATCGCTGCGTCGAGCCCAACATATCCTCCCCACGGCGGTCCTTATTCTGCATACCCACCGCAACAAGAGATGTCGCACGGCTATCCCCAGCACCCAGGTGGCCCGATGTACGCCCAGCAACCCCGCCCCGACTGGGCAGGTTACGGCCAGCACCCACAACATGGCATGCCTGCCCCATACCCGTCATCTGGTGTGAGTGCCCCAAACTCAGCTGCCCCGTCAGGACCCCGCCCAGGACAAGTAAGTATTCGTATTTTCATGCTTCCATGCCGCCATTTGTGCCGCGGTCCTCGCGCGCAAACTGTGTTCGCAGGGTTGCCTGTCAATGACCGTTTTTCTTGTGGCCCCAGAAAACTACTGGGTATCACTTGGATGCGGCTTGACTCGCGTTCGGCGCATGAAATGATCCGAGGCAATGGCATTGACATGCGATTAATTTCATGACCTGTTCTGTTGGCCTCGTTCGACTACTTCTCATTTACAGACATACGATAAATTGAAACGCAACTGACTGTGTACAGCACCCTCTCTCCCAGGTTTACTCTTTCGTCCCGATTCCCGGTGCGCAACAGCACAAGCGTCCCAGGAGACGTTATGAAGAAATTGAGCGCATGTACAAGTGCGGATGGAATGGCTGCGAGAAGGCCTACGGCACACTTAATCATTTGAATGCTCACGTTACTATGCAATCGCATGGCCAAAAGCGCACTCCAGAAGGTATGTTTGAGTCCATTTATTTCGTTGCCCCACGTTTATGCGCAGTTTGGTTACACCATCTTCCCGCTGTTGGGGGCCGGAATTCGAGATGGCGGCGCGCAGTCCTATAATTTCCCCTTGTCAGAGCTTAACCCGATGCTTGTCTCGTATGGTGGTGTCAGGGCTGTATATTTTAGCCTCGTGGGCAGGGTGCCATGCGTTGGCGCCGAACTATGGCATGCAAGCGTCCGGTCCTGCGCTAGCTAGCATCGGCTACCCAGACGTCTGGGACTTGGCAGATCACGTTACTTTCACAAAACTTCAACAAGGAAACAAACCACTGACTAACATTGTTTCTCTCACAGAGTTTAAGGAGATCAGAAAGGAATGGAAGGCACGCAAGAAGGAGGAGGACGCACAGCGCAAGGCTGAGGACGACCGTGCCCGCGCCGCCCAAGTCCCCAACCCAGGGGACGGACAAAACCCGAACGACAGCAACCAGCCTCCTCCTGGGTACCAACAACCTGGACGTGCTCAGGTCCAGCTCCCACCGATCGGTTACCAGCCTGGCGCGCAAGTTCCTGGCCAATACCAGGCTCCATCCGGCGGCGTCCAGCAGCTCCAGGAGTATAGCAATAGCCACATGTACTCCGGATACCCAGCTTCTCCCTACGGGGCCCCAAGCCAGATGTATAGCCAACGTCATTAGCCCTTACCCCTCTTCGATGTGGGACCCCAAGCTGATCCGCTGTCTCACAGATAACGGTGCCCCAGCTCCGAAATACGAGCAACATTAAACGATGTCTCACGATGTTACAAAGAAGACTGCAGCAAACTGGCATATGACTGCTCGTTCCAGAGCGGCAGGAGGAATCGGGCTTACTTAGTTATGAAGGTGCTACTGTATCATATGGGTCACTGATCGCATTTTTCATCGGTGTCTATTATGATGACCCCTCTAGACGGACGTACGTTGGGCAAAGAAGAAGATTTTGGTGGTTCGGGCCTCTCCCTGTTTTTTTACGAGACCATTGATCGATCGTTTTTTGTCATGATCATGGCCGCGCACATTTCTCCTAATTCTTGTCTTGGGGATGTGGGCAAAGTGTAGAGCTGCCTTGTTGCTGCATTAATTTTGCGCACAACGCGTGGTCAAATCAATTATTCGAGTTTTTTTTACTGTTTTTGCCAGTTTGGTTTGTTTTGCTTTTGCTTGTTTTTGAGTTCACCGGCGCATGCATGAATGAATAGTCAACTATACACAGACAGAAACAAAGAGACAATTGAGGCACCCCCCATCATCGTTTTTTGAGGCGTTCACCGTCGTCGTCGTCTCCGCTTTCATTTCTCTTCGCACGGGCTTTCACAACCTTGTTGCGGGCGCGGCGTATGGCGATGTGTTTTCGACCTCTTGTTTTTGATTCTTGACAACCTTTGTCGACAAGTGCACGCCAGGGTGGTGGTGGTAGGCTTTCTTGTCTTCCGCGCTGCGCTGGCCTTTGGGATTGCTCTATTCTGTTCAGTCTTTGAGTCCTTAATAACGCACGCAAATCGCTACGCGGACACGCACGCACGCACGCACGCACGCGGCCTCTTATGGTATATATGTTTTAGAGTGGGCCTTGCAAAAGAATGTGGTTTTGAGAGAGTCGGGTGGATTGTTGCGTTGTGCTGTGTCGTGCTGTGCGTGTATGTCGTCAGGGGAAGGGGGAGGTGGGCGACTTGTTTGGTTTGTAAAGTTAGGCAATGGGATACTTGCAACGATTCGCGTGCACCATTGATGGAGTTTTACACTGAATTATATTACATGCATGGCTGTGAATGTGAACGTGATATATTTTCTTAACCTGACGTATATACAACAACCTACATCCCCCCCCTCTCTCCCCTCCCCTCACTCCACCCCCTCCAACACAAACCCCGGCGCCCAATACTCCCACTCCCCACCCCCACACTGGCTATCAACCCACAACATACTATCCGCCACCAAATCATCAATCGCCGTCCTGGCCCTCGCCCTGGACCACCTGAGATTCAGCACCAGTGTCGACAGCGTCACGTATCCGATTATCTGGGCCGCGGAGAGGACGGAGCTTTGGTCTGTGTTGAGCTCTTTGGGGACGGAGCGGATGTATTGTTTGGATCCGATTGAGGGGGTTGAGTAGGAGGAGCCCAGGGGGGTGAGGGAGAGGACTGCGCGGAGGATGTCGTCGCTGGAGAGAGGGAGTCAGTGGGTGTTCTTTTGTAGGTTCAGGACGTCCAGCTTTGTCGCTGCTGGTGGTATCGCCAACGGCCGGGGCGTCGCCTCGGCGCTTTGCTCAGCACCAGCGCCGTCCGTCTGGGTTGGTACCCGTTTCACCGCCACCGACGAAGCTGGTGCATCGCAGGCTCACCGGCAACAACATGTAAGGGCAGGGGGAAGCAACATACTCAGTAATCTCCGGCGCCCCCTCCATCCTCCCCTTCATAATCCTCTGCCGACACTCCTTAACCGGTATCATCCCCCCATTCTCCTCCCTCGTCTGCCCACAAACCTCCACAACCCTAACCGCCAACTCAAAATAAAAATCATTCACACTCCCCCCCAAAAGCTGACTCCAGAGGCTCCCCCCGCCATCCTTCCCTCCCCCGCTACTGCTGGCTAAGGGATCAACACCGATAGCAGCGCACATGCGCCCGAACTCGGCGCGGAAGGTTGGGTTCGATCGGATGTCTTTGGCGTGCGTTTGTGCGAATTGCTGGAGGAGAGAGCGGAAGACGGAGAGTTGGGTTGAGAGGGAGCTGGCGTGCGTGGAGCGCAGGTTGGAGCCGTGAGAGGCGAATTGTGCGGAGGTGAGGCGGGAGCGGTCGAATGCGGCGAGGCCTACCGCTTTACGTGACATGATGGTGATGGGGAGACATGGGTACTGGATTGCTGGCGTAGCAATGTTTATGTACCGACGTCCATGGTTGCTTGATTTGTCGTAGTAGTTGATGTGAGGGGAGCTTTTGTCGCAATGAGGGGGGAGAGAGTCGTCACCGATACGCGGAGCTAGCGATAAAGGGCAAGGTGCTGGCTGATAAGGGTCACGTGCCCCACACTTGGCGCGTTTGGACGGACTTTTGCATTAGCGCCGAATGGGCAAGGTAAGCGAAGCCCACAATCGAACAATTCGGGAGAAATTCAACACCTACCGCCCTCGACGACAACCTTCACGACTCCGACGACGAATCCTCGAGTTCACGCCAATCGCAACCATGGCCTCGACATCTCAGAGCGTTCAGTGCTTCGGCAAGAAGAAGACGGCCACCGCGGTCGCACACTGCAAGGTCAGTGCCCGAAAGCGAGGATGTTGTTGTGTGGTGGAATGAATGGAATACTGACGAATTTTGTGTATATAGGCCGGAAAGGGTCTTGTCAAGGTTAACGGAAAGCCGCTCAACCTGATCCAGCCAGAGATCCTCCGCTTCAAGGTAAATTCGGCCCTCGCCCCGATTCCTGGAGAACGAGAAATGAGATGGGGGGATTTTGAGGTTCTGGAAGAGAAAACGAGATTCTGACATCTTTCGCCCGCAGCTTTACGAGCCCCTCCTGATCGTCGGCCTCGACAAGTTCGCCGGCGTCGACATCCGCGTCCGCGTCACCGGTGGTGGACACACTTCCCAAATCTACGCCATCCGTCAAGCTATCGCCAAGTCCCTCGTCGCCTACTACCAGAAGTTCGTCGATGAGTACGCAAAGAACCAACTGAAGGCCGCCTTCGTCGCATACGACCGTACCCTGCTCGTCGCCGACCCGCGCCGCACAGAGCCAAAGGTATGCCGATTCCCTGGCAACCCGAGATCGATATCAGAGATGCTAACGTTTTGTGCTACTAGAAATTCGGTGGTCCAGGAGCCCGTGCCAGATACCAAAAGTCTTACCGTTAAAATACCTGTGCTGTTGCGTGTGGAGATGGGGTATTTTACGGGAATGGTGGTGCTGGGATGCATTGCGCATGGTGTTGGCTTGTGGCTGAGATGGGCGTAGGATTCCGTGCAAAAAGAAATGCAAAGATTCTACGATTGAAACTATGTGCCGCTGAAGATAGTGCTCGCCGGGATATCATCACAACTACCACACGTTCGTCAATCACCTGTGTCAATTCGCCCTGTGAATCCTCGCTCTGCGGGATCGATGCTTGTGTTATAACAGTGATTTGCGGAATGTACGAAGTTCAGATGTTTGCGTCCTTCAATGATAGCAGAGTGTGCATGTGTGCATAGCGTGTATATTTTGACATTGGCCGCCCATTCATCTCCTCATGCTCCCCATTCGAATTCCAAAACAGTCTCTTGAAAGTATCTCAACCCGGAAGAATTCCAACACTTGGTCAAATATATGGTTATACCCAGTTGCAACCGTAAACGTCCCTCAGCCCCCGCAAGACAATAACAATCCAGTAATATTCTATTCCAACGCCAGTAACATCCTTATGCCAAAACCCGTTCCATTATATAAACACATAATGTGGCATTTTCCACTTCTATACCGTAAACGCGCCGTATGCAACTCCAACATAGTCATCCCCACGCAACAAACCCCGCTTCAACCACCAATATAGACATTCCCACATCATGAATCCCTCCTCAACCAATCCGGATCATCCGTAATCCTCCACGGCGTAATGCCAGCTGGGTTCTTCGCCCTGCTCTGGCTCGCATGTTCAAACAGTTGGCGGCTCTGTGGGTTCTCCATGGTTTCCCGGAACTGCTTTACCTCCGAGTTAGCTACCAAGGCAGCTTGACTGAGCTGTTGGAAGAGGATTTCAGCTATTTCATGGTGTTAGTCCACCTGACGCATGGCTTTGAATTGGGGGACTCACGAGACGCTTGCTTGGTGGCTAGGGATGCGACGAGGTTTGGGATCGTTGAACGGAGTTGTCGGAGCTATATCATGTGAGTCGCAGTACAGAACAGCCCGGGGGGTCGCATACCTGAATATACATCTCCTTCAGTGTTCTCTCCGCCTCCTGTAGATGTTCACCATCCCACTCTTGCTGCTGCGCAGCTGGTCCAGGTTGTCCTTGGTTGGCCGCGACAAGGGACTCATTGACACCATCAACCCCAATATTCGCCATCGTGACAACTAGCAAAAATAGTGCGAATAAAGATGCAAGAAATCGCCTGACCCTTCACAGAACAAGCGCACCATGCGGATGCTCTTGTCATGCTGTGATTAACGTGATAGTCACGGGATTGGTTTTGTTTGGGAATCTGGTGCTGGATCGGCGGCTAGTGCTAGTCCAGGTTCGGTGGGCAAGGCAAGGAGCCGCTCATACCACCCCGAATGCCTAAATGGACGACGTTTAATAGCTGCGAGGATTGAATGTGCTGCACTGTATATCGTCTTTGCAATTATATTTTAATGGAATTACCAGCGTCTATATATGATTTAGGCACAGTAGATATTGCAAAGTAGGCCATGGTTTAATCTATGACCCATATTTTTGCCATTATGAGCTAAACGGTGTTGAGGCAAATATAGTACTTGCCGATTTCTCAGGACTGTTTATTTGCACAATACTCTACTTTTGACACGCCAGCGACCTACAATGCCACCCATATCTTCAACGACAATGCTATAAAAATATAATTTATATCCCAAGATACTACGAGGACGACTTGGGTCACGGGACTACTTTATGTATAAGCCTTGAGCTTTTACGTTGATAGGCCTCGATAGAGCTTTTCAACGTTAATACCACCCCAAGACTCTCAGAATATGGCCTCAAATAACAAGGATTCGTCATCTCAGAATGAGTCGAACCACCGCCAGCAGCACCTGACTCGACCGATAGCGCTGCCGCTGCGGCCGCTGCCGAGATCAGGTAGGAGTCAAGGAACAGGACCTGCGCCTCGCGCGGATACATCAGCCAGGCAGTTAAGTGGCTCTCCCATGAATTCGCTCCAGTTACATGCTGGCAACTCTCGAGAAGAGTACGGATCGCAACAGTACCTTCAGGATGGAGACGCCGTGATCATTGCTGGCGTGCCGCCAGGCTCTTTCATTGGCTATGACACAGTTGGCTTGAACATTGAGAAGAATCACCATTTCGGAGGGATCCGCGAATTGCCTCCCGGGCCGCATTTTATTTATGGCGGCTCCATGTCTGAGATATCAACTCGGAATGGGTTCTGGATTATCTCAAATCAAAGAGTGTCCGGAGAACCGGGCGAGATTTTCGTTAAGAAGTGGGATAGAAACACCGAGACTTTGGAGGATGAGGACAGTGCAGTTGAAATCAGGAGTCAAAAAGACAATATACAGTCAACCTACGGCACGTTACTGCCATATGATGTACGAGCTGCTCAAACGCCGGAACTTTCGAAATCGAGGGGAAATCCAGCGGAATTACATAGCGATGATCCCAAGACCTGGCAAGATCTTACATTCGCTATCAAAGGTCCGATGCTCAGCAGGGTAACCGGTGGCAATTGGAATGACTGGAAAGTAACGTCCATGGACGAACGCAAGCCGACGGATACCAAACCAGCAGACACCCAACACCAGACGGCCATGGGCATCGTTCCAAAAGCTGTCGATGCTGTCGATGCTATCATTGCTGAAGAAAAGAAGCTTGGGTTTATTTTCCCGGCTGGATCTAAAACTTACTCGGAGACGGCGATAGGTCGAGCCAGGAGCGAGCAGGCTATGGATAGCTCGTCGCATGTGAGGGGTGTTATAGCGGAGAGCTGTATGTCAGATGGACCAGATGATGTGCTTGGCGAGCTGCAGTTCTGCTATCTGACCGGAGTCCTGCTTAGCAATATTTGCTGTATGGAACAATGGGGCCATGTGGTCAAAATACTCTTCAAGGCATTCAGATTCGCCGTGGAAGAGGCCCACTTCTTTTCCAAAGTTATTGAAGTCTTCCACGCGCAGCTGGTCTATGACGATGAATACCTCCAAGGCAGCATATTCGACCACAGCAACCACTTACAGGATGAGCTGAAAGTCGAATTGACTATTTTCAAATCACGGCTTACTGAACAGCTATCTTCGAAACCTGACAGTTTGAGCAGGGAGGAAAACGAATTGAAAGCGGCCTTTGGAAGACTGGAAACTTGGTTGTCGAAATGGGGCTGGGACCTTGGAGGGAATTATCTTAGAGTTGGTAAGATCCAGCTCGAGGATGGTGAATACGTGGATGCGGAAATGGAAGATCTGGAGGCTGAAGATGAAAGGGGCGAGTACGCGCCGGTGATGGTTGAACTGGATGAGGGGGGGAGGGAAAAGGGCACGATTGGGTGGTAGCAATTGCAAGTGGTGTTTTTTATTGTGGTATACTGTGCAGCATCCACATAAGCCACTCTCTGATAGAATATCTCACACAGAGGAATATAATACCCAGTCCTGTCATATTTTGTATGGACTATAAGAAATCTCTACATTGAACTGGAGACAGCATTCGTGCAGGTCTGGTATTCCTATGTTGTCTCCAGATCAGAGACATTCTCATCATAGCGGGGTGCTTCGTGGCGGGGTTGCGCTCAGGGGAAGGGCCTGGGTGGGGTTCTAAAAGCCGCTGGTTGTAACCACTCTGGATGCAATCGGTTCCAAAGAAACTACCAACGGCTACGTTAATGACTATTACGGCGACGGCTGAGAACTTCAGTCACACGATCACCTTATCACTTGTCATAGCATATTGGAACAACGTGTACTTGAGCATGGGTTCGATTCTTTCTACTGAAGTGCTCTACTGTCGCGTGGCAACATAGCAGTATTGGAGGCCAGGCAATTAGGGCCGTTCTCCGCGTGATTGTCAAATCTGCACAAAAACCCAAATATCCACAGAAGCCACCGTCTAAAGACGACGACCACGGCGACCACCCTTGCGGCGGGTAGAATCGGAAGGAGTTGGGGTAACATCCTCGATTCTGCCGATCTTCATGCCAGAGCGGGCAAGAGCACGGAGGGCAGACTGGGCACCTGGGCCGGGGGTCTTGGTTCCGTTACCTAAATTTTGTCAGCGCTTGTTCTACAGCAAAGATATCATGGTGAGAATTACCTCCGGTAGCACGGATCTTGATGTGGAGGGCGTTGATGCCAAGCTCCTTGCAGCGGATGGCGACATCCTGAGCAGCCAACATGGCAGCGTAAGGAGAGGACTCATCACGATCGGCCTTGACCTTCATGCCACCAGTGACACGGGTGATGGTTTCACGACCACTGCAAATCCAAGTCAGTCCCCATTCATTCGACCAGATTCGCCCATATTTCAACAGCATGGGCTCTCCACGGGTTTACGAACCTGAGATCGGTGACGTGCACGAAGGTGTCGTTGAAAGAAGCGAAGATGCGAGCAACGCCGAAGACAAGCTCACCTGCGGAGATCGTCAGTGGGGGTTTCTCGACAGAATTGATTCCAACGTACCATCTCTGACCTGAGGGCCGAGGGAGATGTTCTCTTGCGCGGGGCGCGCGACTTTCTTTGGAGGCATGTTGGCGGTTGTTTTGGCGTTGGGAGATTTTGACAATGTTTCAGCAAACTAGGCCATCAAATTCTTGAAGTTGTTGTGTGCGCCGCGAACTTTAAGCGACCTAAATCGACACTAAGCCAGAACAGGTTACCCATATCGATCCGTATTTATTTCAGATTTTGTCTGCTTCTTCCCCCAACTTTCTTTACTATCAATTAAATTCTCTGACTGCGACATTTTCACACTCCCTACCGTACATCACCAGTCACAGATGTGAGCCGCTCACTAACCTTTTCATTGGGTATATTCCATGAGATTGAACTACAGATAATAGCGACAACGCCGAAGCCGCAGCCATGGAGAACTTTGTCATTGGCATCATTGGCATGGGGGATATGGGGAAGATGTACGCAAGGCAGCTCAGCGATGCAGGATGGAGGTAATTTACCAATCCCTGCCGTTGGGCAACGGACAAGATGGTAAGCTTCAATTTTTTCTTCTCGCGACACCGCCCCCACATAATGATGACTTGAGTGCATTTGGCTCGACGCATCGTCTTCACTCAGCCCGACTGCCTTTCTGGCACCGGGATTGGGGGTCGACTTTCACTGATGAATAATCTCAGCTACCTTATTTTTATTTGTCTGAATCTACTTATTGAACACTTGTTTCTCTATTTCACATGGAAGGACACAAGCTAACAGTATATCAGCATCAGGCACAACTTCGCATATAATGCCGAATACTTCGTGTGAGTTTGGGGTAAACAGTACTAACAAGGTCATTGCAGAGTCAATGCTTGTGATAGAGAAGAAAAATATCTGGATCTAGTGGATGAATTCTCCAGTAGAGTATATATATCTGTACATAGAATTCTTGCACATCGTGCTGAGTACCCAATAGAAACAAGTTGAGATACTACCCAACGGCCACTTGGTCTCGAGAGCGAGCGATTATATCATTTACAATGTTGAGGCCGCCTCCATTGACAAAGTTGTGGCACTGTATGGGCCATGTATGTGTTTCTTGCTGTGATTGTTTCGACTGGGGACTGCTGTGGCTAACACTGTATAGCAACAAAACAAGGCGCTATTGTTGGTGGACAGACTTCTTGTAAATCCCCGGAGATTGCGGCGTTCGAGGCCCACCTGCCAAAAGACGTTGATATCGTCTCCTGCCATTCTTTGCACGGACCCAATGTTGATCCCAAGGGCCAGCCGTTGGTTAGTTGCAGAATGCCAGAAGCCATCGTTGCGTATTCTGACGATGATATAGGTCTTGATAAAACATCGTGCCTCTCAGGCCAATTTCGACCGAGTCGAGAAGGTCCTTTCTTGTCTTGGCTCGCAGCATGTATATCTCAGCGCTACAGAGCATGACCGCATCACCGCAGACACGCAAGCAGTAACTCACGCTGCATTCTTGTCCATGGGGAAAGCATGGCATGCCAACGCCCAGTTTCCATGGGAAATTGCGCGTTACGTTGGGGGCATCGAAAATGTCAAGATCAACTTGACCCTCCGTATCTATTCGCAAAAATGGCACGTGTACGCCGGACTCGCAATACTGAACCCATATGCGAAAGAACAAATACGCCAATATTCTCAGTCTGTCACTGATTTGTTCAAGCTGATGCTGGGAGGGAACAGAGAAGAATTTGAAAGGCGTATCAGAGCTGCTGGTGCTGCTGTTTTCGACGCACAAAAGTCACATCACGGGATCCTCCTTGAAGACGAAGTCCTTGATAGGTTCTCACTTGGGAAGAAACCGGAAGAACCGACCCCAAATAACCATCTTAGTCTGCTGGCCATGGTTGACTGCTGGTCGAGGATGGGCATCGTGCCGTATGATCATATGATCTGTTCGACTCCCCTATTCCGACTATGGCTGGGAGTCACCGAATACCTATTTCGCAAACCCGCATTGCTAGATGATGTTATCCGAATTGCTATTGAGGACAACACATTCCGATCGGACGACCTCGAATTCACATTTGCTGCACGTGGGTGGTCGGACTGTGTGACCTTTGGCGATTTTGAGTCATACAAGGACCGATTCGAAAGCACTAGGAAATTCTTTGAACCTAGGTTTGCTGACGCTACGAAAGTCGGCAACGAAATGATGAAGACGATATTAATGAATACTATGAGGGAATGACCGTAGGTGAGGTTTACCATCTGGTGGGGGTAGGCGCGGAATGAGGAATTGGTGGCACTTAACTTAGCGCTTGTCCTGATGGCTTATGCACTGTATAATTGTCGGTCGTTACTTATCATGAATAATACTATAGCATGCGCAAATCATGAATCATTTTTGAGCCAGTCATCTCCCAACTAAATATAAAGCCAATTATGGTTTTCAGTTTGCGGTGCCAATATCTTCCCCATTCGCCTCGCGCTAAATCCGATCTCCCCACCCCGCCAATGAATGGATGCCTTAGGGCATGGAAAGATCTCTCGCTTCCATAAAAATTAGCGCGGGGACCCAACCTCAATTTCTTACCCTCAAAACCGCGACGACATCTGTGCGCGCTCTGCATCTACGTACCTACAACGTCAAAGGAAGCGCCCTTGTACTCAACAAGATGAGTTCAAAATTCTTCCGTACCGGAGACGACACCTCCAGCGAGAGCAGCTCCGAGGAGGAGGAGGAGCTCTACTCTGAATCGGAAGAGGAGGAGCAAGAGGCGTCCGAGTCCGGCTCCGAGAAAGAAGATGAGGAGGAGAGTGAATCCGAGGATGAGAAGGCGGGCGGAAAGAAGACCGGTGCCATGGCCTTCTTCCGTGGTGCCGGATCTGACGAGGATGAGAGCACCGACGACGAGCAAGTCCACGTTGTGAAGAGCGCCAAAGACAAGCGTTTGGAGGAGCTGGAGGCGACATCCAAGGCCATCGAGAACGGAAAGAAGATCAACGACTGGGGTTCTATCTCCTCAGGTATGTTAAATTATTACGGCTATAAAAGTTCGCGTTTGCTGATTATATTTGTACTTTAGAGTTCGATAAGATCAACCGCCAGGTTGTCAAGCTTCTTCAATCCGGAAGCATGCCCAAGCTGTACATCAAGGCCATCGCCGAGCTCGAGGACTTCATGAACGAGACGATCGCGAAACAGAAGGTTACTGCGAAGAAGATGAACGCCACAAATGCCCGTGGTCTCAACGCGGTCAAGCAACGTATCAAGAAGAACAACAAGGACTACCAAAAGGATGTCGATGCTTACAGAGCCGACAAGGATGCCTTCATGGAGTCGGAGGAGGAAGAAGAGGTGGTCGTCGTTAAGAAGCCCGGAAAGGCTGCTGTCAGCTTCGCATTAGATGAGGAGCCAGGAGCAGACGATGGGTTCCATACCGTTGGAAAGGGCGGCCGCACCTTACAATTCACACCCGAGAGCATCTTGAAGCATCTGAGGAGCATCATGGAGTCCAGAGGAAAGAAGAACACCGACCGCACCGAACAGATCAAGATCATGGAGAAGCTCTACGAGGTCGCCACCACACCATACCAAAAAATCCGTGTTCTTCTTACCTTGATTTCGACTCGTTTCGATCTATCCACTGGTGCGCAGACCTTCATGTCGCAGGAGCAGTGGAAGGCCGCTGAGCAGGAGTTCGGAACTCTTCTTACAATTCTGGAGTCAAACCTCGATCTTGTGGTTGTGGAGAACGCCGAGGAGTGGGAGGATGACGAGAAACAGCCGGCCCCAGTTGCTGGCGAGAAGCTGAAGATTCCAGGCAGCGTGGTGTCTTATATTGAAAGGCTAGACGACGAGCTCACCCGATCCCTACAGCATATCGATCCTCACACCGCAGAGTACATTGACAGGCTCTCGGACGAAGGCTCTCTCTATAACAGCATCGTCAGGACTCAATTATATGTTGAGGTGATGACAAAAGATACTAGCCTAGAGATCCCGCAAGATAATACGAACAGGATTATCATGCGAAGACTAGAGCATGTATACTTCAAGGTTAGTGATACTCAGACATCGACATACTGCTCAACGTGCTAACGTGTTTTTCCAGCCCGCTACCGTCGTCAAGATTTTGGAAGAGAACTGCTGGAAGTCAATCCCGGCATCTCTCCAGTCGACGATTACCCCGCAAAACCAAACTCCCGATGCCACCGCTCTCGTCAATGTTCTGTGCAACTACCTCTTCATTCACAGCGAAGGTATCATCCGCGCTCGCGCTATGCTTTGCCAGATTTACTTCTTGGCACTACACGATAACTACTATAAGGCTCGCGATATGATGTTGATGTCGCATTTACAAGAGACAATCAGCAACTTCGACGTCAACAGCCAAATCCTGTTCAACAGGACCCTCGTCCAAGTTGGTCTCTGCGCGTTCCGTGCCGGACTCGTGTATGAGGCACAGAACACGCTCCAGGAAATCTGCGGTAGCGGACGCCAAAAGGAGTTGCTCGCACAGGGTGTTATGATCCAACGTTACAACCAAGTTTCGCCCGAGCAGGAGCGCCTTGAACGCCAGCGCCAGCTGCCATTCCACATGCACATCAACCTCGAACTCCTCGAATGTGTGTACCTTACTTGCAGCATGCTGCTCGAGATTCCTCTCCTGGCACAAACCGGGTCGTCTCCCGATATCAAGAAGCGCGTTATCAGCAAGACCTACCGCCGTATGCTCGAGTACCATGAGCGCCAAATCTTCACTGGGCCACCGGAGAACACCCGTGACCACGTCATGCAGGCGTCGAAGGCTCTTGCAGCAGGCGAGTGGCAGAAGGCTACTGAGTTCATTCACTCCATCAAGATTTGGGAGCTGATGTCGAAACCGGATGCCATCAAGACCATGCTTTCTGAGCAAATTCAAGAAGAGGGTCTCCGCACATATCTCTTCACCTACGCTCCTTTCTACGACACCCTATCTGTTGCCACTCTATCATCCATGTTCGAGCTGTCCAACCGCAAGGTTGCCGCCATTGTCAGCAAGATGATCAGCCACGAGGAGCTCGCCGCTGCTCTTGACCAGGTCAACTCTTCCATCATCTTCAGGAAGGGTGTTGAGTTGAGCAGGCTCCAGAGCTTGGCTCTGACTCTGAGCGACAAGGCCAGCGGTCTCATTGAGAGCAATGAGAGGACCCTGGAGACTAGAACACAGGGCACCGCAAACGCCTTTGAGCGCCAAGGTGGCAGGGGCGGACGTGGTGGTGGCAGGGGAGGACAGAGAGGTGGCCGTGGTGGCGGACGTGGTGGCGGACCGAATACCCAGAGACAGGAGGGTGGGACAAGGTTCACCGGTGGCGCCCTTGGTGCGGCAGTCCGAGCGTAAGTTAGGGGGTATGCGTGCATTGGGCTGGTTATGGGGCTGTGGCAATTCATGGGCGTTACATAATATCAGTGCTATTGCAAGAAAAGCTTTACAAGAATGACTTAAGATACTTATATTACTTGTAGCCACCGTGACCTGCGCTAAATGTCTGTGATGTGGTCTAACTCTTCAGTTCTTAATGATAGTCTCCTTCTGGCTGCGACTCGTCGATAGACCGAGCACTTTCGGATTTAACTACCCCTTAGAAGCCCACCATTTACAAGTCAAGCCTTTTGATCACTTTGCTCTGTACGGACAAATGAGCTTGGTATTTAACTCGTTGCTCATTACAATAACCTCCTATACATAGATTGGCCCTTAAACGTGGCACTATCCTGTAATGAGCGAACCAAAACGCCGCCGTAGACCCCTATCGTACATGAACACCCGCAAATCATCCCGTCCTTGAAATGCAAAAAAATCTTTCAAAATACGCCATATAGTGTGTAAACTGGGGGTCGTTTCTGATCATTGAAGTCTCGTCGGTACTGTCGGGACACTGATACTCCGTTGGCGCTCTGTGCCAGCTTCGCTCCCATCGCTGCTATCCAGGTCTTCTTCATCGTCGTCACTGCTCTCCTCGTCAAGGACAATCCGTCTCATGACACTTCTATCAAACAAATCCACTACAAACCTCCGGATTGGCAATCGGAAGTGGTGGCACTCAAGGATGGTCATGATTTTCCTGAAGAGCTCAGGCTGTTTGAACCCTGGGGCTTTTCGTTGCTTGATGTGCATCAGTTCGTTGATTGCCTTCTTTGTGAGAACTGTGTTGCCCAAATCGACAATAAGCTGCAATATACGCTTATTTATGGTATCAGTCTCCTTCTTTGATTCTTCCCCTAAGACCATTTGCGTATCGCCTAGGGTTATATCGGAGGGCTTCATGTGCTCCCATGGAGCAAACGAAAACAACTTTCGAAGATTGGAAGGGATACATAATCCGAGGGACTCGCCCATGCTCGTGGTATTACTATCCCAACCTAATTCCGACAGTATCTCGAGGCCATAGACGCTGCGTGATATGAGTCCCAGCACAAAGAACGCAGTGCCTCGCATGCTCATAATCTGATGGTTTTCGGCCATCTTCACGATATTCTCAACAACGTCGGATTCTTCGAGGAATGGTGCTCCAAGCTCCATGGAGCCAACGTTTGCAACAGCCCAAAGGCAGCCTTTGACTTTGAGCATGACTTCCGGGTCCTCCGTTTGCATGCCAGAATCGCGAATAGTTGCGGAAAACTCATCAAAGTGGCCTTTGTCGCTCAGAAGCTTACACCCTTCTTTGGTCCTCGCAAGCTCCTTATAGAAATGGGGAGGCACGCGGGAATCATTCTCAAACCTGTCAGGTTCGAATAGATCCTCATCGAGACTCACCCTTCCTGTCGCCTCTTCCTGGGGTTCCGCAAAGGCACGTGTCAGTACGGCCTCTATCACAGAAACGTAGGCATCGTTGCGGCCCAGAAACCAGTCATCCATTTCATTGCTGATATAGTCGAGGCCATCCAAGTAATGGTATCCTATCGAGGATGATAGGAATCGTAACAGAAGAGGGGCACCAATCTCGCCGAGATGGTCAAGGGCCGGGCGACACTCCACAATATATTCCAAGTAACTTTTGCGGTTGCAAGCCTCCTCAAGTATCTTGATTGCTGTGGCACAAACTTCTATCTCAGGGTCGTAAAGTTGAGTAACAAGGAGTTGGATAGCCCATTTAGAGTCGCTCACTCCCAAGACACCTTGAGTTTTCGACCGTGATCGAGTTGAATACTTTCGAAGGACGTTGGTTGCGAAAATGCGGATTTCTTTGGTGCCGCCCGTCAAAGCTTTGGATAGTAGAACTCTTGGATGTCCATGTAAAGAATAATCAAAGTTTGAGAGTAAAAGCTTGATCAAATCTGGCCGTTGCTTTAGGTCCAAGATGTGATACATCATGTTGATCATCCGCCAGCGGTCCATCATTTGCAAGCCTTTTTGGTCCGCGCTCAATACCCCTATCATTGCGAAATAGCCGCTTCGGAGCGTCTCAGACAGCCAAAACTGGGAGAACATCGGGGACTGTGCTGTTATACCGCTTGCCTGTAATGGATTAGTATCTCATAGACGTAACCTGGAAGGTATCAGGTAACTTACCGGATCGCATTGAGCCAGGCACTCGGCAATTTGCCGCAATAGCTTATTTTCAGCAAGGTACTTTACACCCTCTGGTGACTGAAGCAGTGTCTTTATCAGAGCACATCCCACCTTGATGTATTTTTGGTTTGGTCCAGTATTTCGTACAGCGGCAAACCTGTATTTGAACGGTCGGTAGAAGCTGACAATCCGCTTAATGAACTTAGACACTTTGATAGCTTCATCCAGGCGCTTGCCACTGACTAGCGGCCCTTCGATGACTTTGAGGATAAGATCCCATTTCCATTTTATATAGTTGGTGCTGTTCAGTACCTGCGTATCCAAGAGCACTTGTCGGAAAGAAGTTTCATCAAAATTAGGATTGGGGACGCTCTTCTGCGGTTCGTCGAGGCTGTCGGTGCTAGAATTTTTTACAATATTTGCAATGGAGTTGTTGCTCGTTGGCGTTGATCTGTCGAGAGTACGGTTAACGCTATCCATTTGATAAACAGTTCCTGTTGCAATATATCTCTCCTCTGTACCGAAGCGGGATGCGTCTGCGAAGAGAGCAGGTAGCAACTGTAAATGGTTACTCCAAGCGGGAGGCAGTAGCTTGTTTGCGAGTTTCAAAACTTCCCCGAGAAGCAAAGTAGCTCTGCGTTTCAACGTCGGGTTATCTGGTTCACTGGTGATTTGAAGCAACCCAGGTATCATATCCGATTCTATCAAAACGGCAAGAAGTAGAGCAGTGTAGTGGTCAGTGAGGTTCTTCTCAGCACTTTCATCTTCGACTGCGAAGGACGAGGTGGCTTTCGTCGGCTGAGTCTTCAAGTTGGCCACGCGCCCGTATGTTGTCAAACGCCGGCCAGCTAGAAATGAGGAAGACCACGAAGGCGATTTTATTCGGAGCAGACTGAACAAGAGGTCTACAACTGTCTCGCGAATGGCTTGGTGGGGTAACATCAATGAAGATATTAAAGATTTGATAGCCCGGAAGTTGTACATTGATAGCGTTAACAGGCCAGGCCATGACTTCATCGCAGATGAGATAGCTTTGGCATTTTGCTTCAGTAATCTTTCCCGGGTGAATAACGAATCAGTAAAAGTAGTAAACAGAACTTCGAGTTCAAAACCGGAGCGTAGGTATTTCCGCCGTTGTGGAGCGTCAAGCAAGTATAGAAATGCGGCAATAAGCCCCTCACAGGCTTCATAGCCGCCTTCGCCGAGAGCATCAGTAAGAGGCCGCAACCCACCAGCGGCAACTAGGAGAGCTGGATCTTTGATCATGATTTCTGCTAATGTCTCAATGCATATCGCTTTCAGCCGATCTTCGCTATGTTCTGCAACAGATGCAATTGTCCGAACGATAGCCCTCGAGATTTCGTGCACTCCATCCTTCACCTCAAGAAATGCGCGCACAAACTTGAGCGCCTGCTCACGCTCGACATCAGCTTTCCTTTCCTTGATGAGAGAGAGTACGACAAGATAGTCTGTATTTAGGCTCCTAATCTTTTGCAAAGAGTTGAGGTCGGAGATTGCGTGACGTGTCATGCGATATCCAGCGGCAACAACTTCTCTGCTCTCACTAAGAAGCATGACCTGCATTCGAAGGCCGAATATTGACCACACCAAATCATATTTCAACGTTGGATGCCGCTTGAAAAGCTCGACCAGATTATTTGCATGCCCAACATAGTAGTCTGGCGCCAGGCCCTCCACTTCCAAAGCTTGTAAAATTTCAGCAAGCACATATGTTGGAGACTCAGAAGGTTCCTCGTCATTCGAATCGGTGGCGCCGCTCTTCGCTAGACTTGCGGGAGACCTTAATCCAGTGCTGTGGAACAGCCCAGCCATGCGAGTTCGCGTTGGGGTAGATGGTGCCTGCGCTTGTGGCTTCTGAAGCTCCGAGATTTGAGATAACAGGTCCTTAATACGCTTGTTGGAGGAGTTGAGCTCCGCCTCCACACGTGTCCGTTGTTCCTTGGTTTGTTTGGCCTTCTTCGTGTTGAGAGCTTCGAGCATATTCTCACTGCCCTCCTTGATCTTCATCTCCCGGTTGAGGTTCTCCCTCAATACGGAAATCATTTGTTCCGACACGTGAGTAACGTCTTCTTCGAGTCTTTCCAAGCCTATAGTAGAGCCCATCTCCGCCTTCGAACTCGCCCTCGATGACACAGCCTGGCTCCGCAGTTCTGCACTGAAGCTTCCGGGCGCGGCAAGGGGTGCCAAGGAGGAACCTCGAGGCCCATAAGACATGGCTGAAGAGGATAGCACCTGGGCCCCGCTATGGGACCGTGGGTGTTGTGAGCCATCCCGATCCAGGCTTGTCCGCGACTGGGCCACGAGGTAGGGTGTCGACTGCTGGTTTTGTAGTGTCTTCTGAGTCGGCGTCGCGGACGAGCCCAGGGTGCTCGGTGGGCCAACCATTACCCCATGGGCTTGCTCGTCCGTCTCTCTACCTGTCGAGAGAATATCGCATTGGAGGTGTATTCGATGGCTGTTGATTAGCCGTTGTGAGGCGCTCCTGGATGTAATTCGGGGTTCGGATGAGCGAAGTCAAGGTCGCTAGTTGTTGCTATTTATGGATAAGAGACGGTGTATTCCAGAACTTGGGAGCAAGGATGTATAGATGTGTAAGTTCTAGCTGAATAATGAGAGTGATGCCACTTAGTGGGCTCGGAGATAGCTTAATTGTTAACGTTTACATTGGTAACTGATAATGGCGTTGTTGCCAGTCGTGCCCGCGTCGCCAAACTTGATGCCTAAAATGCAAGGCGTGCGGGTATGCGAGTTGCGCGTGGCACCGTTACCGTCAAGGCTTCCCCCGCGTTTAGCCCTGGAAATCGGGACCAGGTAGTACAGGCCGAATTCTTAATATTCAATGGATGGAAGGAACGGCAAGCCTACGCCAACTTTAACTCACTTACATTACATATTGAGCATGTAGGTGTTATCCTACAAGGCATCTATGCCGACTGTGGGGTTTTTAAAGCATATATATATTTTGTATACATGTTACGCATACAGTGCTGGTCTCGTGCCGCCCAAAAGTCGTAAGGATGGATTATATGCAGGACTATAAGAAATTAATATTAAAATTGAAGCTGATATAATTCGTCTCTTTTGTTTAAATACAGAGAAACTGGTTTATCAAAGGGCCAACAGTATGCTAATTACAGCTTCGGATGATCAGGGATATTTAATTTATTATTTTATTGGTAGTTGATATGAATATTTATGAGTAATTAAAATATCGATGAGTCCGATACTAATGCAGTTTCCAAACAACGTCAGAAGAGATGGACTGACTTTATTAAGTGCGACCCCTTCTCTGGACATTTCGGCGGGACGACTACAGCACGGTACTTACACACCCGGAGCTTTTTGCGCTGGCAACTGGGTCTCTCCGTGTGGCGATCAGCTTGTACGCGGGATGTATCAAGCATATCGGCGTACTCCGATCTCACGCTAGCTGGCGGCCGGGGCATGGAAGAGATCTCAACATGGCCTCATAAACGTTTTTCTATGCTACTTTACGATCGATATACATAATATTTACTTGATCCCCGTCTCTTTACCCTTGTCTAGCCACCCGATTCGTGTCTGATCTCAATCCCCAAGCCGCTTAAGCCGTCGTCAGTCTCCGCTTCTATACCTAGATTCCAACCCGTGATATCGAGATACCACTTATCCACGGAGGTCCCTGGCTGCTTCCGGATCTATATAAAGAGGGTCGGACTCGTCATTTCGAAAAGAATTTCCAATCTCATCTACTCATACCTCTAGCTCAACTTGAAAACCAAGCATTACAAGAACCAACTATCCGTTATCTTAATAATCACATATATCAAAATGGCCGCTATCGTTGAGGCTCGTTATGGAAAGGATAACGTCCGCGTTTACAAAGTCCACCGCGATGAGAAATCCGGCGTCCAGACTGTCACCGAGATGACCGTTTGTGCTCTGCTAGAAGGAGATATCGAGCCGTCGTAAGTGCCCCATAAAATTAACCTCTATATTAGCCTAACCGTCTCTTTCAGATATACCGTCGCCGACAACAGTGTTGTCGTTGCAACGGACTCAATCAAGAACACCATCTACATCAAGGCCAAGGAGAACCCCGTGACTCCTCCCGAGCTCTACGCCAGCATCCTCGCATCGCACTTCGTCGACACGTATAAGCATATCCATGCTGCTCACGTGAAAGTCATCGTCCACCGCTGGACCCGTATGACCCTGGATGGAAAGCCTCACACGCACTCGTTCTTTCGTGACGGAAACGAGACGAGGAATGTTGAAGTTACTGCCCGGGAAGGTAAGGGCATCGAAGTTCGCAGCAGCATCTCCGGACTGCTGGTCCTGAAGAGCACTGGCTCTCAATTCCACGGCTTCGTCCGTGATGAGTACACCACCCTCCCTGAAGTCTGGGACAGAATTCTGTCCACCGAGATCGATAGCACGTGGAAGTGGAACAACTTCGAGTCTTTGAGATCGGTGCGGGCCTCTGTTCCAAAGTTCGACAAGGCGTGGGCTGCGGCACGTGAGATTACCATGAAGTTGTTTGCGGAGGAGAACAGCCCATCTGTGCAAAATACCATGTATAAGATGTGCGAGCACATCTTGAAGGCAGTTCCAGATGTTGAGACTGTCGAGTACTCGCTGCCTAACAAGCATTACTTCGAAGTTGGTAAGGACCGTATTACCCCTTTGTAAGCGTATTGAACCACTGACACCTTCTTTAGACCTGAGCTTCCACAAGGGAATTAAGAACACGGGGGCTGATACCACTGTCTACGCTCCACAGTCGGGCCCGAATGGCTTGATCAAGTGCACCGTTGGGCGCGGTGACAAGCTCCAAAAGGGCAAATTATAGATGAGGAGTTGCTGCATATTATGTTAGCGAGTATGTTTTTGGGTTTCTCCTTTGGTATATACGGGCAAATGTTCTTGTCGCACAAGCTCTTGTTTTTAGGGTTTTAGCTACGCTTCCTGTACAAATTAGATCATTCTCACCCCTCATTGGGCACGCACTGGGGTTCGCACAAGAGATCGATATTGGGCGTTGATTTCTTCTCCCACAATAGGCAGTCTCAACAAAGTTCAAGAAAAGATTTCCATCGCGAGACGCTGCGTGACGTATATTCGACCACCTCCATGACCATGTCTCAGTCCAGCTCAGTAAAAACCTGTGTGATGGCCCAACACAGATGGTCTATTTGACAGCGCAACAACTATCGATTAAGATTGACAGGTGAGTGCCTACTTGTGATAACGTGCATGCCATCAAGCATCATGCATCAGAGCAGACTCAGCTTTGTGGAATCGGATTGCAGCCGGAAGTGATACAAGCCTCCAACCACAAATCAGGAGTGCTCTGCTTCGGATAATACAAGACAAATCTTAGAACTGCTAATCAAGGCTTGTAAAAGCAACATTGTAAAGACACTATAAATATGAGGTGCAAACCCAAGTCCTTCAAGGGAAGTTAACCATCATAAACTAGACGAACACTAAAAAAAATCCATTACATCCAAACCGTCCATATTTAACGCCGCTCACAACTACCGACTATCACTCCCTTACATCGCCATTCTTATATACAATGCGTCTCTCTCTATATTCGATTTCGGTTGGGCTCTACCTCTTCCACAGCGTCCTTGGCGGTAGTGTGAAATTCGAACCCGCCAAAGGCTCACCAGGGGATACCGTGACATGCACCAGCAAGGAGATCGATGACGAGATACTTGCTGGGTTCCTCGAAGCTGAGACCATAGATGACTGTACAAGAGTTGGGAACAACTTCGTCTTCGACGATGATTTCATCTTTAGATGCGGTGGTGATGTTGAAATTGATATTCTCAACGCTTGCGAGGAACCAATTGGTGGAGAGGCAACATGCAAGAGTGCCTCGGCCGGGGCTGGGGTAGAACTATGAGCTCGTTCTTGTTTAGTGTTTTGAATGTGTTATTTCATTTGAAGTTTGGCCTCTTGTGACCATCTGCCGCCCAGTGCCTTCATAATTTACAATATATCTATACAAAATACAGTGTCCACAATCCCGCTTCCAATCATAGTCTCCTACGAGGAGGCCTCAACTTTGCTGGCCTCAACTTTGCTTCCAGGCGGCCACTTCGCCACGTTGCTCACCCCATTAAACTTAACAATATTCCTCTTGTATGGGTGAGCATCTCCCTCAAATGCCTTCAGTCTCGCCAGCCTGTCGTCCCTCAGCCTGTTCTTCGGCAGCATCCCCGAAACCGCTTTCCTCAGCACCTCTGCTCCTCCAAACTTATCCATCAGTCCCTCCATATTGATCTGTTTAAGACTTCCAGGGCGGGTGTTGTGTCTGTAATATTGCTTTTGGTACATCTTCTTGCCAGTAACGTGCAGCTGCGAGCAGTTCGTGACTACCACATAGTCACCACAGTCGGTAGACGGGTCCCAAATCGGCTTGTGCTTGCCGCAGAGAATGGTAGCTATCCGCGACGCCAGGCGGCCAAGCGACGGCGGCTCAATGAGAGGTGAATCGAGGGGAGGAAGAGGTTTAATGGTAGTGAGGCCGTAATGGGGAGTCGAGGCTGAGATGTGGTGCCATGTCCGGGAATACGCCAGCTTGGTCTGCACGATCGGGGGTCAGAAATAAATTCTGTGGAGAGAGATGGCTGCTACTTACCACGCCATTGACTTGCGACATAGCTGTGAACGGCCCGTTGGCCTATAGATCCCCCGTTTGTGATTGGGGTAATGAGCGACAACACGGGTGGCAGGCGTTAAGGTGGTGGTGAAGCTGCGACGATGCCGACCTGTAAATTGAAAGTCGAGATGCCAATGCCAAGGCTCACGAGTCTACTCTGTCGGAATTTCTGGAGTCACGTGGCATATATTTTTATCGGGCGGATTACATAAGCATCTTTAGTCTGTAACTTACGGTCAGAAATACGAGATCACGTGGTACCTTTGCCTCGGGCAGGTTAATTAAGCAGCCTTACTTATTAGTTATGTAAGTTAACTTTCAACTTTCAACTTTCAACTTTCAAGACAAATGCTCCCGAGTGTCTCTATGGTCGTCCCGATGCTCCACGAGAAATAAGTTCACATTACATCTCAGGCCAAATTACTAGTGTTTGACATGTCACACATACGTCCAGTGAGCATAACATGACACCCCGTTACGCGCCCTTGGTTTCCAAAGAGCCCTGTTTTCTAACGTAAGACGCGCCAGAATTAGATGTGATCCCCTGCCATCCCCTCCCATCCCCTCCCATCCCCTGTGACCCCTGCCTCTCCAACCAATCAAGGGCGCACCCCGACACTTGGAAACAGTCGCCGCCTTGAGATGGGACCGCCCGACTTCCCGCCCGATACATACCATACCAGGCATTGTGCGATTGTGGTACTGGATGGCGGTGCCACTGACGGCGGCGGTATTGTACCAACTATACACCTACCCCCAGTGCTGATGATTCTTACGGCTTGTATGGCTGAGCAAAAATACAGGGCTGCTGTCATGCAACATGCAACAAACCCCCATCCTCGCATACCATGCACCACCACGGTCTAACCTCCACGAAAAATGCCCCAAAGCGGCGTGAGGTGGGCTCAACTACATCGAATCCAAACCCTCGAACAGCCGCCTTCAAAACCCGGCACTGTCACGACTGTCACGATACACACGACGCTATCGATACAGAAGTGCCCGAGGCCCACGACTCTTCCATACATCCCTTGATTCTCTATTGTGGAGTGCCCCTCATCCCTGCTGGTGCGTCCCATGTTGCAAATGCAATCGTACACTTCTGAACCGTCTGGTCTGTACCACTTCCCATCGGCCAAGCCCAATTCCAAGCCACCAACTTCTCCGACATCTCCTTCCCTTCCCCCTCCTCCCTTCAAACTCTCGAAAGACGTGTCTCCGAAAATAAAATCCCAACTCGAACTCTACATGAACAGCTGCAGGAAAAGCCCAACTGCATAGCCAAGGCCCTACACGACTTCTTGAATTCTTCCTCTCTGCTACCCCTCGCTCGAAGAGCTGCATTCCTCCCTGGCGATCATCCCACCAACAGACACCAAAATCCAACATACAATATCCCTTGGCCCCCTTGTCCCAACCATCTCAACTACGCTCCTAATCCGACCTTGAGTTTACGCGCCGAGTTCTACGCCCACCCGCGTTCTTGCCCAGCCATGCCATCTCACTCTTTGTAGAGCACTCAGAACCGTGGCCCAATCGACGTTCATTACTTGACCGATAGTCAGCACCAAATTAGCGGAATCAATATCACGGGAAGACGCCGAGAGACAGTGCATGCATATCCGAACTATCCAGCTTTGACAGCCCTGGCGCAGACAGTATACATACAGCGTGTACCGACCACCCCTTCAGTTATCTGATTGCGAAGTGCATACAACCCGAGGGAGCCGTGAAATATAATAGAGTGCTACGGCAGTGCGTTGCTCCATACGCTGTCGCTGCGCAGAGACAACATACGAACTCAGAGCTGAAGCTTCGTTAAGCGGCGGACAAGATGTCGTTAAAGCAGGTACGAAGTGTCATGTTGAGAGTGGGTTGCACGAAACTAACGGATCTCTCCAGGAAATCGAGACGTGGGTTTCCGCGCTGGCGAATTACGATAACAACGAGTTCGATGAAGCATTAAAGACTTTCGATAGTATTTCGGACACTTCTAAGATTTTATTCAACTGCGGAGTCATCCATGCGACGCTGGGAGAACATGGCAAAGCAGTATGTATATCGGGATCACTACTGGCAGGTATGGACCAATGTAAACTAACATTTATCAGGTTGAATGCTACCAAAGAGCCGTTCGGCTCGATCAATATCTGGCAGTTGCCTACTTCCAGCAGGGCGTGTCGAATTTCCTCGTAGGAGACTTCGAAGAGGCCCTTGCCAATTTTAACGACACCTTATTGTACCTGCGAGGTAACAATATGATTGACTATGCGCAATTGGGTCTCATGTTTAAGTTATATTCCTGCGAAGTACTCTTCAACCGCGGATTATGCTACATTTACCTGCAACAAAAGGAAGCTGGAATGCAAGATTTTTCGTTTGCAGTGAAAGAGAAGGTTGTTGAAGATCACAACGTAATCGACGATGCAATTAGGGAAGAGGCCGAGGTTAGTTCACAGGCTTCAATGGTGTCAAGTTGTGGTTGCTAACACAGTTCTAGGGCTACACAGTCTTCTCGATCCCTGTTGGCGTCGTCTACAGGCCGAACGCAGCAAAGGTTAAGAACCTCAAGACGAAGGATTACTTAGGGAAGGCGAGATTAGTCGCTGCTTCTGACAGAGCAAACGCATTTACAGGATTTGCAGGCTCAGAGATTAAAAACGTAGGTTATACTAGTAGCCAAATATCATCAGTGCTAACCTCAAAACAGGCTGGAAAGGTGTCAGATGCGAAGGATGACCGGCCTGCAGAGAATCTCTCATTTGCAGCTGCCAACCTCGTCAAACCTGGCCTGTCGAGCAAGCGCCAACAATCGGAGCCCCCTCTCAACCGAAACGTATTCCCGCCAACACCACCTCCCGAGTCGGACAGGAGCCAGTTTGGACCAAGCTCGGGCCAACTCAGCAGAGGAGCCTCCGTTCGCAATGGGGTCAAGCCTGTGCCTCCAAAGCTTAACATCGAAAAGGCCTTACCACCGCAACGTTACGAGGTCCGCGATGTGCCTGCAAGAAGGCCCGCTCCTGCTCGTGCGGCATCGGAATCACGAGGCCCAACAGTCAGACGAGAAGAATCCCGGAGAAGAGACCCAAGAGACCCACCGCCACCAACACGTAGAAGGATGTCGGATGAAGAGGAGGAAGATGAATACCCTGGAGAGCTTTATGACATGTACCGGAACTCTCGCGGTTCGAAGGGGAGGAATAGACCGCAGCCACGATATATCGAAGAGGAAGATGAGGATGGAAGCGACTATGAGGATGACCAGTTTGACGAAAATGATTTCGAGATGCTCCCTAACCGTCCTGCTGCACCCAGGTCCCGGGCACCCTCCTCATCTGGCCGAGGTTCCTCTCGGAGACCAGATATCCGCAAAGTTCGTATCAAAGTCCATGCGTCTGAGGATACTCGCTACATTATGGTTGGAACCGCAATCGAATTTCCAGACCTTGTGGATAAAATCCGGGAGAAGTTCGTTTTGCGGAAGCGATTCAAGCTTAAAATCCGCGATGACGATATGCCAGATGGAGATATGATTACTATGGGCGATCAGGATGATTTGGAAATGGCGATAATGTCTGTTAAGACAAATGCCAGGAGGGATCGGGTTGAGATGGGCAAGATGGATGTGAGTATCCCTGTTCACCGAACTCAATTACATACTAATGTTTTACAGATATGGGTCCAGGAGTTGTCATAAAGCAAACATCGGAAGGCGCTTCGAAGGAAACTCGAGCGCAAACATGACAACAACTACAGCGTTTTCTTCTCTGCTTTGTATTTGTCATGTTGTTTCAGCGAGCCGTCGGCATATAGATTATGAATTATAGCTTAAAGGATTATGAGATACCACGTCAGTTGAGCTGGCCGGTGGAGACCAAAATTGGTCTCACCAATAAAAATAAAAATAATCAAATAGTATTGCAAGCCCTATCTGATGTCAATTCTACTCTGTCAACTCCAAAAACGCATTTGAAGAACACTTGAAATGTTGGCAATTATCGGGTGTATTATATTCTAGACCGCAGACTATTGGCAGTATATTGGCCAATCGATGTGGCCGATGCAAGGATGTCCATATATAGACACGAGAGATCAAGCACTAAAACGACAGTACTCAAGTATGACGGACCCGCAACTCGTCTCGCTCACAACTTGGCAAAGTAAACAAGGAAGGCGGCTGAAATATACAAACTCCAGAGTAAATTCTTGCTTTATAGCGCATTCTAATGGCTCTAATGTCTCGTCTATTAATTTTGCCTTTTGAAACTATAACTGTAAGCCTCTTTGCAGTTTTATCCATAAAGTGCTTGCATGTGAGCGAGACGATCCAAGTACAAGCGTTTTGGTTGCCCCTCCAACGAGATCCAGACCTCCCCGGCGAGGCCGCCCGGAACAAACCGACCACAGAAACCGATGATCACTAGGCGTCGCATAATCGATCGCAAAGACAAGATCCTCAAGAAGAGTCTGGCGCTCTACAGGCTCATGTCTAGAGCCAGAAATCTTTCAATAGGTCGTCGCGCGTCGATGCCTGGGCTACAACTTTCATCGAGACAGCTATAGGCGGGGGCCTCGAATTGAGAGGTAAGTCGCACCAAGTTGCACCGCTGACAAGGCGCAAATAGCTGGCGTTCTCCCTGGAGGATAACGGTAGCAAAAGCGCTGACTCTGGACCGTGAATTAGGACATGCCTACCTGCGAAACAGAGGACGACGATCCGGCCAAACCCCAAGCTCCAACTACGCCGCAACGATCCCCGGCCGTCAGGCATCCGCGGAATGGCAGTGGTGACGGGAAGGCGGCAGCAAACAAGGTAGCCGGCCCACGCAATGCGCCGGGTCGAGGGAAGGCAGGTGGAAGGAAGCCGGAGCCGACGCTGTTGACGGACTTTCTCCTAGGACGTCCATCTGTTGATCGAACGCGGCGCAGGAGTTCAGCCGTTGCTCCTCCTGCAGAGTTTAAAGCTAGTGCGGTGAACAAATTGCAGCCCCCGGGCGGAGTCAAATATAGGGTGAAGCAATGGCAACAATCAAGCGCGGCAGCGGTGATCGAGGATCCTGCAGCGCCAGCAAAGAAACCGGACGGCGAATACTTAAGCAGCGACGTGGAGAATGAGCAACAGCCGCCCTCAGAACCCCAACTTGCCGTCAAACTCGAAAAGAGAAAGAACGCCTCCCCTCTCCCTCCAAGGGCGAGAGGCACGCCTAGGAAGAGAGTGGTTAGCGATAGCCACTGGGTTAGGAACCGAAAAAAGAGTCCACAAACAAAGCAGGACCTCTTGCTAAATCTGATCGTCGACCCTGTCGCCATCAAAAAGAATCTCGCAACAAAGGCTGCAGACAACGGAAAACGACTCCCCAAAGACTTTGTGAAATCCAACTGGGCCAATCCGCCGCTCGAACGCAAAATACAGGACTGGGCTGCACGGATCGATGGGCCTCAGGATACCTCACACAGCGGTACTACCGAAGACGTGGCAGACACCTTGCCCACCTCCATTTCAGCTTCCAGTGTTCCGAAGGTAGAGACGCCTGCTAAGAAAGCAAAGACTCCTACAAAGGCAAAGCCACCAGAAAAGGCAGATAAATCGAAGCGCCTCCCGAAGGATTTCGTCAAGTCCAATTGGGCAAACCCACCACTGGAGCGCAAGATACAAGACTGGGCAGAACGAACAGCCAAACACAATGAAATCCCAGACGAAGAGAATCCTGAGGAGCAGTCCGAAGACAAGCTCGATCAGAAGCCCAAGGAGAAGCCCGAGGAGGACACTGAGTCAATATCAGATACGCCATTACCTTTGAAGCCCACCAATTTGAAGAGGACTCCGGCAAAGAAAAGCAAACCAATTAAACCCAAAAGCTCCCCCAAGGAATTCGTTGAAAATCTTTTGGCAAAGCCACCTCTTGAGCGCAAGATCCAAGGCTGGATGGGCCTAACAGACAAACTCAACGACAACATGCGTGGAGAGAAGGCCAAGACTGTGGTATACCCCGATCTAAGTGGCCCTGCTAAGTCCACCACTTTGAAAAGGGGCCCGGCAGGAAGGAAAAGCAAGCCAAAGGGCCTCCCGAAGGATTTTGTTGAATCGAACTGGGCAAATCCACCTCTTGAGCGCAAGATGCAAGATTGGGCGGCGCGTGTGAATGGACATGACACAGTTCCACACGATGAAGAAGCGACAGAACTCGTGCCCGACTTACCGACAAATCCTAGCAACCTAAACAGCAAATCAGTCACGAGTGCAAGAAGTCCAAATGGAATTCGAAAAGGGAACGTTGAGGCTAACTCGGTCAACCCGCCCTTTGAGCGCAAGATTCAGGATTGGGTTACACGAACAAACGATTCAGATATAACTCCGCATGAGGAGAGATCAAGAGTAACACCAAGGAAGGTTTCAAGACATATTGAGGATGGAAAATCTTCTAATGTGCAAAAGAGCACAGGAGAAGCAGGGGTTCTTAGTCTTGCTGGTGCAAAGGTTGCGAAGGAAACCCCTCTGAGTCAACCGCCTGCGCCTAGCGATATTGATAGTGCCGTTGATATAAGGCCCATGAGCCAAAACCAAGTCAAAGAGGAGACAATGGGAAAGGCACGTGAGAATAACCCGAAGCGCAATAGAAGCAAATCGAAGATTGGACGGAGGGGGGCTATTCACGGAACAGTCAGGCCAAACGCTAAGAGGATCGATTCTGTGCAAGACCAAGACGCCACAAAACAAAGTGACGATACCAACAGCCAGCTACAGAGCCACGTCGACAGGGACACAGAGCGCCGTCTTGCAAAAGAAGAGAACGCAAACAGGCAAGACAGGTTAGCTAATAACAAGGATCCAACAAGGTCCCGGGATCTACGAACTCTAGCTCCCCTGAAGGGTGCACAAATAGACCAGACGCGCCAGGTCAAAGCTAAAGAATATTTCGATCTCGATCTTCGACACTCGAATGGCCAGCGCATGGCATGTGAAGTTGAACTCATAGTCAGAGATAGTGACCATGATGCTGGAGATATTCTGATCTGTGAAGTCAACGCCCGACGCAGCCACTACCTGCTATTTCAACCACTGCTCACTGAACAAATTTCTGTCCGAAGAGGGGACATGGAGGACGATTTGATTGTCATGGCCCGCGTCCAGGATGGAACTACTGACTGGCAAGAGAGTTTCATATTGAAGGCTGAACACGAAGACGTTGTAGAGGAATTTATGGTCATGTTCAGCGACAAGCCTGTGCCACCTGCTCTATCACGCTTTGACACTGAGCCCCTTGAATACGATTCTCCTGGCAAAGCCTTGATGAGTGGAGCACTGGTGTGCCCAGACTCACCAGATGTGCCTATTGGCGAGCATGCAGGATTCCGAGACCAAACTCCTCAAGCAAGCCCTAAAGCTGTCGACCCCTTTGTTTCGGGCGATGGCCACTCTAAGGAGCGAGCAGACTATCGTCTCTCTCTCACTCCAACACAAAGAGACAGAGCTATTGAGCCTGTTTCACCACAAACAACACCAACAAGATACCGACCTCGATCAAAAGAGCTTTCACTTGCTACGCCAACAAAGGCTTATCCAAATCAAACTTCAAACGAGAAGTCTGCTTCGCAGTCAACTTTAATCGCTCCACGCCAAGCTTCAGCTACCGAGCCACCTCCACCACCACCTCATAAGCAAAACTCTTCCCGAGATGTTGCTACAGAATTGCAGTCATCACACAGCGCAAGCCATGAGCTAAAGCATCGTCGGTCATCCTCGCCCTTGAAGCACGAGTACCAGCTGTCCGACTACACAACCAGTTCGTCGACATCTTATGTGACGGACTCGGAAGACGACGATTCAACGCTTGAGTCTTCAGGCGATTGCTTGACAGGAACAGAGGATATTGCAAGCCAACTGCAACAAGTGAACGACGCTGTCCTTCCAGATATCCGACTCGAGCCACCACAAACATCATACTGCCTGAAGTTCAAAGCTAACATTTCATGCTGGCGGGTACCTCCCGGACGATGGGACGATATCCATTTGAACCTTTGCACAATTGTAATTACGCCAGGCTTGATTGAAGCTTACCCCTTGGATGCTTCTGACACCTCAAGCACGGATTCGGCGAATAATGCACACCCAAGCGGACGACCGCTCATTGCGCTTGTCTTGACTCCAATTGTGATGCTCCGCCAGAGTAATCCTTTGGATATTGAGATACATTCTCAGCCATTAGAAACCTCCCTGCTGAAGAGCACCCACATTGTCCGATTCAGGTCTCGGAACAGAAGCGAATGCATGGCCGCATATGCGGCTGCTCACAGGGCTAGGCAAGACAACGAGAAATATAATCGTCTGCAACGTGACCGCGTATTGAACGACTACGACGGACAAGCTGGCAATGAATGGGACGAACGTAAGGCGCGCTACAGTTGGTTTGGGCGAAAGAAAAGCTACAGAGCGTCGGCTCGCGCTTCATCCTTCTCGGGCTCTGATGGAAGCACTTTCACTCTCGGACGAACAGCGTTTATGGCACTGAGACGCATGAGCAATGGGGCAAATGGCCGCCTGGCTTCAAATATGTCCAGGTTTGAGGGTGGTGGCCCCAAATCAAGAGGCTCAAGTATCTTCGCTACGGACTCTGCGCCGTCTTCCTCTCCTCGGACCCGAACGGATTCAAGCATCGCAGCATCAGGTACCGGCAACACCTCAGTTTTCGACACAAATAACTTGATTATCCGAGTTTACCGTTCTGGTATCGCCCCTCGGTGGATGGACTTGGGATACTGCCGCATAGTAATTGGGGTGCCTGCGCCAGGGGTGTTCCCAGACACTCGATTGGACTATGGGGTTCTAAAGCAAGTGACCCTGACCCAACATACAGTGGAGAGGCCAAAGCTCCTCGACAAGCACTTGGGTATCACGAACCCTCCAAAAGAGAACAAGGAACCAGTTGTTTTCTTCGATAACGTCCTCGGCGCTCGTCGTTTCACTCGTGTAAACAAGATCGGCATCGTTATGAACATCGAGGAAGAGGTATTTGGTCCAAATGGTGAAATCGGAATGCCTGGAGCTGTAGGTGGAATAGGAGCGAGGCAGAGGAGGTGGATGTTCAAGTGCTCGAACTCTACTCAGGCCGGCTGGATTTTTTCTCTGTTGGGAGGTGGCGGCTGATCTAATGGAACGAGGACGTTGCTATTATGTGTGTGAGGTATATATGGAAGAGGCTGACATTCGACGATGATGACGCCACGAAGGCATGCCATTTTAGAGGTATGATGGGTCTGCATAATTTTTTCTAGCACTGAATATGGCGGGGGTTTATTTGTTGGAGTATTTATGGTTGGCTGGGGGTTGGCTGGGCGGGAGGGTTTGCCGTTATCGTTGGCTATTAGAGCCTGTATTGCATATTTTCGATGTAAAAACATCATCCGTTTCATAAGCAGATAACAGAATACACACATTTGAAATTATATTACCGATGGGAGTTTAATAGTGATTTAAGCGTGTCTAAGGGCCGCAGGAAGGAGTGGTTGTTTATAAGGCAGTCAAAAACACCATGCATTTAGTCAACTATATAGAGAGCACCCATGAAATCTCGGACAATCACAAATCGTGTGAAAATTTGTAAAAAGGTAATTGTTTTATTTGGTCATATGAGTAATGCCGAACGCCATCCCATACGCAGTAGTAGGTACACCAGATAAAGAGACAACCCATCCATTTTCCTGACCATGGACAAGTGGCCCTGCACATTCCTTGAAAAGAGGATGAAAATAAGAACAGAAAAAACACCAATCTACTCGGCAGAGTGCTTGTAGATAGCAGTCACGACACAATGGTCTCTCTCGAAGGGCTCTATAATATGCGTTAGAAGTTGTTCTATCACATGTGGAGGATTGCTGCTTACCAAGAGTTAACTGTTCCAATGGCTTCATCTTCTCCTCTCTCATCTTTTGAACCTCACGAGTGAAGACAGCCTCGGGTGCGGCAGTCGAATCAATACAGTTGGCCTTGATGGAGATGACAACACCACCTCCAACCTTAAGGAACAAGTGGGCGTTCATTCCGACGATACGGGCCTGATCAGGCTGGGCAACATCGGCAAAGATGACATCGACCATCGACACGAGCATGCGGTAACGGAGCGGGTGACGGGCATCCTCAATGATTGGGATGACGTTTGTGCGGTGGGTAGCCATGTTGATCAAGTCACGGCCGGATCTGTGAGAGAACTCGACGGCGAAGACGGTACCAGTTGGGCCGACAATATCAGCAACGTGGGAAACCGAGGTTCCGGAAGCGGCACCAAGGTAGAGAACCTTAGCTCCGGGCTTGATAAAGATCTCATCAAGACCACCAAGGACACCGGCAGCCAACTTAGATCTGAAAGGGTTCCACACTCTGTATTCGGTCTTGGTGGTGTTTGGGGTTCCGTCGTCGTTAACGCCAGCGGTGTTCTCAACGGAGATGCGCTTCTCGCCGTAAACCGATTCTCCTGGTGCCATGTTCTTGGTCACCAACATGTCCTCCTTTCCGCGAGCGACGAAGATACCGCCATGGCGATGGGGCTCCTAAAAAGTTGTAAGTATAAAAGAAGCAACAGGCAATGGCAGAGAGGTCAACATACAACAATGGTCTTTGCGCCACCTCTGGCACCAGCACCGCCGCGTCCACCTCCACGTGGGGCACCACGTCCACCTCTTGGTGCTCCTCTGCCGCCACGACCGCCTCTGCTATCACCTCGACCACCTAACCCCCGGTCAGCTCATAATGTCCCCCAGATCTGGAATTGAATAGCCTCCTGTAGCTGAGAGCCAGCATTAGGAAGCCAATTAGAGAAAAAACTGACCTCTGCCACCTCCACGACCGCCAAATCCACCTCCTCTGTCGCCGAATCCACCACGTCCACCGCGATCACCACCACCGCGGCCACCAAAGCCACCACGTCCACCACGATCACCGCCGCCACGGCCTCTTGGAGTGAATGCCATTGTATATATGCTTCTCAAATAATACGCGGTTGTGGTGCGGTATTATGAGTTTGCGACGTAGAGTGAAGTCGCTGTGCTGGGTGTGGAGATGAACTTTCTCGACGCACGAAATTCTGCACAGAGCTTCTCTCCAAAATTTCTCTTAGAAAAGCGAGCTAACAGAATAGATTCTCGGTCATGCCTGGATGCCTGAGGCACAACTAGAGGCTTATTGGTTAGGGTTGATTAGCCGACCGCACCAGCCGAATTTATCGAAAATTGACAACTGTAGAGAGACAGACATCGACAAATAATTTCGACGATTGTAATCGCATTTTCCAACAGTCGCCAACATGCGTAAGTTATATCAGAATGCCCGAGTTACCCAGTCTAACATTCACCAGCTCCAAAGGTCGACCCCACTGAGATCAAGATCATGTAAGTCGCCAAATGCCAACCTCAAACGAATCCAAACTTTCCGTCGTGCTCCAGCGAATCTGGCAAGCATGGGCGAACGATTCAATCCCACAATACGAACACTACTAATACACCAATAGCCACCTACGGGCAACCGGTGGTGAGGTCGGCGCATCTTCTGCGCTCGCTCCTAAGATCGGTCCTCTTGGTCTTTCCCCAAAGAAGGTCGGAGAAGATATCGCAAAGGCAACTGGCGACTGGGTATGCAAACTCCAAGAATTCGACGAATAGAAGGATTGAGGGGGCTAATTGTGTTTGTCTCAATAGAAAGGACTCCGTGTCACCGTTAGACTTACGATCCAGAACCGTCAAGCAGCGGTCTCCGTTGTCCCATCCGCCTCGTCCCTCGTCATCAAGGCCCTCAAGGAGCCCCCGCGCGACAGGAAGAAGGAGAAGAACATCAAGCACAGCAAGTCCATCACTCTCGATGAGGTCATTGAGATCGCACGCACGATGAGGTTCAAGTCGCTGGCAAAGACCCTCCAGGGAACGGTCAAGGAGATTCTCGGCACCGCGTTCAGCGTTGGCTGCCAGGTTGATGGAAGAAGTCCAAAGGATGTCAGTGATGATATTGAGAGCGGAGAGATCGAGAGTCAGTACCACTCCTTCAGTATAACACTGATTCCAGTACTAACTACGTTACAGTTCCTGAGGAATAAATGGGAATTTTGTCTTTTCTTTGCACTGTAACCAAAGCTCCATGCTTCATGAATAGGCTGTGAGAGCAATGACATTGATTCTTCCAGATGTGCGTTTCCATACAATGTGCATGTCTACAACTGTGCAATGAGCCATCGACTACTCGGACCCTTTTTGGTGGAGGCACAAGGGTGTAATATCCTCGAAGGGACAATTGTGCATTCTCTATCTAGAGTATGCCCATGTGCCTCCACCTCCATCGTGACGGCGGCCTTGAACTTTGTTGGAATGATTGATATGTTTTGATGAAGTGCTTACCATGTGATTGCAATCCCTATATACCTACGGTATTGGTGGGGTATGTGGCTGTTGCGATAGGCAGATTGTGACGATTGTGGCAGGGAAAAACAGCAGCCAGTGAAAAGTGAGCGTGAGCAATAACTTCGACGACTATGCAAGACTTGAACATGGATAGGCACTATGCAAGAGTCGGACCTTGGACAGACAACAGACACAAACGGCCCTTCCTTGCCTGGCGTGCTGATGTTTGATGGCTGATGGTGGGGGACTTTGGGCGTTGGATCAGCCACACTTAGCAAAGCACTAACTGATCCCCCCTTCCCTCAACAGGCACCAACGACAACGGACCCTTGCTGATGAGACCCAACACCCCTCAACCAACACGGTTCACTCCATTGATCCTCCCTCCTCCTCCCTGGCGTCATCATCATCATCATCCTCCTAAACTATATGCACTTGACACAAAAAATGGAGTAGAGTAAGAGTATCTCGTGCAGGTCGGGGACTGTCATCACTCTTTTATCACCGGTTTCCATCGCCAGTATACGTGTCCTCAAGCATGTCCTTGGAGCAACATAGACTATTGATATCTCAGTATTCATTCCCCCCTCGAGTTGAACCAAGGGGGTCAAATAAAACACGCCCTGTCCGGCATTCTCCATTCTCCACTCGTTCCTTGTCCCTGCCCTTGTCTTGGCCGCTGACTTCTGAGACACAATACTCGTAGAGCACGCAGAAAGCGGCAGTAATATGTCGTTGGCGCATTGTTTTTCTCCCCAGGGTAGGTAAGGTGTAGCAAGGTAAGCCAAGGTTTAGAGTAACAATACTCCAAATAGGTTGGCAATGGCTGACATTGACTGGTAGACTAACTGCTCATCCTGTAGGAAACTGTGGAAAGTATGGTAGGTACCTTCGTACCTGTATCCATTTCCACCCGCTCAAGCGACCGTTAACGCATCCCCAGCCGCAACCACCACCGCCATCAAACATGCATCCCTACAGACCCCCCCCAATCTTTTGACTGACCACGGTTTCCCAACCTTACCGCTGCCAGCTTCAACCTCATTGCATCGACAAAGATGCTCCGTACTGGCAAAGCCCTCAGATTTCGTGCAGGTATTGGCACTTTTCGTGATTTCGTGACGTGTTAGGCGCCTTTCTTATCGCTATCTAGAAGGTCCCTCTCGCACTATGCTCCCTCAGGGCCACTATGGTCCCAAAATCGTACAGCCTTTCAATGACACGACACAAGATGGCTTTTCAGCCCCTTTAATGACTTTCCATACGCCTGCTGGACCACAGGCATTTCAATCTCAACCCTATATACCTCGATCCCTGGGACCTCCGCAGTATGCGTTCGCTGTCCGCCTGAACCCTCACCATGCCTTGCCGGATACAGGTTACCAATCGCGTCCCGGTGACGCATCACAATCCCGCGGTGCCTCCGAGCATATGTTGCGCAGGAAGACCCCGAACGGCACACTGGCAGCTGGCTACGATGGTACTCCAGTTCACTGGTCGACTGAACCCCCGCCGAGCAAACATGTAGTGCTTCCTTTGTCTAGCTTTCCGCGAGAAGCAAATCGAAAGGGGCAAGAGCACCCATATGGCGCCGTACACGGCCAAAATGGCCACGCCAGCAGCAGCTCCTATCAACAACAGCCATACCAACCCCAAACCTCGAGTTCGACGAGTGGGGCGTGGGATACATTTGGTGGCAGCGGGGTTTGGACACGCGTGCCCCCCCTCTTTCTCTGCGGGCAAACAATGGGCAACGGCGCGAATATTGACTACGATACTACAAAGCTTGCATTTAACGGCATGCTTGTGCCAACAGTTATTCAGCCGCCCTTCCAATCCTGCCTTGGCCCGACGGCCTCGAATGATCCCGGAATCTATGGACCATACTACGCGGATGGAAGATATCTGGCTTATAGGCCAGCTGCTGTGCGGGATACTGGCTATCATTCATTTAACCGCTGTTCTTGTCCAATTCAAGGAGTCCCGCCTTGTAACCATGTCTACCAAGGCATGGAGCCATATCCCATTTCACTCGGACATAACCAGCTGCCAATGGGTCATCAGCTGCATGTTGATCCCTCGAAAGATCACACTGGCATAATGGACGAATTTTCTCCACACAGAAAGACGGTCGACCACATGATTACTGGACATGCAGCAGCTAACACAAATCTAAATCAGTCACATAATGGCCCGAGCTACTACCAGGTGCCTTTGGGGGCAGGAAATCATCATGTCCAATTTAAAGAAAGGGTGCTTGGATGGGCACACCACATATACGTGGACCTTTTGGCTTCCATACATCAGTCTAGGAAGGAAGCACATCAAGAACGCAAAAAGCAAGGCCTTCAACGATCATACTCCCAGACACACATATATCCAAGGCCGCCCCGTCAAACAGCCTTTATGCTTCGGCGACCATCGGATCCTGCCTACCACAGCTATGCCACGTCTCCACCTTATTCGCAGGACTTTGGACAGGGTCACGATCTCAAACACGAACCTGGCCCCTATCGCCGACGGTCAAACTCTCTCATTAGCATAATGGAGGATAAACGGTCGTTTGCCAACCGAGCACCCCTGTTAAAACATAACATTGGCGGGAGCTATTCCGGCTCCAATATTCGTGGCGGGGATCAAGGAAACAACCCACCACCTTTATACCCTCAAGGTTTTCCCCAAGGGCTTCCCCAACGTGGCTCAATCAAGGAGGCAGCAAAATCTGCCCTTGAAATACTTGGCAATCTCTGCCAAGAAAGCGGGTGGCGCTGGATCGATGGAATGTTATTGGGGGGATGTTTAGCATACGGCTTGGAAGAGTATGAGAAAGCACTCGATTGGTATAGCAAGATTGTTGCTCTTGATTCAAGTCATGTGGAAGCTATTTCCAACCTGGCTGCCACGCTTCTGTCTCTAAATAGGAGAGAAGAAGCCGAGCAGCATTGGCTACAATCGGTAAAACTACGGCCGAGTTACTTCGAGGCTGTCGAGCATCTCATCGGGCTTTTATGTGGAGACCACAGAGCAGAAGAGGCCATCTCTATAATTGACTTTGTAGAGCGATCACTTCGCCTTTCAACTTTCGATGAGCAAGACCGAGAGAGCGATACGTCGAGTGATGGAGGACTCTCATCAAGTAGTTCTGCCTATACTTCTGAACATGCTGCCTTTGATTTCGATCCTAGGCCGAGCAGTCATACATTTTCAAGATCGCCCGGCGACGATAGTTTCAAACAGCCCGGATATGGATCTAGTGGATATGCGATCGCTGGTTCCGATAATGGACGAATGCTAGCGTTGATCCATGCCAAAGGCAATATGCTCTACGCTGCTGGAGATATTATTGGTGCCTCCCGGGCATTTGAAGATGCCGTTCTTGTCAGTGTTGGCAGAAGAGTTCATGGTATTCATGGCCTCATTAGGGACATTCTCAATGTTGTGTCATCCATGGATGTGTTCAACCCCACCGCCCGGCAGAGCCCCTTGTGCATGCCTACTACAGGGGAGCTTATGCCAGTGCTGTTACCCCCTGAAAAAGCTTTGCGAACCGCTGCACTGGTATTTTCCAAGCACTGCCAGCTACCCGGACTCCGCTACACCTCACAGGGAGCTCCAAGGACCTCTGCTATATCTACGACAAGCAACTCTTTGCTATCACTTGCAAAAATCTTTCAAGACGGCATGACAAATGCCGGCCAGTCACCAATGGCAACGTCACGGCCTTGTGGCACAGCGGACATACTAGCGCTCTACTATTTATCGCTCTCATTGCAGCCTAGCCCTTCAACCTCAAACAACATAGGAATACTTCTAGCAGGTATTCCTCAGCAAATTTCTGACCGTACTGTACAAATGGCGGAGGCGGATTCAGTCCCGACAATTCCAGGGGTTAAGCCTGGCAGCGGTGTTGCACTCGCTCTAGCCTATTATAACTATGGCTTAAATCTAGACTCTCGCCATGCTCACCTATATACCAACCTCGGCAGTCTATTAAAAGACATCGGTCAACTCAGTGCGGCTATCAAGATGTACGAGCAAGCTGTCGCGTGCGATGGGAATTTTGATATAGCCTTGGCCAATCTAGCCAATGCCGTTAAGGACCAAGGCAGGATAAGCGATGCTATAGGGTATTATAAGCGCGCTGTAGCGTCAAGCCCAAACTTTACGGAAGCCGTGTGTGGGCTTGCCAATGCGTTGAACTCTGTGTGCGATTGGACTGGGCGCGGCGGCGTAATTTTCGAAGGGGCAAAGTACGACAGATGGCATGTTGGCGAAGACGGGATGCTTTGTGATGCAAAAACTAGTGTGACCGGGACTGGGTGGATGAAGCGCGTAGTCGCAATCGTAAACAAGCAACTCGAAGATGGCGCTAGCTGGGGCTGCGGTACGCTGAATAGCCAGGTTCTCCGTTCCATGCTGCGAGAACTCGAAATCGCAGATACGGGTAGTCAATGGTCAAACGACAAGGCTTCAAGTATGCTTGCAAGACTGAGCTCGTGGGTAGGAAAGCCATGGGAGGGGGCTCGTGTTGTACGCTTGATTGAACGAGCTATCAAGAGAGCTATGCACCGATGGTACACAGACAAATACGTCCGCCGACTGGACTTCCCAAAGTCAAGCTATGCTCGACCTCATCTGCCGAGTTCGCTAACTGTACCGGGAGCACCGACTGTGCTGCCTTTCCACACTTTTACCTGCCCGTTATCTGCCAAAGACATCAGAATGATTTCGGAGAGAAACGCCATGCGTATCTCATGTGCTGCACTTCGTGCACCATGGCTCCCGCAGGCCGTGTATCCACCGCCACCACCACCATCACCAACGCTCAACATTGGTTATATATCCTCCGACTTCAACAACCATCCTCTTGCCCACTTGATGCAATCTGTATTCGGGATGCATGACCCACGCAAGGCAAAGGCGATCTGCTACGCCACTACGTCAAGCGACAATTCGGTCCACAGGCAGCAAATAGAAAAAGAGGCTCCGGTGTTTCGCGATACCAGCGGCTGGCCGTCGGACAGGTTGGTGCAACAGATTGTGAAGGACGAAATCCACATTCTCGTGAATTTGAATGGGTATACACGAGGTGCAAAGAACGAAGTCTTTGCAGCGCGTCCTGCTCCTATCCAGATGTCCTTTATGGGATTTGCGGGCACGCTCGGCGCAGAGTGGTGTGATTACCTTCTGGCTGACGAAACGGCTATACCACGAAGCACCCTGCGTCCGTGGAGACGCAACATTGACCTGGACGATCAGCTTCGTTGTGATGAGTCGGTTGATGACGAAGACTGGGTCTATTCAGAGAATATTATCTTCTGTCGAGATACATTTTTCTGCTGCGACCATCGGCAAAGCAGTGAAGATCGTCAGCTTCCTTGGGCAGGAGAGCAGGAGCGGAGGTGGAAAATGAGAAAGGAGCTCTTCCCGGATCTTCCTGACGATGTGATCATTCTGGGGAATTTTAATCAGCTATATAAGGTTTGTACTTCTTCGATCTATATTTATTATGAGACTAATACTAACAATCCTCTTCAGATCGAACCAACGACGTTCCGCACATGGCTTCGGATACTTGCAAAGGTGCCCAAGGCCGTTCTGTGGTTACTTCGATTCCCTGACCTTGGGGAAAGCAACCTCCGGAAGACAGCTCGACTATGGGCAGGCGAAGAGGTAGCATCACGTATACTGTTCACCGATGTGGCCCCAAAGAATCTACATATATCTCGGGCACGGATTTGTGATTTATTCCTCGACACGCCAGAATGCAATGCTCACACTACGGCCGCCGACATACTGTGGTCATCTACTCCACTCCTGACTTTACCCAGGTATGAGTACAAGATGTGTTCACGCATGGCGGCCTCCATCCTGAAGGGTGCATTGCCCCGGTCCGACGAGGGATTTGAGGCTGCATCAGAACTCATTGCTGCGGATGAGGAGCAGTACGAGGAGTTTGCGGTGAAGTTGGCCAGCGGGCTGCGTTATGACGAGCATGGGGTGGGCAGTGGAAGGCTCAGTGATCTCCGACGACTACTCTACGAGAACCGCTGCCACAGTGCACTGTTTGATACGAAGAGGTGGGTCTCGGATCTTGAAAGGGCGTACAGTGAGGCTTGGCGTAGATGGGTTGAGGGCACTGGGGGAGACATTTATTTGTGAGGCGGGATTCAAGGGATTTAATGTTCAGAGGTATTTTGAGGGCGCATTTAACAGCGAAAGCTGGCTGGATAGACTTGGAAGGTGTTAATTGGGCGTCGCAAGCGCCTGCTGCTTTTACGTGGCGTTGATATTGGATATTGGATCGAGGGGTCCCGCTCGCGGACCAGTCGCCGACCCGGTTGGAGTTATCTGATTTTATTATGCGTCGTTTTATATACCCCCCAAGATTAGAGCTATGGCTTTGGGCAATGGCTGGCACAGCTGCTGTAACCGCACTCTTGGACTCAGATGAAAGTGGTCTACAACCAGGGTGCTGGGGCGATCAGGGGGCGTTTTCTTGCACGGTTGGCCATGCATATTGGACATTCCCTGGCTATATCTCAGATAGTTATTGCATTTTCAAGGTTATGTGACGCCCATCTGTCGTCGGAAGCAGGGATTAGGGTAGCTGAAGAGCAGGGTGCGGAGAGTGGTAGCGTACCAGCCCAAGGCGTTCTGGCTACCGACCTACCAACCAAATATATGTGGAAGTGTGGGAAGTGTGGGGGAGGGCTTGAGAAAGCTCTCTTTTCATTCCCTAGCAGCGCAATCAAGTGACTGTTGTGTACGATACGGTACTTTCCATATGGAAGATGCATTTGGATGTACCACCTGGTGGGTACAGCATTAAATTTGATTGTGTATCTAGAGTGAGAACAGATGACGGATTGACGGATGACGAAGGCAAAAGACAGCGGACAGTGGACAGCGGACAACGGATAAAGGAGGAAGCGAGTTAAGCGACACAGCGTGACATCCATGGTGTGTCTTGTGTGTCTTGTGTGTCTTGACTCCCACGCTATCCACCGCCGTCGTGGCACTGTGAGACTGTCTTAACAGGGGCAATTAATGGAGGACCGGGACCCGGGGTGTTGAAAGGCTGGTTGCCGTTGTGATTGTCGCTTGCCGCTGGTGGTTTGGTGGTTTGGTTTGGGGTTTTGAGGTTACAGTAAGGCCAGGCGCAGGTTCACTGTTTCTGTAACTCCCCGCTTTCCCGCTTTGTTTCCTTTTTTGCCGTCCGCCGCCGTCATTCATGTCAGTCATCTCATCGTTGAGGGAGGAGGGAGGTGGGTACATCATACATCATGCATACGGTACTGCACGGTACTGTACTGCAAACTCCGTACATCGTCGTATATCGCCATACATCGTTTCGCACACGGCCTCAATCTCACCGGCCATGGTGTGCAGTAGCAGGGTATCAGAACTCCACACATGGAACCCGCGGAATCACGAATCAGTGCCGGCTTGCATGCACGGAGTATGTGCAGTAGGCACAGTAGGCACAGTGCAGTGCAGTGTAGTGCAGTAGCCAGCTGTGAGCGGCAAACAGGGCGCCTGCTAGACAGGGAAGAAGGAGAGACACACAGGGCGAGGGCGATACAGGGAAGATCATCGCGGCTGGGTTCTAGTCCATAGTCCAACAAACTTCCCATACCAGAGTACAGCTATGTACTTTCGTACCATATTCCCAAATCCGGGATAGGAAGAGGGCGGCGGCGGCGAGAAGAAGAGAGGAGGTGCATCAGCTGGCGATATGCATCATCGTAATAATAGCAACATTGGTGGGATCCCGAACGCCTAGGGTTGATCTCCAAGGGTGCGGTTCAACGTCTCTTGCGTTGAACCGTGTGAGTTCTCGGTTCGAGCCCTTTGAGTATGTCGTGAAGTGCGAGTGGGTGGCAGTGAAAAGTCGCTAGACAGGTAATGTACTTTGTTAGGAAGTACTGTTTGGTGGGTTGTGGTAACGGGACTGAGCTAACCGTGCGTGCGATGCGCTAGGACACCAGCCATTTCACTGCCATTTCTTCCCATCCACTGCCATTCACTGCCACATTTAGTTCGCGCCAGGGACCGTTGGGTGGTTGTAAGGGTATGATGAGCTAACTGAGGCAGGGTACAAACAGCCAAAGTACCGTTGTGAAGGGGTGACAACGGGTACAAATCCACCTGGACTCGCTAATTCGAGACGTATTCGGAAAGGGGCCCAGCTAGCCAGCGACGCTCGATCCGATGCGCAATTGGATCGAGCGCCAGCGTGGCTGAGACATTGCGCGCGACGAAACAGCGCCTGGATCACACACGGATCATTTTTGATTCATATTTTTCACCACGTTCGTTCGTGGCGAGGCCGGGATATGCGCCTCCTCCATAAAAAGGTACTGTACTCTACTGTACTGGCTAGGCTGTAACTGGGCTGTACTGTAACCATATGCAGCGATGATCCTGTCCCCTTTCTTCCGGGAAGGGGGGGGGGGGCCAGGCATGGCCACCAAGGTTTCTCAAGCGGGTTCAGCGGGTTCAGGCGGGTGGTTCAGCTCACATCGCGTGTTGCGGCGGATGCTGCAGAATCATGATTCGCTCCGGGGCAAGTCTCGCGCCACGGCCGAACGGTTTGCGATTCGCTCGCGGGTGAGGCTGTTGGGATGGGAAATGGGGAATGTCTCTCATTGTTTCTCATCCTGTGCTCCTCCCCTTCACGCTATGGGGTGGCGATGAGCGATGAGAAGCGGGTACAGATGTACGATGTGCACGCGCGCGCGCGCGCGATGTACTTGTAGGGATGCAGAAGGGAATGTGGTGTTTCTTCTTTTCTTTTCTTTTCTCCCCGTAGTGGAGGACGGACGGAAGGGGCACATACAATGTCTTAGAACTGTGTGGGCAGAGCGTGGTTTGTGTGGCACAGGTGGCACGGGTTGTGTGCAGTTCTGTGCAGTTTCTACCTTTTGGTCGGTGTGTTCTGTCTCACAGACCTGAGGAGAACAAGGCACGCGGAAGGGTACAGAGTACAGGGAAAGGTACAGTACATCGGTTAGAAGGCTGTCCACTGACATACTGCTGTACTCACTGGTGGGTACTGAAGTAAAGTACAGACAGCGCCGTCGCTGCCATCATCATTCGCTTGGCACTTGCTTCATCTTGACGCTCTCTTTCTATGATTTTTATGAGCGGCAGCAGAGTTAAGGTAAGAAAGAGGTGGACGGGTGTGAAGCACCGCCGCGACCCAGGTGGGTGGGCTAAGAAGCCACCCGCGGCGATCGGACCAGCATAAGGTACAGTACAGTAGCAGCACTCCATCCAAGCACAAAAGAGCCAGGATGAGCCATGTGTGTAGGCAAATTCCGTTCGTACATTCTACTCTATTAACAACGAGTGGCGGCAGGCGGGGGCTGCGGCCGGCACACAACACAGCCAGGACCAGGCGATGGAACAAACAATAGTGCCAATGCGGCGGCGCGTGCATGCATTGGATCCAACTCCCCTCTCCCATTCGCATGAGGAATCCTCCTCCCAATTCCCCTTCCCCATCCGCTCCCAATCTCCCAATCTCCCCATGGTCGGTTTTCTCACCCCCCTAACCCTCGTCACTCCTCACCCTCCCATGCAGCACATCACACATCCTCCTATGTCTCGCCTTGACCCTCGCTCGGTCGCGGGCGCGCGGGCACCACCACGCCAAGAGGCAGGGCAGGGCAGGCGCACGCACAGAGGGAGCGGAGCGCACAAACGACACACTAGAGCCACATGCTTGCGAGACATGACGACTCGGCCGGGGGGGGGGACAGGGCACGGGGATTGCTCACGGTCTTCGGTGAATGCTCAGGCACGGATGTTGGGGGTTTGCCACTACCCACCTACCTACCCACGCACCAACCCACAGCGTTAGACCCGCGCGCCGCGCCCGCTCTAATTGCGGTCGCTTCGATCATGCCAATGCCTGTCATTCTGGGTGTGTAAGCGAGGGGATCATCATGGTATTTGTGTTATGTTTTTGGGGGGAGTGCAAGGGTATGGGATGGTATGGTATGCTTGTTGGGAAATAAGGGGCAGGGGACGGAGGTGAGGTGAAGTGAAGTTAGTAGGTGAGTTGAGGGGGAGAATGTAATCAATAAACGGGTTTTTTTGTAGATAGCATGTATTGTATAGCTGTTGTACCCTCCTCCAGATGCCATCATCCACAGTAAACCTACCGTCTCTACATTAAGCCACGAGAAACACGGGAAGGGACAGCCAGGAGAAACACTAAACCGATACATCGCAAGCACATTCCCGAGGTTTCTGGTGGGAAGCACGGCACACGACGAGGACGGGGGGCCCTCTAATGGACCCGGCTGCCACGAGGAGGACGTTTCACCGGCTTACGGAGGACAACCGTTCGGTCTAGCCACGCTAGCTGGAGGGGGACTAGGGCTGGTAGGGTTGTCGGAGATGTCAGGTCGACAGGGGGAGGGGATGTGACGGGGAGAGAGAGGGAAGGGAAGGGCACAGGGAGGAGGGAAAACGTGAACATGGGACATGGGAATTGGACATGGCCATGGGGATGGGGATGTGTAGGGAAGCAAGTCAGCTGGTCGTCGGGAGAGGGAAAGTCGGTAAAGGGTAAGTGAGTAAGTAAGTAACCTCACCGCATACTGTAGCTGTACAGCAGTTCCAATACACACACAGCCATGCGCAATACACACCGTTCATCTGTTTCAAACGCACTGAGTGATGTAAGTGATGTGCATAAAACAGCTCTCCCCAGCTACAGCTAGCTACCTACAGCTCGAGCACATTCCCCCCCCCCCCTCCCAGCAGGTAGGGCCACAAAACGTACAGTACCGGTTTTGTATGGGGCAGATTTGCCAGATCCCCCGATCAGCAGCACGGTACTGGGCGGAGGGAGAAGGCAGATCGGTTAGGCGCCAACGATCACAGTCCATTTCGGGCGAGGGAAGCGAGATGGAGAGAGGCGAGGGATGGGGGATGGACGCATTGGGGAGGGGAGGAGTGGGGTGGGGAGGTGAGTATACGCGTATTATACGGGCAGAGGGGAGGATGGATAGGGTGAATGTTATGTGTATATGTATGTTTATGTAGGTGGATGTGTTATGTATGTGATGGATGTGGTAGTTAGTGGAGGCTGCTTGCTGCACGGGGGGGGGGGGGAGGCGGTTCATCCGTTCGTCACTTGTTCTTTTCTTGAAGGGAACAACCAACCCCTTGCGGACGACGTCGAGATACGACCCTTCACCGTATTTTGAGGCGTGTGAATGGAGAGATGGTGCTTGTAATGCACGAGGGAACGGAGATATACACGGTACTGTTGTGCTGTAGTGACTGCAGCTCGCGTGGAGAAGTTGGTTTGTGTCTCAGTTCTGTTCGAGTACCGCCGTGGTAGTGGGGGTGGTAAGGAAGAAGGTACAACACCAACACAACTGTAAGGAAGAGAGAGTCGTTACATAGTAGTAGTGTTAGTGTGTGAGTGTTTTAGTGTTAGTGTTAGGAGTAGTACTGTAGCACTAATAGAATACAGTAGATAGTAGTACATCCCCAATGTACACATCTTCGCAAGGAAGGCAATCTTGGGACAGATGGGACAGACAAGAGACTAGGGAGACTAGGGAGACTAGGGAGACTAGGGAGCTAGGCGATAATGGGCGCGAGTGCTGCATGGCCCAGGATGTTCCAGGGAATAAGCGACCGTAGCCTCGCTCGGTAAGCACGTCTACTGGTCCGGAGTACTGTGCGGTTAATACGGTTAGCAGGGTTAGCAGTTAGCACCACGGTTACTATGGTTAGTACGGTAAGCTACGGCGGTACGGTACATTACCTCCTCGTCTCGCCCACTGGGCTGGATCCACAACCACGTTCCCCATTCCAAAACGACCGTCGATCTCCCCTGCCCATCTGCCCACCCACCTGCTGCCCACCCACCTGCCTGCCCACCCACCTGCCTGCCCACCTGCCATACATGTGTACAGTACAGCATGTATGTTACTGTATGTACGTACACTATACTATACTATATACACAGTATTTGTCCAACGGGAGAGGTATCATGTTCTAGAGTTTGTTTGTATTAGATTAGTAGATGACTAGTACTCCAACTGTAGAGTGCGTGCATTGTCGCTGTACTCGCCGTTCATTAATCTTGCGGCTCACACCTCACACCCTACAAACTGTTACTCTACTGGCTTATACTAGCTAATACAGTACCTCTCACCCCCTAAGAACCATACTCTCCCCGTACTCTCCACATACTATCACACTACCTCGCCGTTCCTTCCCCTCACCTCACACCTCAATCTACCTACCTCCCAAACTAACCTCGACCTAGCTGCCGGGATTGACAAGGTAAGGAAGATAGGGTATGGGTGTATGGGCATGGATATGGATATGGATATGGATGTGGATTGTGGGTATCGGTATGGGTGTATGGGTGTATGGGTGTGGGTATGAGACTGAGTATGGCATGGATATGGGTATGGGTATAAACATGGGTATGGGTATGATGCTGTATGGGTATCCGTCACTCGGTTTGGTCGTTGTTTGGTATTATCGGATGGCACTTTCCTTACTACCCTTACCCTTTTCTTACCCTTCCCATTCCCTCCCTCACTCCCCCCCTCCTCCCTCCTCCTCCAACAATATACATACCCCACTAACTGGTACCCAACTTGCTCTACCCTGCCCGTTCTGGCTCTGTCCTCAACTACCACTCTAACTAATCTACTAACCTACTACAAACGATATACTATACTCCTTCCTCTCCTCGCCTCCCATCTACCTCCCATCTACCTCCCATCTACCTCCCATCTACCTCCCCTCCTGCTCCTCCTCCTCCTCTTCTCGTCTTCTCTATTTTTCTCCTCCTTCAGTACCATACTTTACAGTAGTGTGCATACATACATAACTCCAACATTCTCCACTAAGAGACGTTACTCGATCGACTATCCCCATCGAACTAAACTACGGCCTTTAACAACATCCCCGTCTCACGCCTCAACCTCCTCAACCATCTTTCCCACCCCTCCCCCCCTCTTTTCTTCTTCCTCCATCGCAATTCCCACCTTGCTCTATATTACCAGCATCGCCTGCATCAAACTCGCCCACCTTCATCACCCTCGCCCTCACCGACACCCCTACTCACTCGCCCTATAAAACTCTCCGCCTATTGCCGCTCCTACAACCACCCACCACCCCCACCAAACTACCAATATCTCCCCATCTCCACTTTATCTTGCCTCGTCTCCATCGAGAGAGTGTCGAACAAAGTTGAGAGGTGACAAGAACCAGCCCCGGGTTACCCCCCTCCCTGACAATAATTCTGTCCCACCCCACTCAGCCGCACACCCTCCACCTACCGGTCAAGACATCCATCCTCCTCGATCAGCCAACCCTTCCGCCCTCGTCGAATCCACTTATAAGGACCACCGCCCGCCCCCCCCCCCCCCAAATCCGCAAACCAGATCGTCCATCTACCCGCCCAACAGCTTTGTCACATTTGCGCCTTCCTAACTCTAATATATCACCTTGCTCATTATCCCACTTCTCGGATTTTTAGAAGAGACTCGGGATTCACTCCAACTGCTGGCTCTCACCTGATCGCTATATTTACTCACTAGTCTACCAACCGGCTTCTCAGAGTATATATAGTAACCGCCATACGCCACGGACCTGATCGTGCCTACACTTACCACCTCGATCCGATTAAAGGAATCCTTCCCAGAACAGCCCTGGCCTGGCCTTCACCTCCCAGCATGACGTCCCACCGACGCGGGCCCTGGTCCCAAGCCGAAGACGCCTACCTCACCCAACTCGTGCACACCCAAGGACCCCTCAACTGGGTCCGCATCGCCTCCCTCATCAACTCCCGGTCCCCCAAACAGTGCCGCGAGCGCTACCACCAAAACCTCAAGCCCACCCTGAACCACGAACCGATCAGCCCGGAAGAGGGCGTCCTGATCGAGAGCCTCGTCTCCGGGATCGGGAAGCGCTGGGCGGAGATCGCGAGGCGGTTGCATGGCCGCAGCGATAACGCCGTTAAGAACTGGTGGAATGGGAGTATGAATCGCAGGCGCCGCATGGTTGTGAGGAGGAGGACGTCGTCGCGCGCGCAGGAGGAGTATGAGGAGGCGCAGGGGATGGAGTTGTACTCGCGACACGAGGGACGCCATCATCAGCCACTCACTATCACCTCGCCTTACTCCTCGGGCCGGAGGCACATCGATCAGTCCCTCCCTTCTCCAGTGGTATCTGAAGCCTCTCGCGCGGAATCCGTCAGCAACCCACCTTCTCTCGTCTCGGACTCTGGATCGCGCCACTCTACTTCTCCCCGCGGCCAGCCATCCCCTATCATCTCTCTCCCCCCCCTCGCGGGCCACTCCGACGACAGAAGACAGAGTCTTCCTACGCTGCATTTCCCATCTAGCAGCTACAACTCGGAATCAGACGCCCAGAATCACTCTTTCTCGTCACGGTACGCGCAGGAGATCAAATACGCACCCCGCCCAAGTCACCCAGCGCCGTATGCGCAGCCGATGAACAGGTGGTACGATAATGCGCTGCAGCAGCAGTCCGAGTACAGGCCCAGTTACTCGGATGCGCAGCCGCGTATGATGCAGGAGCGTCCGGTGGCATCAGTGCAGTTGCCGCCGATACAGTCACTATCGCGCCTCTCAGTCAGGACGCCAGAGAGTCCTGCGAACCGTATGAATATTGCTTCAGTGCTTGGTTAGGAAAGATACATCATCAGTTAGTTGGGAATTAGGAGTTTGCAGAAGGCTGCTTTTAGGCGCTATTCATTTCTCCCTGGCGGAGAAGGGAGATATCATCTGCATTTACGTGGGAAGGGAATATAGAAGGGCATCTGGGATGGGATGGATGGGTATATTTTGTGCCGTGATCTCGGGATCCAAGACGCAACGCTGGCCTCGATACTAAGCGCGGCGTGACGGCGTTGTTATTTTTTGTGGTTGGACTTTTTATGATGGATGGATAGATACCCAGGGATTACTTCATTGGTTTTGCGGATTGTGATGGGGGATGTTGAAATAAGTGTTAACGTCTTACTATATAATTAATTAATTTATGTCTGTTTGAAGAAAGATTACTTCTATCTCCCTCCAGCTGTTCTGTGTAATCTGATGTGAATACCTACCCACATGGTTTGTTGCACGTGGGAAATGATAGCTGCCTAACATGTTTCTCCGTTGTCGCACTTCAACAGGCAAAAGACGGCTTGATCACATACACAAATCTCCACTTCACGCATATCTCCAGTCTCAGCTCAGTAAGACATACAATATTTCCTTTCCCTGCACAGAGATAGCGGCTACTTCCGACGCACGGGACAGACAGACAAACAAAATCTAATTAAAACCACCATGCTTTCTTTTACCTACGGCAAGATGAGGGGTACTGAGACAACCTCTGAAAAACACATCCCCATCTCTACGGCTAACACCTCCTATCCATTCTCAACGTCCCAAAACAGACACAATCATTCACACCACCACGCACACCACACGCACACCACACGCACATCACCCGAAATCGGGGAATCCAACCGCCCGAATCCTTCCCCCCCAACAATGTGACAAAGCGTGCCTCCGGGGTTACACGACCGGTTCGGAACGGCCACTCACACGCGGGGGGCGCGGTAGGCTGCAGGCTGACACGGAATGGGGATAACCTTTTAACGCTTGGTGTCCGGGTTGGTAGGAGGGGAGGACGGTGAGTGGTTGGTGTTACGTGAGGTGTGTGTTGGATTGTATTGGATTGTTATATACATGGTGCTTTGGCCGGCGATGATAGACAACGCGGTGATGGGCTGTTGGATCCAATGCAGCGGCGCGCACACTAATTGTGATAGACACCCACGACCAAGAGCGAACAACTCGCCCACCACCTCACCAGCCCAACACCCGCCTCAGAAAACAGCCTTCCAACACCTCCCTCCCTCCCTCCCTCCTCACAACCTACTCCCCCCCACCCCCGGCACCGCAACCCTTATCACCGCCTCCCCTCCCCCCCCATTCCACACCACCTCCTGGCAATCCTCCTCCCCAACCGCATTCACAAACTGCGCAACCACAAACCCAACCTTCTCCCCCACCACCACCATCGGCGCATGCCACGTCCCCGGCGCATACGTAACCCCCTGATCCCCCCTCGCGACGAACGCCTGCATCTTACTCAGATCCGGGAGGTTCTTCCCCGGTAGCCGGGCCGCGGGGTCGGCGGCTGCTAATCCGCCGGCGCTGGGGGCGAGGTTGGGCGCGACGATTACCAGGTACCGGACGTCGGCGGAGGAGGCGGAGAGACCTAGTGGGACGAAGGTCTGGGTGGTGAAGGGATGGCGCTCTAGAATCTCGACGGGGAAGGTGGGTAGGCCGCCGCTGGCGCTGGTTGGGGCGGCGAGTGCCCGGGGAGCGCAGACGAACATGCTGATTGTGGCGCGCGAGGGGCGGCCGCTGGGGGCGGAGGCGTAGAGGTCGGTGAGGGGTGTTATGTCGGGGTATTTGAGGGCGGAGCCTTGGTTTGCGGATATGGCGCCGGCGGGGGGGGGGGCGGGGGAGGGGGTGAGGTGAGGGTTGGGGTTGGAGAGGACGGAGCCGTAGGGGGTGAAGGTGGATTGGGTGAGGGGGGTGAGGGTGAGGAGGAGGGGGGAAGGGGGGGGGATGTTGTGAGGCATGCTGAGGGTGGTGATTTGAGGTTTGAAGTTTGGAGTTTGGTTTTTGCAGGTGGAGTTTTTTCTGGCTTTGGTTGTTGCGAGTTGGAGGAGGGATGGAGAGGTATAGATTGTAGGGACTGTATATAAGAGGGGTATAAGCAATTAATGAGACGCAGACGCTCCCCGAACGATGGAGACAAGAGTGATAACCTTGTCAACGGCGAAGGGCGGAGTCCGGAGTCCATTGCCCGAAGCTTGCGCATGCTCACTAGCCCTAGTGTCACGAGTTTTCGCCAAGAAAAGGGGACTACCTACTTTAGTGCCAATTTTTGCTTGTTTGGTTGGGGTAATATAAAGCGGGGAGTAATATGGGGAGATAGATGTATTCCCCCCCTTTTTTTGTGTCCGACAGGGTAGCATGTAAGAAGCACCCTTTTGTTGAAAAAATAATATGGGATGTTCTATCTTTGTCATACTGTAGATAACGTGAGTGCGCAATTGGAGTCGTGACGTGCGGGGAGGGGTAGATGCGGAATGCGGGGTGATAATGCACGGGCCAGTTGGAGCTTCAAAACCGTTAGAATCGCATCCTTCAACCACGCGTTCACGATAACAAGGGCTTACGCGGCGATCGCTTTGCGTCGGTGCCTGGAAGATGTTTAAATCCTATCATTGCTGCCTTGAAATGGGTTTTGTTAAAGAATACGTTTAAGGCGCAATATTGAGATGTTCTAAGTAGAAAATCGATCAAGAGCCAAGAGCCAAGATTATATAGGAACAGTGTTATAGCTTCACCAAAATGGTCACAGTTCGCAATGATACTCAAACTCCGCTTGATGAAACATTCGATGCGTTTGCGAGGAAACTACTCGAAGAATGGCATGTTCCAGGGATGTCAGTCGCAGTCATAGACGGTGACCAAACTTTTGCCAAGGTAGGCCGCTCAGTCGTCTCTCAAGATTATAATACTAATGAGTCCAGGGATATGGCATTGCATCTTTTCCGAGCGAACCAGTCACGCCAGAAACACTTTTCTTTACTGCCAGCACAACAAAATCATTCACATCGGCAGCGATATCACTACTCATCGACGACGATACGCAGGCACGTGCTACGTCAAGTCAATCCAGTCCAGCTTCCCAGAATGAGCCGCTTACCTGGAAAACTCGCATAGCCTCCCTTATTCCAAAAGACTTTGTGCTACCCGATTCATATGCGACAGCTCATGCAACGATAGAAGATGCACTATGCCATCGTACTGGGCTGCCAGACCATGAAAACAGCTTCGGTCCCAAGACCACAAATCTCGCTGGAATGGTGCGGAATATGCGGCATCTCCCAATGACGTCTGAGCTGCGAGAAGAGTTCATGTACAATAATATGATGTACTCGACGATTTCACATGTTCTGGAGACGAGGACAGGGCAGAATATGGGCTGCTTCCTCAAAGATCGGATATGGGACCCGCTGGGGATGTCAAGGACTTGCTGGACTCTGGACGACGCACTTGCCGCCGAAAGGAACGGAGTTGCAAAGCTTGCGCGGGGATATGCCTGGGATGCAGTAGCGGAGCGATATGTGGACGAGGCATTACCCGATTTCCCCGCTGTATCCGGCTCGGGAGCAATCATCAGCAACGTCCTCGACTACGCAAAGTGGCTGAAATGCATGATGACTCGCTCGGCGCCGCTCAGCGCAGCCGGACATGCCGCTGTAGTGGCACCTCGCATGGTTATTCCGATACCCGGAAACAACCCCTTTAATGCTCCAAATCTGTACGCGCTTGGCTGGTTTGTGGATAGGTATAGGGGGGAGAAGATTATTTGGCATTCAGGGGGGTGGACGGGGTTTGGATCTGTTATGGCGTTTTTGCCAGAGAGGCAGTGGGGATTTGCGATGATGGGGAATACGTCGAAGACGAGTAATTATGTGCAGATGATGCTTTATTTCAGGCTGTTGGATCAGCTGCTGGGAACACCGTTGGATGAACGGGTCGATTGGAATGTTAGGTGGAAAAGAGTGGTGGATGAACGACGTGAAGCCTTCGCACAGGCCAGAGAACGACTTTATCCATCTGTTCCTGATAAACCGACACCTCTATCCTTACCACTGGACAAATACGCCGGATCCTATTATCATCCGGGCTATGGAGTCATGAACTTCGTTGTCGAGGGGGAGGGCCTAATAGCAGACAGGACAGAGCAGGAAATCGCCATGGACGTTAAGCTGGAGCATGTGTCTGGGGAATTCTGGCTAGCTTCCTTGCACGTAAAGAACAGGGATGACAGAGATGTACAGGTTGTGAGGGCTGAATTTTACATCTGTGTAGACGGCACAGCAGGCAAGTTTGGTATAGGGCTGGAGCCAAGAATGGGGAGCAACAAGATTTGGTTTATACGTATAGATAACTGAGATTTAATCGCTACACAGCAAAAGGCATATTCTAATATACTTCTAAAACGATGTTTAGTTAACGATGCCAGTGCCGGCCTGAGCCTTCACATAATCACAGATGCACGAAGCGTCATCAAGACTAAATGGTCTGTCAGCTGAATGATCTAGTCACAAGAAATGAATAACTTACACGTAGTCGTATGGTGGCGTGAGAGAGCCTTCTTGAGTGATGTCCGTCGGGCTATTCTCAAAGAGGTTATCAGTTGAAACGGCATTGCCAGGCTCGTCGGTATCAAGGTTCGTCGTGATAGCAAGGCCGACGTTGACGAAGCTGCTCTGCTCAACGAGGACCTGGGCGCCCATCCGGGAGTTGATTCCGGAGGTTGGACAGTCCTCAAAGCAGGAGCTGTAGATGTGTCCGGTGCCAAATCTAATGGATGGTAGGCGAGAGTTGACGTTGGAGAAGTGGTTGTGGTGGTAGGTGACTTTGAGGTAGCCGGTGTCCTCGGCGGCATTGCTGTCAGAGTGGCCAACGAGAGATCCTTTCCACTATTGAACGGGTTAGCAGCTAATACTGTCTATAGAAGGGTTGGACGGACGTGATCGTGGAACTTAGTCCATGATACAGTGACATCGTCGCTGGCATGGGTGATATCTAAGAGGCCATCGTAGAAGTCCTTGGAGCCAGTGAGGCCGTCGGTAGACAAATCCAAGTGATCAATCCAGACCTTAGTGGCAAGGTTGAGAGCAATCAGATCGTCGCTCTCAGGAGGGTTGTGGAGCTTCAGGTTGCGGAGGATGACGTTGGAAACTTTCTTAAGAATGAAGCCACCACCAGTCAAACCTGTTTATAAATGAGCAACAATAAGCATAAAGCTATAGGTACAGACTTACCAGAGTCAGCACCAACTCCAATGATTGTCGTGTCGCTTGGTACTTTGAAAATGCCGCAATCGGAGAGAAATCCATCGATCGTAATGACACCGCCGCCATCAATGGCAGAGGTGAGCTCAGAGCAAGAGGTAACTGTGGTTCCGCTGCCGCTGCCACCTCCTGTTACGCCAGCACCATAACCGACGAGCCCATCAACGGGGGCTGTACAGCCAGCTCGGCTCGATAGAGGCGTGGCGTAGCCCAAGGCCACGGGGAGGAGGGCCAATGCAGCGTAGTTGACCATGGTTGCGAGTAAGGGGTATCTGAAAGGGTATCTTGGAAGTGATGAAAGGAAGAGTGTGATTTAGCATATTCAATGCGGACGCTTGTCTTAGCTTTGTAGCTAAATCCATATCTTTAAGAGCCTCTCTGTCTCTGTGTATACGTCCTCGAATCGAGATATTTTCCACCTCTTAGAATGAATAGACGATCATGTTGAGGCGTAGGATAGGCAAGGGGCGGCAGACTGCCGCCTGCCAAGTTGCAAAGATCGGCAGTTTTAAAACTTAATATCAAAATAGATTAAGGGAACGCCCAGAGTGGCAATTGGTAGACTAAGCGCATCATGGAGAAATATGTTGCAATATAGGCTGCTAGCTGATCCAAAGACTGATGGGGTTGGGCTCAGGCGATCGTTACAAACGGACGTTGGAAAAAACGGTATGGCCAGCAACGAGCACAAACCGAGCACGACTGGAAACCAAAGAATTCACCGAGTCCAACATACAAAGTTATAATTTTTGCAGGAGGCCATGAAATGGCTTAAATACAGACTGCTTAATTGGCGATGAGCCCCCTTGGTGAAGAAAGTCGTTCAAGCCAAGAGAATTAATGTAGAATGATCGGCGGTTGCAATGCATCCCCAGATTTGACCTACTCTAACCTACTCTAACCTACTCTAAATATGAGACGGATTACCCCGCGACGTCGTCATTTGTGGGGTAAGGATAGTAGCCAAGATATGGAAAGAGAATAAGGAAGTCGAAAACATCGCGATAGTGTTTTGGTTGCTTTACTGCTCACTCATCATGTGGGTCAATCGTGGAAAAATCGGAAGACGTCAGTCACCATACTCGCATATTAAAAACAACATTCGTCAGCGAAATAAGGTATTTGGTAGCCTCTCATAGCTGATCTATTCCCTCTTGTCAAGCTGCCTGGATATCATCTCTGCCTGCATCATGCTCAATCCGCTACACCCGTCCTATCTAGCTCTTTGGGATTCATAACCGAGCCATCCTCATCCTTTCTCCATCCCGGGTATATTTTTTACAGTACTTCAACATCTTCCCTTCTCCCCATCTGATCAAGCATACTCCTGGTCACTGTCGTTGTCCTCTGGCAATAGCCATGCCGTTCTTCTCGTGGCCGCCCTGGCTGCGGCAGCTGCCATCTCGAGGTCAATCGCACTGGCTTTGTGCTTTAGTTTTCTTGGTGATTTCTCGAAGTCAAACAGACTGGCTTTTTGTTTCAGTTTCTTTGGCGATGTAAGCTTTGGTGGGCCAGCAGGGGCGCTTGAAGCAGCGTCACCACCCTTGAATGCTAGGTGAACGTTCGAGCTACGGCCAAAGTGCCCCCAAAGGCTCCGTGTGCTGTGTATAGCATTTAAGTGAAGGTTGAAATTACCCGGACGCATCTGATCCTCGTAGTTGTGTGGCGTGATGTCTTCGTTCTTTTTCTTTTTGGGCGAAGACTTCTTGGGTGACTTCTTCGGCGACTTGTCGGGGGACTCCTCAGGGGTTTTCTTGGGTGAATTACCACCGTGGAAAAGGCGAAGTGCGCTCTTCTTTCCGGCATGGGTGACTTTTCCCAGAATCGTCTTTTTCCCCTTTCCCTTTGCAGGTTCTTCAACTTCTTCCAGTTGTGGCCTTGGTGGGGACACGGAACCAAATCCCATGGAGAGAGAGTTTGCACGGTCCCGTGGCATGAATGACTTGGTTATGGCAGCATCTTTCTTCTCTGCAAAGTTAGGCAGCAAAATATTGAAGCCTGTAGAGTATTGTCAGTTTCAAGGTTCCAAAATTCCATTGATGTGAACCCCGGCTTTGTTCACTCACCTGGTCTTAGACGTCTTGGAACATACTCGCCGTCTGGTTTGTTCACTTGTCCCTTGTCTGCCGCTTTCTTTACCTCAGCCTTCTTTTTATTTCTGCGTAGAACACTCTGCGATCTCGCCATAGCCACCAGCTCCATACCCCGTGGCGTCTTGGCCAGTATAACCTCCAACTTCTTAAGTTCCGTCTTATACCTGCTCTCCTCTTCCTTCCACTCCAATGTCTTTTGCCAAAGCTCAGCAGCCGTCTCTTCTTTCTCTTTCCTTGCCTCCTCAAGCTCCTTTATATTTGCCTGGAGTTCAAGGCGCTTGATATTATACCCCTCGAGCACCTGCATGATACACGAATTGTGCTCCGCTGGGATAGGCTCACGGGTTCCATTCGTCATCATGATTACTTTGAGTGTTTCGGCAAGCTGGTCTGCGGTTGGGTTGTGAATGGTGTGGCCAAGCTCTCTGATGTGCGGGCTTAGTCCTCTTTCAGAATGCCAGGATGAGGAGGGTGTGTTTGTGTGGCCTGCATCCAGAAATGGTGAACCCCAGGGGGGAAATTGGAAATGTCCGACCATTTTTATGTTGATGTGAATGTTATTCGTGATGTTTTCGTGTTCATAGAGTGGTGGTGTGTGTTGTTTTGCAACTTTTGGAGGTTGTTGTGGATGAGGTTGTGGGTGTTGTGAGTATTCACCCCCATTTAACTGGGTTGCTATACACCCCATATTGCAGTGAGTAATTACACGCATACTTAGCAGAGCAATCGGATGATTTTCAAGAAGCTCAACTTTTACATTGAAGGTAGTTTTACACTATTATATCTTGATAATTTCAAGGTCGGCGCTATATCTTAAGCTCTCCTGGGTTGTTCCTTCCTATCGAGGATTTCCAGACTCCCATGGGTTGCTCCTTCCCATTGAGGATTTCTAGATTCCCAGTGTTGCTCCTTTCCATCAAGGATTTCCGGAAGTAAGGTCAAAACAACTCTAAGCCCCCGCACGAAGCTACATAGTTTTGACTTGACTCAAAGTTCCTCACGGGCACAATTCACCATATACCATATCATAGCCAACGCATTGTCCGGTTCTTTTTTCTTTCTGTGAAAACTACTTCAGGTTCTGCATACTACTTTTATATGCATTTCATAGAGATTTAATGAACACAGTCTATCAACCTAAAGGTCATCATTGATTGTCTCAAGCCTTTGTTATTGTAACCCAGGGTCTGTATTGTACGCGGTAAAGCTCCACACGTAGGTTCTGCTGTGGCAAGAGAAGTTTCGCAAGATGCTCTTGGCATCACATACACGGTCAATATTGAAATCGGGCATTGTCCAATGGGGTTCAGTGGCTAGAGTAGTGTTGTTTGTGCTATTGGGTATATATCAACCTTCCATCACCCATGTAGTGCCATGTGGCCATCATAAAAATACTCTCTCCCAGCACGCAGCGCCTCTCAATGCTTCAACGGAATGTATCCTCCGCCCTCTGCCTCGTCCCACCCCGCCCCTCCAACCTATCCGCAAATAACTCCTTCCCCGCATTCCCACCCGCCTTCCCCGGGAAGAGCTCCCTGTGCTCCTGTCCCGATGCCGCCATTCCCTTAATCGAAAACCCGTCCTGGACTGGCTGCCTCGCCGTGCCCTTGATTTTGAAGCTCGGCTGGCCATCAGCATCAGACGTACCGGGCTTCGATATCCTGGACATCAAGTCTGGTTTTCCTGATGGCCTGTCGCTGGCGCCATCCAGCATGGGAATTCGAAGCTTGTGTGCAAAGAGATCGGCTGTGGAATCGGCTGCGTCATTTCCACCAGGCCTCGCGCCAGCTTTCCGAGGAAACAGCTCCAGTGGCTCAGATGCAGATGCCCTGAGTCTCTCCTTGATGAGCTGCGCCTTGCGACGATTCGCACCACCATCGTTGGCACTTCGGCCACGGCCATCACGCCCGCCAGCAGGTCTCGCGTCGAGTATCAGATCCCCCTCGTTATCGCGCATCGGAGACGCACTGCGATTGCGCAGCCTTCCGTTGCTTCTTGAGCTGATCTTCTCTGGGAACAGCTCCTTTCCAACACCTGCAAACCGCACCCTTTGGCTCCGCTGGCTCCTGTAGCCAGAAGATGTGGTGCCAGACTCCGATTCGGGTTCCCTTGAGCCTCGAGGTGGCGAAGGTTCATCATCGTACATGCTTGCATCGAAGTCATCATTGCGCCTCCGTGGCTCCCTGTCATCGTAGTCTCTGCGTCTGTAGTTGTCGCGACGAGACCGGTTCCTTCCATCGCCTCTCCTGCCACGGCCATCCCTTGGACGGCGCTCCTGGGGTTCATGTTCGGGGTTGAGGAGGTAAAATCGGCTTCGCTCCCGTGCGCCTGGTTGCTTCTTGTCACCTTCAACCGCCAGTCTGACCATCAAGCGCGTGTTGGGAAAATTGGGAAATGGCTTGGCCGGGAGCATGTCCAGTGTCGAATGAGATGCCGGAAGCTGGTCTGTGGCAACGAAAGCCTGAAGAGCAGCCGATGCGGCTTCGGCTGTTTGGTAGATTATATTTGCAGAGGTATCATCAATCCATTCAACCCTCTCGAGAGGCTGGCCGGCGGAGTACTCTTCCGCGAATGATTTGATGTCCTTCGTGGTGAGGTCATCCAAGCCGCGCAGGTGTATTTTATGCGGGATAACAACCGCCAAATTTGAATCTGTCGGGTCGGTTGATATGGGCGCAGCGCTGAGGTCGGGGTGAAGTTCAATCTGGTTGAAATCTTGGGTGTCCTGGCACATGTCAGCGTGAAATTACATGGCTTGACGTCAGTATTGGGTGGGTATGGCATTCCATACTTGTTCGATGTCAAGGTTCGAGTATTCCTGCCCGATATCCATATCAAGGCCCATGTCGATATCCATATCCGTGGCCATTGTGATGTGTGACAAGCCGGTGGCCTTGCTTGAACTGCAGGTAGCCAGGGGTCGCAGATGCTCTGATAGGTGCTAGTATGTGATCTCGTTCCGTGTAGTAGCCAAGAGTTGCCAAAATGAATAATAGATAGTATATCTTTCGGTGGATATGTAATTGAATTGTGAAGAGAGGTGTAAAGAATGAAGTGTGGTAATTATGAAACTAGTGGTCGTTGGGGACAAGGCTGAAATAGCTGGGATCCGGCGAAATACTACCGGTTTAAGCGCCGCCACCTAAACCTTATCGGTGCCACATTTGATAAGCGTGCCCAGACACCACACCAAGCACTAAAATGAGCCTCAGAGAAACAAAAGGCGCCTAAGCCATACGACAAGGCAGCTGAAGTGAAAATGACGGAGGTTATACCATGTACCGGCAGCGGACGAACCGTAGCCAGGATTCATAGCAATTATAATTTAAAACTGGTGCTCGATGAACGTGGGGTTTACATGCCAAAAGATGGAACTAAACCAGACTACATATATATCTTTCACATACGACCATAGACCCGAGAGCAATGGGTATCCCGTCCGCTCTACCATACACAGGCTTGCGTAACACCTGGACGATAGTCTCAATCGTGCCAATAGGCATAGCGTGGAATGTGAGCCCCCTGCCACTTTAAGGGTGGTTTTGGGGTGACAGTGAGATTACGTGGGAATAATGTTTCTTTCATAAATATTGGAAATTCCGCTCCCTAGAGTTTCTACTTAGAAGTGTCAACCACGTATCGCCCTGCAATATTGCCCTGCTGCATCAAACCATACACTTTCTGCAACTCGCTCAGGCCACAAGTCTTGTATGGGGCGTTAATTAATCCACGTCTAAAGAATTCGATGGCCTCTGCAGAGTCTTGTCTGTTACCCACATATGAACCCTTAATGGTGATCATCTTGATAACAGTCTCGAAAACTGGTGCTCGAAGATAGGCGCCAGCCGGAAGACCGATGGCGACAACTGTGCCACGGGGCCGAACATCTTTTCTTGTTAGCATTTATTTGGTTCTAGAATGTTTATAGGGGATCATACACTCAGCAGCTTGTTGGAATGGCTTCTCGTTCGCAGCGACCACAATGACTGCGTGGGGCCCAAGGCCATCCTCAGTGGCAGCTTTGACATCGCTAACAACGTCCTTACTTGCCATAAAGTCCACGAAGTGCTTCGCACCAAGATTGGCAGTCATGGCTCTCTTATCCTCACCGCCGTCAATGGCAATAATTTCAAGACCCATCGCCTTTGCGTATTGACATGCCAATGATCCGAGCCCGCCCCCAGCACCTACAATTGCGACCGTCTGACCTGGCCGTGCTCTTGATTCCTTCAATCCTTTGTAGACGGTGATACCGGCACATAGAACGGGTGCAATGGCCTCGAGGTTGCATTCCTTAGGGATGCGGGCAACGTGCGCTGCTTTAGCGATGCAGTATTGTTGGAAAGTTCCGTCCACTGTATAACCGGAAAGCTGAGCCTTTGAGCAGAGCGGCTCGTCTGCTTGTTGGCAAAAAGAGCATTGCAGGCAGGTGCCGTTGATCCACTATCACAATTGTCAGGTTTCTTTTTCCCGAGAAACTCAAGCAGTAGGCGTAATACCTTTACGCCGGCATAGTCACCAAGCTCAATGTCCTCAACCAGGGATCCAAGGCCAACAACGACGCCGGCACCTTCGTGTCCACCGACTAGAGGAAGTTTGGTAGGTAATGGCCAGTCGCCGTTGACCGCGTGAAGATCAGTGTGACAGACACCCGAATATTTGATGTTGATGAGGACCTCATCTGGGCCGGGTTTTCGAACAGGGATCCTTTTATAGACAACAGCTAATTGGTATTAGCATGCAAGTAGAAGCCATTGTGTTCGGTAATTACTGACGCTTGCCCGTTTCCTCGACTACCTGAGCCCATTGCTCGGCAGGAATGTCCGGAGTCATACGTGGTGCTGCCATTGTTAATCTAGTGAACTCTCTTCAAAGTATAAAATAGAGAGTGCTGTCTGGGGGTCGGATGTTTTTGGAATTAATACTTATTTATTAACGAGAGAAGAGTAGTGTTACAGATAGCCTTTATATACTTGCAGGAAAGACGAGAGATACCTTTACATAGAGCATTAAGTGCTAACCTACTGCGGGGGCACTACCAAGCAACTGCGGGGGACCAAACAACTAGACGCGTTGCAACTGCGGGGGTGGCAACTGTGGAGGCACCAAGCAACTTCTAGACAACTGCGGAAGTAGGCAGTAGAATCCCTGTTCTAGCGATCACCCTTTAGCCGATAATTCTTATATAGCGATAATTTTGAGGCTACGCAACTATTTTGTATGTGATTTTGAAGCCTTTACGATACTACGATACCGTTCTGTAATATGTAATAAAATCGTTATATTTTGTATGTGTAAAATCCTTGTAAGTATTTAAGTACCACTTTAAGAGGTTAGATACTAACGCTAGAGGCGACATAACATCACGTGTTTCCAGTATACCGATATTTTAATTATAACGATAGAAAAGTCTGGTTAAAATTACATCGTTATAACAGGAGTTCTACTGTATCAGTTATGTACCTGTCAAGCTAGACCCTGCTGGCTCGTGATATCCGATCGCCCGATTGGCTGGTATCGTTGAATCCAATCCCTATCTAGTATCCATGGCGGAAGCCTATCTGACGGTAATGCATACCCCTCATGCCAATCCAGAGCTTATGTGCCTGCGCACATTTCGGGTTAGTGATTCGGCAGCATCCTTGAAAGTGGTCAGATTTTATGGCAACACTCCGTCATCTAGACAAGAAGTCTAGTTCTAAGGAGGGTACTAGATTCGCAGAGTCGGATCCACATAACCTTGGTGATGTGAATCCCGTCAAAGATCATTATTTGTGCTCGTTATGGCTCGGACAAATGGAGCTTCGGAGGATGTAGATCTGGCGATCCGGGTAGAGGGACGTCCCTTTGGGGGCAGGCTCCTTTAGAGGCTTCTCTGTACTATGATCGTTAAATCTATATCGTTAATTCTTTCAGCTGTTCAGTTCAACGTCGAATCCGGCGGTACAATTCGGGGATCCTACAAATAAGAGTTTCCGAGAATGGAAGGAGACTTACGAAAGCTATAGTGCTGGCACGACGATATAGCTAGTCTATTTGCTCTTCAAGCCGCATTCACTTTCCTTCACCATATCCTCCATCTCACGGAATCGCAATAGTTCACTATGGCAATTGAATCCATTACCTAAACTGGTACTGGTAACGACAGCCGGGAGAAGAATTTCTCTCCAAACGGATACACTAGCACAGTCGATACGGATGCCACATTAGAGCAGATTAGAACTGCTAATAGTATCTCGATCTCTCTAGAGCTTTTCGAGATCTACTTGTCTCCTCAAAATGCTGTCCGAGGTGATCTCCGTAAAACTTTTGGTAACCTAACTCCTATGTAAGTTCCATGACCCAGTGACCCTGCCATTCGTCTAACTGACAGGCAGCTGTTTTCTCGGAGTCCTCCTCTCATCCTCACCTCTCTCTTGCGACCTGATGGGCTAACGAGGCGTTGGCGGATATGGTGCTACTAGAATGTAAGTGATATCTCCCATAACTTTTCTAGGTCACGACTAATTGTTCTTAACGGTGCATACTACTTTTTTAGGGGCCTTCTCATGATCCTCAGCGGCATCTTCGATTTCTTTCTATGCATTATTCGCCAACTGGACCGATTCTCAGCTCCATGTTAACTGGCAGTATATTGGTCATTATGTTCCTACTCTTGACTTTGGCTCCAAGTACGACATGGCTGATGGGGCAACTGCATACGTCAAGGGAATATATGCATCGACTATGCGATACCGGGAAAGCAACAAATCATTGTATCGGCATGGTTTCATCGAATATACGGGTACATATGTCTATACCGCACCCTCTGCCGCGGGGCCTTGGACACAGAAAGCCAAGATTAGCACTTGTTACTACGATGCTGGCTTGCTCATCGAAGAAATATTCAAATGTCGACAAGCAATGATTAATTGTAGATGCTGGGACAATCCATTCTCCAAGGGCATTTAAGATTGCAATATGAAAAACGCCTTTGTGCTTTAGGGTGCCAAGTAGCTGTCCATTGTATTCGAAGTCGACGGTAATTGTTGTATAAGGATTGTTTGGCCATGGTCTCATAACGCGCTCAATTGGCTTTGTTAGAGTAAACAGCGTCTTTGATCGAATATCATTTGGGGGGCTTTCTTGTATTGATCCCGCAAATTTCCACTACGTGCAGCAGAGTTCAATTAGTAGGTGCATCCTAGCCTAGGCCTTCCATCCGACCCCTTGTGCCTCATAGCACCGGCTGGATATTGGCAAACACCTGCTTAACCGCCACCCGATCCGAGATCCTCTCAATCCAATCCTTGACCACAGGAAACTTCTCAACATCGAAGCCATCCCCTGGCGTGATGACGCGCCCCAAAACCGTATACCATGGCGCAAACACCAGATCCGCAACTGAATACTTGCCGCCGACCAGCCATGGCCCATCGGCACCACCCAAACCTTGCTCCTTCTGCTTCGTAAGATGGCCCTCCAAAACGCCTGTCACCCGATTGATCTCATTCACATATCTCTCCACGGCGCTCGGTACACGCTCAGGATGGAACTTCTTAAACCAACTCGCCTGTCCGAAGTAAGGTCCTTGGCCACTGGCCTGGTAATACAACCATTGCCTCGCGTGTTGCGCCTCATTGCTACCAGTAGGGAAACTTATTTCATGCGCCGTATCGTACTTCTCAATAAGGTATTCGATGATGGCACCGGATTCCCAGAGGGTCAGATCGGTGTTTGGATCGTGGATTGAGGGAATGCGGCCGTTGGGGTTGATGGCGAGGTATGCAGGTTCTTTGACTTGCGAGAGAGGCTGCGGTATTGTTTCGTGCGGAAGTTTGAGCTCAGCGAGGACGATGGCAACCTTTGGTGGATTGGGGCCGCCGCGGCCCCAGAGCTTAATAGGCTTGATTTCGGTGGTCATGGTGTTTTCTACTTGTTGTGTGCTTCCGTGGATTTATGGTTGTTCGGTGGCAGTTAGTAGACAAATTGTGCTTCTTTGATTTTTGAAGTTAGGGTAAGCATCCGGCGAAGATTAATAGGCATTGATATGTGGCTGGTGGCCTGCACCAACATTCTTTGTTTGGACTATTTATATAGTAGTCGCGATTTTTGATTTGTTGACGCAATATCTAATCTACTGCAACTGAGCAGATCCAACATCCAACATCCGGCCCTCCGAGACAAATATTCTAGCCGACGTTACGCTGCGTGCCAAAAGCCCAGCTCGCGAAAGGCACGTCAGGGTCTGTTTAGGAAGGTAATGCCTGATTAAGCCCACGCTGATGCAAAGCAATGCGCCGCGGGGCCATTGCGCGGCCAGACTCCTACATTTTTGCATGTCCCTTTCCCTTCGGAGTCATCGGCTGCCTCGATCATGCCAGCCGCAAGATCGAAGTACGACAACGGGTTTTTCTCCTCGACCAGACTCAATGCGTGGCCACGCTGCATGTCTACGGACAATCCCCCAGGTTTGATGAAGACGGTTTGCAGCCAATCCTGTTGTGCGCGCAGCAGCTTCCCTGTCAGTTCCAGATCTTTGTATACCTGCGATGCGGAGCGGAGCAGGATCTGTCGAATGAGCCATGGCGTGTGCTGCGATAACTAAGCCATTTAGCTCTGCTGAGATGAAGTTGATATAATACATCCATGCTGGAGGGATTTAAAGATTTTATGGTGATCTCACGGTGGTTTTTTTTATTGCGAGGTTATAATATTTCACAATTGCATAGTCTATTTATTTGTAAATTTAAAACCAGTTCAATTCATCTGAATCTGGATATAAAAAAAATCAATCGCAGTACATGAAGCAAATAGGTATTATTCCTGCCCCCAAATTTCGACATATGGCTCCCCGTCCTGTAGCTCCAATTCTATGCCGCCTTCATGCAAGACAGAGCTTTGAGTAGAAAAATGCATCTCTCCCAAGCCATTACAAACTGCCCATTTAGCCCATTAAGCGTACCAGTCCGGATTCTCGGCATTAAAACCCTCCCTCCAACACAGCATCTCGAAATCTGAATGGCGTATAGCAACCTTGAGATACGACTCCTTATCAACAGGTGGAGGACCGCCAGGGTGCTCTCTGATAGCTTTCAGCGCTGAAGCCAAATCGTAACGAGGGATCAAACAAGGGAGCTCCACGAGATCTTTCAGGGACTCCTCGTCTATCACAAGACATACGTACTCATTGAGACGCCATTACGATGCTTCGAGGAGATCTCGTTTGACCTCGGGATCAGACTCGATGAGAGATTGCTCGACAGGCTCAGGAATCCGAAAGAACCCCGTTTTCTCGAAATGCTCTGGCGTGCTGTACTTCAACGTGACATCATGCTGCGCTTCGAGAATATCCTCGAAGCGCAGAACCGCATCGCTCATAGCAAAATCCCATCATACTTGGCCTTGTCGTCCGCTATCAGGTTCCTAAATTTCCCAACAACGTACTCTTGATCCTCGGCGGAAGCATTGGACTTCTCCTTCATCTCCAACCGTAGCCAGTCGGATAATTTGGCCATCGCGACGGACCATTGGAGATCGGACTCTGGCGTGTATGTAGTGCGAATGATGACGAACCCCCAATAGGAGCAGGAGTATGCGCAATTCGAGTGCATATACGAGCGTGGGTATCCACTCTTACCGCAGAAATCCATTGTATTTAACTCGGTGGCATTGTGGGATCTGCCAGTCGAGGAGTTCTTGCTGAAGTCTAAAGACCATTTCGGTGGAGTGGGAGGGAAGATCCCAGGTGATGAAGTGATTCGGATGGGGCGAAAGCACCTCAAAAGTTGTCTTGTTAAAGGCCTCGTGAACATTGGCTTTAACATTTTTATTGGACGAATATTCCGAGCAATCCAGGGTCCTGTCAGTTACATGTCAATTAATCGATGGCGTTGATCTGGACGGGAAGTGGGGCACGTAAGAAGGTTACATTTTGTAGAAATCAGGGATATAATTTCCATTTATAAAAAAGCAATCGCAAAACACCTGAGTCTGGATACAATTATCGCATAAAAAAATCACTCGCAGACGCAAAGACAGCACTTGTCATAAAAGCAAAAAAAACCAAAAGAAAAAAGCCACAAGACAAAACGCGAGAACAGCCACCATCCATAAAAACAACAAAAACCAAGCACCAAGCACCAAGCACAAGCACACCAACCACCAAACCCCAGAAACACCACGACCACAAAACTCACAAAAAAACAAATCCAGACTCAGCAACCCAGCAACCCACACCCCCACTCACTGCCCAGCCTTCCTCTGCAAACTCGTCGCCATCCTACTCGGATCCCCCCTGACCCTCTCATCCAGCCCCGATTTCTCACGGAGCTCGCGATTCCACACCATCCGACAAGCCTGCGGCAACCGATCGATGCCGTGCTCGGCCACCAGCCGCCCCTGGATGACATCCCAGAGCCTGACATCGTGGATCGCGGCGCGGGTGCCCGCTTTGACCGCGGCGGCGTGAGAGACCATCACGGCGATCAGGCAGGTTTTTTCGTGCTCGGTCCAGGTCGTCGTGCGGCGCCTGGTGGCGGGTGCTGGTGCGGGTGCGGGCGTGGGCGCGGGCGCGGCGGCGTCGGAATCGGAGCCGGAGCCGGAGCTGGTGTCGCTGTCGACGTCGGCGTCGGAGTCAGCGTCGGCGGACTTGAGCTCCTGGGAATCGGAGGGCCCAGCTTCGGCGTCGGCGAGAGGAGAAGTCGCCTTGCGCTTCCGAGAAGGGGAAGCAGGGACGGCAGGCTCCACAGCCGCGGCAGCAGCAGCGACCATCGGCACCGCGACATCGACCTGCGCGCTCCGAGAGTTCCACGACGAGCGACCAGCCGGCTTCTGCGCCTCGGGTACCGAGCTAGCGGACACCGCATGGGCAGAAGCAGCGGAGGCTGGACGCTTGCGTCGGCGGATGGGGGGCTGCTCGGGTCCCGAGCTAGCGGGTACCGCGAGCGCCGGAAGAGAAGAAGAAAGCTGGCGACGAGCACCGAGGAAAGAGGAGGGGCGACGACGACTGTTGCCGCCGGTAGTGGAGGTGGGGGCCGAAGACGGACCGGCAGAGGAAACCCGGCGGCGCTTGCGAGCAAGGCCATCGTGGATATCCTCATCGTCCGAATCGGTGATATCCCCATCGCTGCCTGGAGATCCAGACAGCGCTCCACCACCAGCAACGCCAGCGTCGGACGTGGGAGCATGCTCTGCCGGATGCCCGAAAGCACCGGCGCACGCGCTGAGACCCACGTTGCCGCCTTCCTTCTCGAACGCGTCCGCAGCCTCCAGGAACTCGGCGACCGGGTGGGCAGCTCCGAGAGACTGGACCGCACCCGTGAAGCGGTCGGCGAGGAAGTCCTTGAGGGCGAGGACTTGGGCTTTGGCGGCGTCGAGCTCGGATTTGAGGGTCGCAACCTCGGCGTCGCGGATGTCGGCCTGGGAGGTGAGGATGGCGACCTCGGCCTCCAGAACGCCGGCCTTGGCTTTGTAGTGCCGAGCGGCCTCTTTGAAGGCGCGGCCCTCAAAGCGGGCGAGCTGGGCGCGGCCTTCGGCGAAGATGGTGCGCTTGCGCATGAAGCAGGCGCGGCAGTTCTGGAGGTCGGGGGTGCAGAGGCACCGGAAGATGCTGTGGGGGGGGCACGTCAGTAGGTGAGTCAGATGATGTCGGATGGGGGGGTTTCGTACGTCTCGTTCTTCAGGGGGATGGCGACGTTGGATTGGCCGTGGATCCGGAGGAGGTTGCCGTCGAAGTCCAGGCAGGGTTCCTCGCGGATTCGGCCCTTGGCAAGGCTGGGGATTGTTAGAAGGTCTCATGTGGATGATGATGGGGGTGGACTCACAGCTCGGCGTACTTCTCGCCGCCGATGTCGTCGTCCCAGAAGCCGAGCTCCAGGTAAGTTCCCTGGATTTTGTCATACTCGATGACCACGACCTTATTCTGGTCGACACCCGAAGCAGCTGGTCTTCCGGACATCTTGGCGACTCAGGGGAAGATTGGGAACAACAGGGGGTGACGATTGGTCGACGAAGGAGAAGAACCGAAAGGAGAAGGTATGTGATGGGCGATCGAGACAGGAGAAATTTGAAAATGAGAATCAGAAAGTAAGTTATCAATTGTCAGAGTCCGAAGTTGAAAGTTTGAAAAAATCGTTCGAATATCCGAAAATTGGTATCTTAGAAGCCGAAAGGAAGCAGAAGAAGGAAAAGAAAGAAGAGAACCTACCTCACAGACTCGAGGTCGAGTATAGAGTTCACTCATTACTTACAATAGCGTATTGTGTGCCCCGTTTCCAACATTGTGAGTCGTCGTGGGCCTTGACGTTTTTGATAATTCCATTGTGATAATGGCGTTTAGCCACTCACGCGCGGCTAACAAGCGGGGACAATGGAAGGGGACAATGGGAGAACCACCCCACTAAGCGCGGGGGGGCTGGGGGAAGAGGCGGTTTAAATAGTCTTGTGACGCCTGGTTAATAGGCGAAACTAGATATCAATGGGATCTGTGCAATCCCGCTAATAGAAGAAGCTGGACATCAATAGGAAGCACGCGCATTGTTCGAATAGAACAATGGACATTTAAATACGACATAACTGTTGTTCCTCATCTGGCATATGCACAATAGAAAAATACCACAAAGTGAACAACGTAGATTCCAAAGTCTGATGGAAATGAGGCTCTGAAGGTAGAATCGACCAACTGACGTTGGTGGTCTGACCTGCACGTGACACATCACATGACCACAGGTACCTGACTTCGCGACGTAAGGGAAAGAACAACGTTGTCGCACCCACAAATAGAAAGGACGATCCCCATCACGTGTTCATGCCCAGTCGATGTGCTGCGACATGAAACGCCCAAAACGGCGCAAAAGCCGATCAACACCTCCCTCCCGTACTTCTGCCTATATACGTCGAAGCCTGATAGAAGGGCGGGGGGAAGCAAAGCCATATGGCACAACACCGGGACACCAAATCTGCCTGACTAAGCAAGACACCACAGCCTTTGCGATCTCTCAGCGCGCGAACAACCAACGGCTGGCTGGATGATGTTCAAACGGCACAACCGGCCGGGTCGTCCCGTGGGGCTATTTGGATGGGAAAGTCACCGTGTACCTTTCTTTTTGGGGGTTGGGATGGGGGTGTGTGTGGTGTGGGAGGAGGGATGAGGGGGAGATGGCGGATGGGGGTTGGCTGGAGATAATAGAATCACGACGGAATCTGGCTCACGACGGAATCTGGCTGTGATAACCCCACCATTGGGTTTTTTGTGGACAGGGGTGGGTGGGTGGTGTTGGGGGTAGGGGAGGGGGTTGTGAGGGAGGACAGCGAGGACAGCATGGAGGGACTGGAGAAGAGGTGAGTGCAGATACTGTGATGTAGGTTTTGTTACCTTGGTGTGTCTGTCCTGTCTGTCTCTTGTCGGTCGTTGATTTTCTGGCCGTTATTTATGCGAATTGCGTGAGGGTAAGTGATGAGTGAGTTGGGTGTTCGGTGTTCGGTGTTCGGTGTACCTTGCGGAGTACACGACTCCGGGCGTGGCATGTTTTTTTTTGTAGAGTTGAGCGTGTGTTGAGTATGTAAAGTATGTAAGTATTTACCAAGCAAAAAAAGTATTTGAGTGTGTTGTTTCTACTCTTTCTACTGTTTTACTGTTTTACCGTACAGTGGGGGTGGGTGGAACACATGTGCGTACGATGGGGTAATGGCGTCGTCTTATCTCGTCATGGATGCACGTATAAAGGTGCAGTGCGTGTAGTGCGAAGTTGGTTGTCTCTGCCTTTCTGTGCGTGCGGGCGGGCGGGTATAACAAAAAGGGACTGCGCATACCAACACCTAACACCGGAAACAACGACGCATATTGGGAAAGGGAAGGACTGAGCGCACACCCACCACTGCCTCCCTCAAACCCACGTCATCGCATCGGGGATTTTCATCCGGTAGTGAAAGACCAGAGCTTGTCCTGTGCAGAGTAACCCCTGTACAGAGAATTCATCGTCAAATTTGTTTACAGTGCCCAAGTATCCATCTCCCCATCCCATCCCGCGCCTGATGTGCAGTCAGTCCACTACTATTGCTACTATTGCCATACTATTTCCATACTATAGTAAAAACCCAGACACATCTACACGGCCTAAAATATGACCGTATTATGACCGTATTACGACCGTTCCTGACCGTTCCTGACCGTCCCTGTTGCCCCACGCCCTAGCTGGTCCCTTTTTCCCCCATCTTCCCATCCACCCATTCCGCTGTGTACTGTATATTGGTACGTACTGTATTACTGTGTAAATTCCTGAGGGGCCGACAGCGGTGATTGCCGTGATTGGTTAGATTGTAATAGAGTGACGTCCACCCCATGTATCCCAACCAGCAAATTTGTATGCAATGGTACTTTAACACTCATCAGTCCAACCACTGGTACTTGTGTCATGTATTCATCAACCCGTCATGTAACTACTGAAACTACTCAACCCCCACCCCCTTTTTTCCTATTCCCACGCCCACACCAGATCCCACTCGATCCTCCCACGTTTTTCCTTCCCAGCACACCCCCCAGCACACCCAAATCCCATCATCTACCCACCAGATCCCACCCTCATACCCCTGCCCACTCTCACCCCCGACCGTGCAACGGAACTCCCCAAAGCACAAAAAGCACCCAACCCACCCTGTCACTCACGCCATTCAAAATTTATCCTCTCACCCCACGCTTCATTTACCAATTTTCGCCCATTTTTCCACTTTACACACCCCCATCCATTCCCATCCTCCCCCATCACCCACCCCTCCTCCCCACCACAACTTCCCCCCCCAACTCAACTCCCCCCCCCCAAATTCCCCCATCCCAACTAAAAATCCACGAAAGACCGTGGTAAACTAGGTTTGTCCACCGTCTACAGTATACATACTTTTTCTTTCCCCCCTCGGCCCTCAAAGTCAGTCCTTTTCTTCCCTCGTCCCCTCGTCCCTTCGTCCCCTCGTCCCTCCTCCACCCCCCCCCGTCTCATGCTGGCCTCAAATCACCGCCTCTCGCTCCTCCTTACCGCCTCGTGCCCTCATTCATTCCCTCTCACCCCTTCTTCCATCCTCTCTCACCCCATCATCCCTTCCCAATCCTTGTGGCCCACTTCGCCCCGGCTGGCCGCGACGCATCTTCTCTGTACTCTACACTACCCATTCGTCCCGCCGTCTCTTCCCGAAGCGTTTTATACCTTAATAGACGGTCCGCCCTGATATCCCGCTTTACACAAACTCCACAAACTCCACCACCACTCCACCAACCTCCACTAACTCACATACGCATATATATATATACACATCTCCCGCCACCCGAGAATCTATATATTTTGGTGTGTATGCCCTGTCTCCCGGTCTAGCTTCGTCGTCTTTGGAACTGTTGGCTTTCACCGGTGGTCCCGGTTATCATTGTACGCCCACCGTATCTGATATCTCTCTCCCTTATCTTTCGGCACGTCCGCCCTCAAAGATACGACGGACTTTCCACTTTCAGCAGCACACCATAACATACGCCCCATTCCACAGCCTGCTGCTAGGACATGCCAAAGGATTATTGCTCTCTCGCCGCCAGAAGAATACCAAACTCTACTATCACCACCACCGCCAGCTATTTTATATACACCATATGGACCATCAACTCGGGCTCTGGAGCCATAGAATCGGTTTGTCGAAGCAACTCTTCCACGAATCATAATGTCCCACCCACCCAGCCCTTTCCAGCGGCCCCAGTCCACCACCAGCCGCGGCGATGAATCCCCTCTCCCCCAAGGCCAGTGCCGCTACCTCCTCCTCCACCCCGAGGTCCGCGGCCAGCGCTGCGCCTGCGTCGGCTTCTCCCTGAACAAATCCACCCCCGGCAGCTCATGCAACTGCGGCCACCTCGCCGTCTACCACCTCACCGCCCCCACCGAGGAGACCCTAGCGGACAAGGAGGAGGTCGAGACGATGAAGGCGCGCATCGTGCTGTTAGAGAAACTCCTCGAGAGGGAGAGGGATGCTAAAAACTACCTGACCGTCCGCGTGAGCGCTTTGGAAGAACACAACGAGAAGGGCCGCTTCGACGCCGACTCGGAAATCAAGAATGTGTATCGAGGGATCGAGGGGTTATGGAGGCACTTCGGCGCTCTGGATAGACGAACCCGCTACCACGATGACTGCATAGATGCACTCATGGACACCACCCACGCAACCCAGGACGACATCCGCACCGTCCAAAGCCGCATCATCGATCTGGACGACGCATCCATGATCCTCGAGGACCGCGTAGACGGTCTCTCCCCCACCCCCCGCCGCATCCCCAACGCCATCTCACGGCGTCCCTCCTCCACCCCGCCTAGGCAACCTCAATCCCGCCGTTCGCGCTCGTCACACTCCGGGCGCTCTAATCGCGCAATGGCGTGGACGGTGCATATCTCCCTCATGCCTACGGCCTCCCAACCCTTTCCATTCGAGAAAGACACTATGGCCTACAAACGCGTCCTCTCACGTGGTCTCCACCGCGTCGTCTCCGTCCCCGGCCACGACAGCGCCTCCTTCGTCACAGCTACCTCTAATGAATTCGCGAGCCTTCTCAAGGGGCGTCCGTGGATGCCATTAGTCGCCAAGATCTGCGACGCGGAACACGTCACGGGACTCCCTATGCTTCGCCAGCTACCGCCGAATCTGATCGATAGTAGTCTCTACGACATGGACTTCCTGACCACGCACTGCGCGACGCTAGATCATAACGGACATATCCTAGACCTCTACATCGGGATGTGCAACGACTACTTCAGCTGGTCCGAACTCGCATCCTCCCCCGTCTTCATCCCCGGCCTGGAAGCATGCTGGGTATTCGACCCCTTCCTCGACGGCACCGCCGCGCAGCGCGATAACGAAGAGGCGATTGATAGCGTGGTTGATGACCTCAAGGCCGAGGATCGGCAGTCGGCGGGGGATTTACTCAGGGCGTGGTCGCCGCCGGCGTCGAGGTTGAAGAGGAGCGCGACGGGGATTACGAGGACGTCGAGTTTTGGGTCGACGGATAGTGCGGCGAGTGTTGTGAGTAAGAAGAGTAAGATTGGGCATAAGGCGGCGTCGTGTGTGTTGCCGGGGGTGGAGAGTAGGGATTGGAGGGCTGAGGCGGTGTGATGTGAAGGGGACGATTTGATGGTGTGTGCGTGTGAAGGGGATGAATAGATGGGATTGGAATAGATGATGGGGTGTTAGATGGCGTTGTTGGGGGGTGTCTTTGATGAGATGCCCTGTTTTTGGGAGCGGTTTAGATGGCGATAGGGATGGGTAGATGGGGGCGTTTTGGGGTTTGATGGGGATATCTCTAAGTTTGAGTTAGTTAGCGGAATAAATTCTACACTCTTGTCTCCGTTGAGATAAATCTTTTTCGTTATGACTATCCCACCCCGTGACATTCTTGCTCTCAATAATATCCCCGTCCCGTGACATCCCAACTTTCAATAATATCCCCTTTCTCGGGAGTCGATACCAAAACACCCATCCCATTCCCCTCGATGACAACTTCATCCCTTCCCTTCCCGCTCTCGCATCTCGTGTCACCCACAGAACCAGCTCGCGTGTGTGGTCATCCCTCCAACAAATTGTAACATGCGTGCGTGCGTGCGCCAGTTACTTACTGTAGCTAATCTGCGAGGAGACCTCTAGCGAGGTCAAGTCAGCGCTGGGAGTGGGTTTATCACTGAGCACGTCAGGACATGGGTTGGGGAGGTGATGGGTGCGTGTCGGATGTATGTATGTATGTATGTATGTATGTATGATTCAGATATGTATGGCGGGATGATCGCTGGGACGGGACCAGGACGGTGAGGAGACTGGGGGAGGTTCCGAAGATAAGAGAATGTGGAGGCGGATTTGTATAACTGTGTATATATGGAAGAGTACTTTACCTTGCAATGCTTTGGACTTGTGAGAAGCGATGAAAGAATACTTTACCTGGGAAGACCTAACGCGTGAGAAATGATTGTTGGGCTCCAATCATTCAGGTGAGCGGGCATGGTACCTTGGAATAAGGAGTAAGAATACCTTTGTTCTTACCGATTCCTACCTTAGCTGCCGATTTGTATTCTTATAAAGGTTATACAGCAGTCTCATGAACCGTCTTCTTCTCAGACCAGGCCGTATCAATCATGGGATACATCCCCTGCATCTGCATGGCAAAAGAGAAAGCCAAAAAGTCACAAATCACAATCACATCAATCCAGTCACAAAAAAACCCACGCACAAAAAAGGTAACAAAACGAGCTCATCATGCGTGACCAATACCCTGCCATATGCTACTGAAGTACACAGACCTTTGATCTGGAACGCACCCAGCCCAAGTCATTGCGCCTCACATCACAATCCCAGCCCCGATCTTGGAAAAATTTCATCTGTTCTACTACTCTAAACTTAAGCAGCGGTGATGGCGGCGCGTTGGCGGGCACCACGCTGTCTCGAGTTCAGGTGCAGCACCTCGCGTCCCTCGACGGCCTCTCCCTTGGCAACAACCTCCTCGCTCTCGGTAAGGATCAACTCGATGTGGCAGGGGTTCGACATGTATGGGTTGATCTAGAGGCGGACAGTCAGTCACATTGTTGCTGCGGGCAGATAGATAGGTGGCTACTTACGCGACCGTGTGCACGGTATGTGCGGCGGCGCTGCTTTGGTGCCTGGTTGACCTGGATGTGCTTCACGACGAGGTTACCGGTATCAAGACCCTTGGTATCGGCGTTGGCCTCAGCGTTCTTAAGGAGACCGAGAAGGAACTCAGCAGACTTGACGGGCCAGCGGGCGCGGGTGACACCGAAAGCCTTGCCTATGAATCAATCAGTCCCTAGTCCTTCCAAAAATCCCTGCAGCAAAAATACTGCCACATAAAGAGGGAGATAGGATAACGTACCCTGGGCGGCGCGACCGGTTCCGCCGGCGTACCTCCTCATGGCAACAGCCTCCTTGTGCTCCTGGACGTTCTCGAGGAACTTCACGGCACGCTCGAGCTTCCAGCCATTGATGGCCTGGGCGGTCTCGCGGGTGTTCTTGAAGGACACACGGAGGTATGCTCCGCGCGCGCGAGCCGACTTCGCCGGGTGGATTTCGGTGGCTGCGTATCGAACCTGTAGGGACGGTGGTCAGCGATGTTCGTGATCATATCTCAATTGCCCATCCGTCTGTGTATTTCTTCTCTCCATTGTCTTTCCTCTTCTCCTCCCGCCATGGAACTGGGTTTGTCGAGAGCGGGAGAGTTGCGTGTAGAACAGAGAAGACTCTGGAGATTGAAGGCAGTCGGGTTCGGAATGGAATGGGCTTACCATCGTGTCGTCGTTGGGCGATGGGTCGTTACTGGTGGTTTCTTGATAGTCGTCGTCGTCTTCTCACTCGAAAGTTTTGGTTGTTAGGGTTTGTGGGCTGCGCTAGAGTAGAATAAGCGATCTACTGATGCCTGGGGCACCAACAATTTTCGAAGTCAGGCCACGCTTCCGAATGCAGGGCTAGACTAAATTAGGAGTAGGCGAATATCACAAGTACTCAAGTACTCATGCCAAGACTCTGATCTTACTGTTGGTTGTGAGCGAAAAGGGCAACTATGATAGTAAAATGAAGGTTCAACCTCTAATGGTTCTAGCTACCATATTATGGGCCATCAGATGCGCCATTACTGCGCTTTTAAATCGAAAATAAAGGAGGAATTTAACAGTGAAAACTGCAAGTATCAATTCTTGTCTACACTCTCTCAGACATTTGGGTCAGGCCGCACGAGTACGATACGCTTCAACAATGAAAATTGATTCCCATTATATTTCCTATTTGACTAATCTTTGGTTTGCAATTCTTCAGTTACTACAGAATCGATTTTGATGTCGCCAGTAGTTGCCGGAACGGATAATCTAATTCCCTCAGCCTGCCTCCCTCTCATGCCATCTATGCTTTCTTAGTTCGTGCCGCTGACCGCTAACCTAAAGAATGCTGCGTTAGTATGGAACTTAATCATCAGGAACGATTCTACTTACTTCATCAAATGATCCATGAATGTCTGCAAAGAGACGTCGTCGGTGAAAATCGTCTGCGCGTTTGTTGCGCCAACCCCGCCATATGAACCGGTCGTATGGGTCGTTGAGGGGTTAAGCTTGGAGAGGAGGAATCTAGCTTGGGAGCCTCCAGCGTCGCAAACAATGAAACGGGGAAGGGGGAATCGATCGGTGATGAGTTCCTAAATATTGTTAGTATCATAGGCAAGAGTTTAAACGGCAATCATCGAAAAACGTACCCTTGCATCTTCCTTCGGTTCCTCCAAGAGGGTTGCGAAGTTCTCGTAACCTTCTTGCTCCTGGTAACCAGCTTTCCTCCACTCTGCAATCGTCTCTCCGTGGAAGATGAGAATGTGGAAAAAGGTATCGAGAAGGAGAATGTGTGTGGGCTGGATCGAGGTAGAATCAAGCAAAACCGGCTGGCTACCATCCTGATCGAAGGTGTAGGAGTCGAGAGTTGGTTGAATCATAATCAAAGAGTTGCTGACATCTTCCTGGTTCAGCACGTGCCTGTAAAAGGCAGTCTCGTCGGGCGAATTGTTGAATACCTGCAAGAACTGACTCCTGCGAAGATGGAACATGAACTGTGGGTATAGGGTGAAGTTCTTTTCCAGACGGAAGGATGACGGATCGTCTTTGCGGTAATCCGCGAATCTAGAACATAGGCGTATCAACATCCTATCAACCCATCTCAGTACGTCGGGGCCATCGTCAACCTCGGCCTTGAAGACAGCGATTCTTGACATTAAGACTGCAGCAGTCTCCTGATCGAAGGATTGCGCAATGGCTGGGTCGCCAGCAGGGCCACTCAGGTTCCGGGCCACTGTAGTCACCCTCAAGTGGAACTGGCCTGACGAATGCTGATAGTATGTAAGGAATTGTAACATCCCCTTCTGTGGCGTTTGCTGGTGTTGAGCCGGGCCTCCCTGGTTGGCAATTTCGAAGTAGATACCGTAACTGGAGCTTGGATCTATGCTGCACATCTTCCAAGAACATGTGTTTCCAATGCCACACTCTGTCTCGCCGACTGACGTGGATTTCTTGTTCATGGAAACCGCATGTCCTATTAGGCCCGTCACCTTCAGTTCCTTCGTCGTCAAGACTTCAAGGGACGCATTGAAGCCCATCAAAAGGTTATCGTTTGCGTCCTTTTCGAACACCCGAACGAAGGACTGTTTGAACATAGACGACGTAAAGCTGTCAGTCAAAATCATATATCCACCAGTTGAGTTTGCGAGCCCCTTCATTTCAAGCAATCCAACTTGATCCAAACAACCCGCGAAGATATCGATGACATGGCCGTTATGTGCAGTTCGTTTTGCGAGGTTATCATAAAACTAGAAACATTAGCCCGTGGACTCGAGAATATTGGAGCAGCTTCTTACCTTCAATGCCTTCTTGTAATATTTGATTTGGTCCCTGTCAATATCGTGGTGAGATCGGATTGGCTCCCTTAGCTCTGGGCCGACTACCAGTCCTGGGCCTTCGGTTGCTGGTCCACCTGCGAAAAGCATAATTCGTCCTCCTGCATTTTGAAACGATGTCTCCATGAGACCCATAGCTACACTCAAAGCCACACCGGTGCAACGCAGATTCCTCCGGTCGCTGGACACTGGCCATGGATCTTTCTGCAATTGCTCGAGGGCCTTGACAAGCTGAAATTCGCATTGCTGGACAGGTTGAAGGAATCGCGAAGCTGGGCCCATTGGCGCAGGCCTACCGGGTTGCTGCTGTTGCATTGCGGGCCTGAGTCCCGCTGAAAGCAGACCCAGCATTTCTTGTACCTGCTTTGCCGAATAGTCTTTGCTTCCTCGGAAAACGTATGACTTTGCGCACTCTGTGTACCCAATCTCATGTACTTGAGCCTAGCATCTATTAGACGGCGGTAATTTATAGAGGGGAGCTAATCACATACCATGGTCCCGTATGTAATAAGGCCCACCAAGGCATTTTCTGGCAAAAGACTGAGACTCATAATAAGGCTCTCCTTCAGCGCGGAAAGACTGTCTTCTTCTTGGCAGGTGTCCACAACGTAAAGGAAAACCGGCGGGCTTGGGGCAGGTCGGGAGAGTCGGTATTCGATGGTGGTGTTCGTGAGGTGAAGCTCCGGGGGAATGGCATTTTGCGTGATATCCTTATAGTGTGGTGGGAGGGCGTTGCGTGAGAGGCAGAATGGACAGATCCAAAGACGCGCTCGTACATCAACTTGACTATTTAACAGTTAACTACGATTCGTACGATAATTATAAAAATTGGCTCACCAGAAGGGATTAAGAACAGCTCTGCAAGGAGGCTTGCAAGTAACAGGCTCAAATTGGAGGAGAGGCGTATCTGGCTTCTCCTTCAGAGGGGTATACAATGCGCCTATGGGGACAACGAGTCTTGAAGCTTCCTATTTCTTGTCAAATCTCCGGCCATGAGCATTTGAGGTATTCACTTACCATGCGCGAGCTGGGGAAAACGTTCCAACTGAGACGGATCCCATCCTGGTCCTCCATTTCACCCCATTGCTCTTTCTGTGCCTCATGGTCCATTTTGGCTTCTGTGCACAGCTCTCCCTCTGTATCGGAAGGCCTTGTCCAAGGGAAGCCCTAATGGTAGAGTTGACTAGAAAATATGACGCGACGAGGTATAAGAGTTGCAGTGCACCCGGTGCCAAGTTGGTTCCTCGGGAGGAAGTTGTTGTTACGTGGGGATAGATATGCTTCGTTCACCAGAATGACAGCTTGCCCGCAAGTTTACGCAAGGGCCAGATCTGGCTTGGTGGTCGAATGAGCCGCTATGACGAAAGTAGTTTAGCTTCGGACGTATCCATCCCTCGGCTGTGCACGGTCACAACTATTTATTGCCCTTTTGAATTTTTCTTTCCTTTCTCTTCTTTCTAAACTAACGCCAGCTTCAAAAACATTACTTAACGGCAGCCTTATTGTCACAGTCGACGAGGTTGTTTTCGCGCTGTGCGGAGATCATTTTTCTACCCGTTGCTGGGCGCCCAGCTTTGAGAAGTCGTTCCGACCTCCTTGAAAATATGGGAATCAGCTGAGGTTACATACACAATCACATTGGATTGTGGCATTTTTCTTGTCCTTAGATTATTGAAGAGTCCATAGTTCTATATACTTGAATGGCATATATATATATTATACACAACTGCGTGCCTAATGCTGTGTGATGAACATAACATGTTGATATTCGGTTTCACAAGAAATGACATGCAGCCATAACATCATTTACTTCTGATCATTTCGATCGATTCAATAGACTCTAGTTCTTACTGTAGGAGTTTAACTTTCATTTATTTGAAGCTATGGAGAATAATAAGTGCTACATTTGTAGCCAAGTGGAGGTTATGTAGTCAGCCATTCTCATGTTTCCACTCATCGAATACAGGGTTTGGAGATTAAATGCGGCGTCTAAAACCAGATCTTCCTTGGTTTCCGAGGACTGAGCCTCATCAAGTATCTCTTGATAGTAGGGTAAGGCAAGGTGTGAGAGGCCAACCATCTGATACGTTCTCGCAACGTTGTAACTCGCTTCTTGGCGTTCCTCGGCTTTATCTGAGGCTCTGCGAGACTTGTAATAATCGAGGAGGAAAGTCATTCCTTGCATTATCTGGAACTGCCGATTTTCTGACTGGCGCTTCAAGCCATGATGAACGTAACCAAGGCCAATACTGAGCTTTATCATAGGGTTTTCAGGGTCCAAGGCGTAAGCTCTGAAGAAATAATCTAGCCTCGTTAGTACGAATGAATTAATATGCCAGTCACCGTAAACTTACTAAGAGCATACGCGTAACTCGTCCCCGTGTACAAAATATGGCCATATACCATAAGCAGTGCGATATCCATGTCCTTATTGACAATTAAGCGGCCGGACTCGTCCTGGGCCGAGTAGGAGCCCTTCTCAGAAAAGAACTTCCGCCGTGCATCATCGTTGACGAGTCCATAGTCCATAGCTTTAATTTGCCTGAGCATATATTTCTGTGTCGGCCCAGAGCTGTACCAGGATATTGGTGACTGGCATAGTCTCGTCAATGCAGCGAACATTCTGTACGTATCGGTCGTAAACTGATAATCTTTCATGAAGTATCTGCATGCCGTTACGCAGGTTTCTTCGTCATTTGCAAGAACTGCACAAGCTTTGGCTATCGTCAGCAGGGAAAATCGGAGAGTTAGGGGGGGAGTTGCATACCACACCAACAAACGTGGATTAAAAACATATCTTCCCTCGAGTGATAGAATACGACTGCATCCTTTGCTGCCTCACAGATTTCATATGCCTCTTGGTGCTTACCATATCTTACAAGACAAAGCGCGTAGTCAAGAAATATGTCAAGCCAAGCCGAAAAGGGTATGCCGCGATAATTCTCTGGTATCTCCACTGCTACATTATTCCTGCTGTCGACGTCCGCTCCAAGTTCTAGATGCTGTTAGTATGTAACATTCTCCCTTTTGGACGACTACTTACTGAACGAGATCCGATTAGCCATCTCAGCCAGGTCTGCATCCAGGGGTGTTGCTCCTGTCTGAGGCTGCCCACGGGCTGGGCCTACCGTATAGCCCAAGAACCGAACATATTTGTCCCAGGGGTAAAATGTCTTGAAACCCCTGAAATCATCAATAAGGTCTGCAGCTGCCTCCATCCACGCTATCGTCGCTCCCTCGTCGCCAGCGCGCATGGCACCTCGCTCCAGCCGCATCACGGAATACTGCTCCTGTAGTCGGTCTGAAGCAGCCTGCTCTTGCCTTTGTCGTTCTTCTAAATTGACCAGCCGCTTAGGTTTGTAGTACGATCTTGTGCGAGTCACAGTTGGCATTAGAGTATCGTTATCCTGTGTTATATCCTGCAACGACTTTTGCTGTTTCTTTTTCGAGTTCTGCAATCTTCTTAGATTCATGATTTCGTTGACGTAAATGAACGCTTGTTCCTGCTCGTTGAGCTCCTCGTAAAGCTTGGCTAAGTGTACGCGGGCGTCAATGTTGTCTTGATCCAGGATAATGGCATGCTGGAAGCTCTCCTCAGCTTCCCTGTTACGTTTTCCGTTCAAGTAGCACTTGCCCATCTGCAAATAAAGACTTGCGTCTTCTTGACTCGAAACGGCTCTCAATGCTCGATAAAATACAAGTGCTTCTTCGGGGAGGTCGGCTTGGTAGAGACTATCAGCTGACTCGTGGAAAAGATCTGGATAGTCAAGAACTCGGTCCGCAAAGTATTCGTTCTCTGGACCAAGCCAGTGAAGATGAGACTATAATAATTAGCTTGCAAGATTCCATCATTGCTAGAATATACATACAAGCGCTTCGGCGTGGAAACCTAATCTGAGGCGGTATAATCCGAGTTTCACACGAAGTTCCATGGGAAGACCATCACCATATTGGTGCAGGCCATATTTTCCCTGACAGAAGGTCGGGTGTAATACCCTCCGATTATCATCGGAGTCCCATTCGCGGTCATCGTCCAGTACATCATCCCAGTACAACTCGGACTCACGACCCAGTATCCACCGTGAAAGTGATTTAAGCTCCTTGACTGCATCGGCATATTGACCGAGGTAGGCGTGTAGCTCAACATAGATATTGACGTCTGACCAGGTAAACTTCTCGCCAGGCTGGCTATCTGAGGCCTTGTAGAAGTCTATGGCTTCACTGTAAAGATCTAAGGCTGCTTTGACATTATCTTTATCAATATACGCCTCGGAGATGAGCCTCAGAATGCTGGTGTCGTGTGGCCTTTGCTTCAGAATGTGCCTATACTCGACGATAGCAGCGCTGGTGCTTCCCATTTCGCGCAGCACTTCTGCCTTGCCGCATCGAGCTTCAAAGTCATTCTTCGGGTTTGCGCGAATGGCGGACGAGAAACAGAACTTGGCCGAAGGGAGATTTTTGCTCCTATGATCCCCCGTTTCTTCCAAGGCGAATCTGGCGGCACTTAACCACTGGGTTGCATCCTTTGGCCTTAGATGGGCCGCATATATGAGAGCCAGCAGAGTTTTATCTATATCCCCCAACTCTCTGAATATCGACGCCAACAGGGTCCACGCCTCGTGTGTCTCGGCATTGATTCGAATAACTTCTTCTACAAGCTGCTTTGCTTCTTCATAGTTTTCTTCAATAAATGCTTGAGATGCCCTGCCCATGCGGGCTCGAATGTCGCCAGTGGGAACAGCTGCTTTGCGCGGACCTCTGGTAATAACACGTCCCTTGATGTCGCGTCCTTTCCGTCGCGTGCGCGTTTCATCTGGGCTCTCTTCATCTTCGTCGGCACTTTCATCCCTTTGTTCTCGTCTAAATTTGCGAACGGAATCCTCTAGTTTAGCAATATTAGTTTTCAGATCCAGGTAATCGGAATCTACATCTGAAAGTAGCCCCTCGTCCCTAGGAATCGTAAGTAATGGCCCGCATCCTTCGGGAGGTGTTCTTACTCAGCAGAATCATTAGGGTACTGATTGTCCCTCAGTGGAAATTGCTGCTCGGGATGAGAACCGCCATTGTGGTCGACGTTCTGGCCAGACCATGCAAACGTTGGAGTTTCATGAGGCTCTGGATATTGACTTTTGGGAAGGCCGCCAGAGTGCTGGCCCGTGCCAGCGTCTTCGTCGATTCCGTCCATTTGTATCGGTATTCATTATCATTGTAGCATCTTTATTGAATGATATCATCCATTTGGCGTGAGATTGCAAGCTGACCAGTTATTGTGGTGGAAGTGTGATCGTGAAGAATTGCAGCACCGAGGGATATGAGACGAGACGTCAGTACAATAAATCCTTATCTGAAAGGCTTATCTTATCGCTATCCCCCACATATTCCACAAGCATATTCCACCAACTTACTCCGCCAAGTGCATAATTAAACTTGACCGAGTCTACAAGATTTGTTTGAGGTATCTTGGATACAATAGTGAAATCACCTTCGAATCAATGGGTTCAGATAGTACATAGGAAATTAGGTATAGCTAAAGTAATTTGCCATGTTGAAGTACATAGCCCCGTATACACTAACAATCTCAAACCACATCGGTTTGGAAAATATAAAGCTTGTATCGCCTTCTCCTGATAATCCAACATTGTTTTCCTAGTCCACTGCCGCCAAATCCTGAATTCAAATAAATTAGAAACCCCAACCGTAGTTGAAAGGACTGTTTTATCCGCAATATCCTAGCATAGAAACTATAATTGTTCAGGCAAGTTTGCCTTCCGCCTTGGCTTCTGTTCAGTTATTAGTAAGAAGAATCGATGCACAAGATTAGAATGACCACAAACCTTTCACTTGCTCGAAGACCTTCAGCATCTTCCTCCTTGCACCAAGAGCATTAACTCCCCTGTCCTCAAGAGCCTTATCATCAAGTTCCACCAGCTCTGTCCAGTTCATGTCCTTCAAGTTGTCCGTGTATTTGTGAAGACGCAAGCTCCTCAGCCAACTCGGAATGTCTTGCAGCAGACTTGGGTCAGTGGGGTCCTCCGGAGGCTTTGAGCTGCCACGCCTTCCACGTGGGGATCGGCCTCTGACCATGTCGGAATGGTCGGAAAGATAGCCCTCGTGACTACCGCCCATACCAAACTGGTTGAGGTTAAGACCTCCCATCCCATTGTTCATAAGAGGAGAGGTGCCATCATAAGCAGACAAGAAGCCATTGTTTTGCGGAGACGCAAAACCCATGTGAGAAAATCCGCCAGCGCCGTGCATGGCAAGACCGGGAGAACTTGGGCGGGACCTGGAACCACCAAATCCGGAGTTTTGCTGGCCTTGAAGAGCGAGGATCTGATCCCTGTTCAGTATCTGCCCATGCTCGTTAACCATGACAACGTTGGCATTGGCCACGCCTGGGAGACCTGGAGACAATGGGCCTTGGTTATTGATCGCATGACCATCGTTGGACCTTGCTCGGCGGTACTTGCGAACATCATCAAGGGCGAATCGGTTGTTTACGGTAGAAAGAGCAGCGAGCTTCATCGCAGTAGCGTTGGCAATCATATCAGCCTGAGAATTATTCGCCGCGTGGTTAAAAGTCGAAGTCATAGGCGTGTTAACCATGGATGCCCAGTTGCCGTTTCCAGCATTGTACGGTGAAAGCAAAGGTAGGTCTGCGGTCTGATGGTCAGGGATATTGATCGTGGAGTTTTGCAAGTTTGACGAGCTCTGAATGCGTGGGGATCGAAGCCCCGCGGAAGGTGGAGGCTGCATAAACTGGCCCATTGGCGGGACACCCGATGAAGACTTGGGTCTTGCGTTGGCCGACTGATCAGAGCTGCTTCGTGGGCCCCAGGGAGAAAGAGGTGGTTGAGTATTATTCTCACCCCCATTGCCAGCTGGGGTAGAAATAGATGGAGCAGCCAGAGATGCGCGTGTATCGAACACCGCACTGTTCCTGTTGGATGTCGGTGGGTTTCCAGTCTGCTGGGTGAATTTGGCCTTCTCGGTAGCAATTGCAGCAACTGCATCTGGGAACATGGCATTGATCCTGTCCTGATCGAGACCAGAGTGTCTCTTCATTGTGCCGGATGCAGATGGGCGAGAAAACGAGTTTCTCGAACCCTCCACACTCAGCTTGTTCATGGCGTCGCTCAGGCGGTTGGACATCGGATCTAGAGTAGAAATGTTAGAGTGGCTAGGTGAGAAGTGCTGTGCTACATACCTTTGTCGAAGTTGGCTGGAGACAGAACACCGGACATGGGATGGTTCTTTCCCATTTGCTGCAAAACCTGAATGAAAAATCGAATCTGAACCTGTGTGGTTTGCTGGAGGAGGGCATACAAAGCAGCCGTTCTCTCGGACTCGCTCAGCACCTTGAACCATTGTTCGATGGCGCTGAGTTCATCTTTGAAGTCCTGATCAAGGGTTGCAGCAGCCATCTCTTCCAGTGTTGTCTCATATTGATCGATATCGGCAATCCATTGCTGGGTAAGTTTGTTGGCAGCTTCGGTCTCTGGATTGTCTTGTCCCTGCAACTGATGCGCTTGACCATAGAAATCCGACGATGGCCTAATACGGTTCGTAGACGGCGAAGTCGGGAACGCAGACATGTCTGCGGATTGACGAAGATGATGCCCTGTCCCGATGGGAGGACGCAACGTAGAAGTGCTGCTAGGCTCGGGGGTGCTGTTGCGGTTGCTCATTGTATGACCTGTAGACATATTCATCATACTTTGGTGTGGACTTGCCACAACCAGGTTTAACGACGTCGAAATGCAGGCACTAGCTGTTTGAGATTCGAAACGAGGCTCAATTCGAAGGACTGGCTTAATATTTCAAACCCTGTTGAGATGGAATAGATTTGGAAGAAAAAACTCCTTTGATAGATGCCTCCAGATATAGATCGGGGCCGTATGACATGCGTTCCAAGCGTTGTCGTGGTGAGAGTTGCACGTCAAGTCGTAGAGCAAGCAAGCAAGCGCTTATGCAATCGTTATTCGTGAATGGCGTTTCCGTTTTGTCCGAGGAAGAATCCAAGACTATCACACTGGGTATCGAAATATCGAAGAATTACCACAATATCTCCTGCAGTGCCTGCTGACTTCAAAGGAGGTTCTCAACTACTCTGCACTATGGCCCCAAGGTCAGCTTCGTTTCAGGTGAGCATTGTGCATCAGACAGGGTCCTGTCCGACTCAAAGCACCGTCTAGCTTGATTAGAATATGGGAACTTACAGCCAGAAGACTAAAATCCAACTCGTAACAGACTGACCGGCGGTATATTGCAGCTCATCAAAGAATGGAAGGTGAGTTGCCAGGTCATGAGCTGGAGCAAGGTACAAAACAAAGTGATCGGTAGCGAAGCACTGCTGTTCGTATCGACATTCTTCCTTAGCTAAGCGTTTGTCCATTGTTCACTCGATGATCACGTGCGTTGTCACGTGCGTTGATGTGTAGTTGTTGGTGGTTGCAGTTAGAAAGCATGCTTTCTGACATGACTTGAAACTTCGAAAGTTGGGCGAACCGGCTATTGGAAATGGAGAACCGAGCTCTGGTATGTACAGTCAGCATATTTTATGATCATGCCATTGAGATTCTTATGTAGGAAACCGAGGGGGCCATCTCGTCGTCGAGAACCAAGGAAGATGCCCTTGCCAATGCCATATTGGCGGCAGAGTGCTACATGAAAGCTATAAAGTTGGCAAATAGCAGCTCTGAAAGAACACGGCTGAAAGAGAGATGCATGAATATCTTAGCGAGGGCAGAAGAAATCAAGAAAATAGAGCAATGGCAACCGGCAATGAGCCACACTGGAGCTGTGATAACGCCCGTCTCGGGGGTGCCACAATCACTCCGACAGCTATCAACACGGGAAGAAGTTATATTACTAGAGGGTTCGAAGTTGCATGGGCTGATCTTCCCCCCTTGGAAGTCAGAGCCCGATGAACAGGACTTTGCTGCCTCAAATGGGGAAGTCTATACGTGCGTGTCCTGCCCACATTATATTACTTCATATCTGACTACTGCAGGGACTCATCAAAAATCAGCATATCAAATACTCATGCCGATGACCCAAGAGACTGGCGAAGACCTGAGGATTTGCTAGGAGACGAACTCCTGGATGCTTCTGCCACTCGCCAGCAGCCCACTATGCAAGCAGCGGCTGATATTGACCTTGTTCAAGATGTAACAGCAGACTGTTCTGTTGTTGCCAGCCTTTGTGCTGCTGTTGCTCGGCCCGGTGGCACATATGGAAAGGTACGAGTCCTGACAGACAGATCGTCACATACTAAGACTATATAGCTATTGGAGAGCATATTCTACCCGTACGACAAAGCTCACGGGATTCCCGAAATGTCAAAGAACGGAAAGTATATATTTCGTTTGCATTTCAACGGATGCTTCCGCAAGGTTGTCATTGATAATCGCCTCCCGGCACCAAGGAACTCGCGCCGATTATACGTCTTTGACCGTCAAAACCCAGGGTTACTGTGGCCAGCACTTTTGGAAAAGGCGTATTTGAAAGTGAGAGGGGGATATGACTTCCCTGGGAGTAACTCCGGCACAGATCTATGGGTAATTACAAGTTGGATCCCGGAGCAGATATTTTTGCAAAGGTAATAATTCCTATATCCTACTTATGAACCTTTGACTTACTTGACTAGTGACGAGCTACAGCCAAATGACCTTTGGAGCCGTATCTTGAATGCGTTTGCACTCGGAGATGTGATGGTCACTCTTGGCACCGGCCGTTTGAATAACAACGAAGAAGAGGCGCTTGGTCTCGCAGGTGAACATGATTATGCGGTGTTGGATATCAAGGAAAAGGGAGCCGAGAAGCTTTTCCTACTCAAAAACCCATGGTGCGATGCAATGGTCTGGAAAGGGGCAGAGGACCAGAAGCCATCTGAGCCTAATAATGAAACCTCTGGACCCGGAAATCATGCAAAAACATTCACAAACCCCGGCATATTCTGGATGAGCTACCCCGAAGTAATGCGCAACTTCGACTCCCTCTACCTCAACTGGAACCCCGGGCTCTTCACGCACCGCCAAGACCACCACTTCACCTGGACCCTTCCCACCGCCTCCTCCCCCGGCTGCTTCGTCCACAACCCCCAATACTCCGTCCACTCCTCCACCGGCGGCACAGTCTGGATCCTGCTAAGCCGACACTTCACAACAGCCGAGCACAACTACCGCGCCAGCTCCGTCCTCCCCTCCTCCACCACTCCCACGGCTTCCAACTCCCACGGCTTCATAAGCCTCTACATCTTCGACGCGGCAGGGAAACGCATCCATCTCAGCGACAACCCCCTCTCCCGCGGCCCCTACGTCGATTCCCCACAAACCCTCTCCAAACTCCTCCTCCCCCCAAACACATCCTACACCATCGTCGTCGCACACCAAGACCTCCCACTGCCTAGATACACATTCACCCTCTCCGCCTACTCCTCCTCCCCCCTCACCCTGTCTCCCGCTCCAAACGCACATCCCCACATAACCACCACAGCGGGTGCGTGGACGGCCAAGACAGCGGGGGGGAATGCGAGTTCGCCTACTTACGCCTCAAATCCGCAGTTTAAACTCCACGTCCCCTCCCCCACATCCCTCTCCATCGTCCTCGGCGCCTCCCCCCACGATCTCGCCATCCACGTAAAACTCGTCTGGGGTCGCGGCCACCGCGTCACCTCCGTAACATCGCAAGATATCGTAGGCGAATCCGGCTCCTACCGACGCAGCTGCGCGCTCGCAAACCTCACCAACGTCGCAGCGGGAGATTACACAATCGTCTGCTCAACCTTCGAATCCGGGCAAACCGGCCACTTCACCCTACGCGTCGAATCCACAACCCCCTGCGTAGTAACACCCGTCCAAAACGAAGACGCCGGCCGCCTAACCCTGCACCTCCCCCTCTACTTCCACGCCGGCACAACCCGCCTCCTCGCCCCCCTCTCCCTCACGCGCATAACGCGCCTCAGGATAGTAGCACAACACGCCTGCCCCCCCTCTCAGCGGGGCGCGATTTCCCCTTTAAAGATATCGGTGGAGAGGGGGCAGGGGCCGAATAAAAGTGTTCTTGCGGTGTCAGGAGGAGGAGGGGGGGGGGGGGGGGGGGGGGGGGGGGGGGTTTAGTGATGCGCCTGCGGGGGTGAGGGTGGGAGATATTGATTTGACGCCGGCGTTGGTGGAGAGGGGGGGGTTGTGGGTTGTTGTTGAACGGGTGGGGGGGGAAAGGGGGGAGGAGGTTGGGGTGGTGGTGTTGAGTGAGGTAGGGGTGGAGGTTGGGGCTTGGGGGACGGGGGAGGGGTAGGGGAGGAGGGATGGTGGAGGATGGTGCTGTTTGAGGCAATCTGATGAAGCTGAGAACCGCCTCAGTGGCAAGATCTATTAGTAGATACACGGATATTTAGTCACCAATTTATGAGCCAGCATCTCTGAACCATAGCGTATGGAATATGTAGGTAGTACTGTCTATGTCGCCTATCCTCCCCATCACAAAAAAAAAGGTATAAACATAGAAAAGAAGAAGAAGATAGAGAAGATAGATAGAATGCCAATCAAGCATCCCATCCATCAGTTCCAAGAATCGCCCACGTGCCCAATCCTAGATACAAACATCACAGACGTTTTCCCCCATCATCGTGGAAGACATACACACAAAAAAACAGCAGTAACAGCAACAACAACAAGCAGCTGCCACTGGGGGGTTTATCCGCTCCAACAAAAAAAAATCGGCTCGCGAGCGGCGTGTCCCCAGTCATTGGTATATATATATCAGCTCACAAACTCCATAAACCCCCCCCTCTCCCCCCCTCTCCCTACCCATCCCCTTTGCCAGTCGTCCCGGCGGGAGGAGGGGGGAGGGGGGGGGGGGGGTACGATCAATCGTATCGTAGCGCCACACACATATTCGTTGGCGTTTCGTCGGGGGGTTTCTTTAACGCCGTGGTGCAACAAAGGGTAACATGAATAATAAAAAAAGGGGAATTTCGTTAATTATTTCCCCCCCGCCGGCGCCGGCCGCGACTGGGTCCTTCGGGGCGTTGGGCGAGGACTTCGCGGAGGAGGGGGTCGTCTTTATCTTTGTCTACGTGGTGGACGCGGACGTGGTTTTTTTGGGGTGTCCGTAAAATATTCGTTCGTCCGTTTGTTTTCTACCAACGGC
>KV459394.1:0-170399 GCA_001662645.1 Pseudogymnoascus sp. 03VT05 | reverse complement strand
GGGGGGGGGGGGGGGGGGGGGGGGGGGGGGGGGGGGGGGGGGGGGGGGGGGGGGGGGGGGGGGGGGGGGGGGGGGGGGGGGGGGGGGGGGGGGGGGGGGGGGGGGGGGGGGGGGGGGGGGGGGGGGGGGGGGGAGGGGGGGGGAGGGGGGGGGGGAGGGGGGGGGGTTTGGGGGGGGGGGGGGGGGGGTTGGGGGGGTGGGGGGGGGGGGGGGGGGGGGGGGGGGGGGGGGGGGGGGGGGGGGTTGGGGGTGGGGGGGGGTGGGGGGAGGAAGGAACGATGGGATGTGGTTGGCTGATTGGCTGGGTTGGCTGGGTTGGCTGGGTTGGCTAGGTTGGCTAGGTTGGTAGATGCATTGGGGGTGTGTGAGGTGAGTGCATTGGAGCTGCATTGAGGGAGTGGATACAGTTTTTGGCAAGGTATAGTAGAGAGAGCCACATTTATTAGTGGACATGGGATTGTGGATGTGGATTGTGGAATTGTGGAATTGTGGATTATGGATTATGGATTATGGATTATGGATTGTGGATTTTGGATAGTGGGATTTAGTGGGTATGTGGAGTGGATACAATAGTGGCTGAAGCAGTACAGTTACAATATCCAAGGTCTTTGCCAAGGAGGGGAGGGGGTAGTAGTAGTAGTAGAGTTAGTAAGTAGAGTTAGTAAGTAGAGTTAGATTCCAGTTACTGTAGTAAGATGGATTGGAGGAGATGCAAAGAGAGAAAGGCAGGGAAATGGACACAGAACCCACAAACCGCCACAGGGCATGGCAGACCAGGTTTCCCATCATCGAGTCGAGAGTACTGTGTACCTGTCTGACCTGACTCCTGTCTGACTCCCTCTACCTCTCACCCTACCTCTCACCCTCATCTTCATCCTCATCCTCATCCTCAACTTAACCACACACCTGGCCGGCGCCACAACGCACGGCCGTATACTAGATTACAGTACTACGAAGAATGGTTGTGGCCCTCGGTCGGTTTGGTGGCCGCCACAGTTCCACCACCGGCCGCTACAGACAGACACGGCTGTCTTTCGTAGACAGGTGGGTTGGTGGGTGTGAATGTTGACCACACACCACCACCACACGCCTCTGGTTGCCGATCGATCGGGGCTCTTGTGTCTTGTCTTGTCTTGTCTTGTATTGTCTCTGCTGCTCAACGGTTAGCTTGCATCAGGAGTAGGACTACTAACGACTACCAAGCCAACTACTACTAACGTCAACTCTCCACCGTTGTAGCTACAGTCACCCAATTGCTGCCCAGACAATCCACGCATGTCTCACCCTACCTTATGCGTGCACACAGTATCTAGCAGTACAGTTACACCACCGCCGCATCTGTAACCCACCCTCCGCGATCTCGATGCGCTGCGTGCGGTTTGTGCGACCAGCCTTACCATCCCATCGTGCGCCAACGTTGGCTGGGCTGGGCTGGGCTGGATGGCTCGGCGTGATGGTGGTGGTAGCTCTCGGCTCTAACTGCGTCTTAAGGTAAGAGGGAGATGGGATGAATGGGATGCGCCGGGAGATTGAATGGGGATACACAAATGCAGGGTACAGCTGTTCACCCACATGGAGGGCAGAACCGAGCTCGTCTGGTGGTGTGTTATGTTATGTTATGTTATGTTATGTTATGTTATGCACTTCGTTGCTTGCACGCGAGGTCGATGGGGATATCGAGGTTTCCCTGCGTGCGTGCGTGCGTACGTTGATTGTGTGTATGCCGAAACAGCTGCATACTTTAACTCGACCCTATATGCGCATCTCCATCTCCATCTCCATCTCCATCTCCATCCGTATCCTCACATCCCACAATCCCCAAACAGCCACCACGCACATAACATATAGCAGAGCCACAGTATAACAGCCCAGCCCAGCACAGAAACATCCAACGCACATAAAACACTCTATCGACCATGCAGCTCCAGCCTCTCTACCCTCCCTCCTCCTCCACCACCACACACACCAACTAACTTAACGGAAACCAAAGCACAGACCAAACGCCACACACACACACCCCCCATGCATCCAACCACATCGCAAGCGGGCATTCTCTCCGGATTCCCTGTGACTTCTCACTTTTACATACCGACGTAGTAAAAGTACCATGCGACTACCGCGCTTTCTGCCGTCTACCGTACCCACCAGGGTAGGGAGCCGTACCGTTTCGATATGCACTCACCGCGCACAACCGCTTCGCTTCGCTTCGGCGTTAGGATTTCTGAGGCGGGTGAGGATAACAAACGGCGTTTGCTGTGGGATAGGATGGGATTTCACGAGGGAGGATCCTTGTTGGCGGGCAACAGCCGAATCCTCTTGCTTGCTATTTGCCCTAGTTTGACCAACTCTACTACTTGACGCCACTAAGTATAGAGACATGTCCTTGCAGCGCCGTTGGGGATACCTACTCGAGAAGCTGCACAATGACTGTAAGTGTTAGAAGTGTTAGAAGTGTTAGAAGTGTTAGAAGTGTTAGAAGTGTTAGAAGTGTTAGAAGTGTTAGGAGTGTTAGAAGTCGTTTAAGTGGGATCTACTGTCCAAACGGCCAAGCAAACAAACCATGCTCCAAACACGCACCAAGCACGGACACCCCGTCTCTCTCCTCTCGCACAGGTAGAATCGACGTAGGCAAACTGATGGGCTAAGCACGCTCGATCCGGCCCCCGATGTCATATCGCGCGACGGAGGTGAGGAGGGGGACCGTGCGCTCTTGGCTATCTTCCATCTTTCTCTCTGGCTGACTGGCTATCCTTTCTATACTTGGATGCTTCCTGGACTATCACTTAGGGACGTAATCGTGCATGCTCCTGCACTACTGTAGATGTATGACCCTGTGTACATGCCATGGGTGTTTGTGCAGATACTGCAGGTATGCGGAGAAGAGCTACAGTTGGCGATGAGTGAGGAGAGTGGCGGCGGTGGCGTTGCGTGGTCGCCATGCGATGCTACAGTACAGTACAGTACGGCGGCGGGCTGAGAGGAGTGAGTGGGTGAGTAGCCGTGGATGGTGCGGATGAGAGTGAATGGTAAGGCAGAGAGAGTATGAGGAGGAAGGGGTGAGGGCTGGTTATGGCGCTGGGAATCTCCGTTTTGCGCGGGATATCGTGAGGCTGCTCTGTATATTATGGCGCTGGGAATTTCCGTTTGTATGAGGGGTGAGATGGTGATCGTGAGATCTGGTGCGCGATATTGTTATTGTGTATTGTGATTGTGATTGTGGGTGATAGCTCCTCTCCTCTCCTCTCCTCTCCTCTCCTCTCCCATATCTCCCGTCTTACACCTCTCACCCATATCTCCTCCCAGCTCTCCCAACGGCATCGCCTCACAAGAACTTATCCCCCGACACCTCGCCATATCCGCCCATTCTCCTCCCCTTCGCCCCCCTACACCCTGCCTCCCTCTCCCTGTCCGTAGATTATTTTATCTCCGAACCTCCCCCTCCTCTCCTCCTATCCCTTCTCTCCTCTTCCCTCCCTATACCCTGCACCCCTATACGCAAAATACGAAATACGATACGTACCCCCCGGCGCCAAGCCCCCACCGACCGTTACACACCCCCTTCCTTCCCCTACGCCCCGCGCATCCGCAAGCGAAAGGGCAAAGTGCAAGATGGGTGGGAGGGGAGGCGAAGACGCTCTGGCCAGGCCATGATCTGAACGTTGGCAGACTGGCGATTAGGTCTAATATGGATTAGTGCTGGGAGAGGGCTGTGGTAGGGTTGGTGTGGTTGGTGGTGGAGGTGTGGTGGGAAGTTGTGCTAGACTGGTTTGGGTTGGAGTGAGGCTGGATTGGGTGGCCTGCTTTAGGTGTGGGAGGGGAGGGGTAGGAAGGCTGGGGAGAGGGAGCGGGGGGGGGGGAGGGGTACGGTATGTGTGAGGTGCTGTGTGTGTGTGTTGTGTGTGTGTGTGGGTGGTGTGGTGATACTATCTTTGCACCAGCAAAGCCGTTCCTGGTGCATCGAACAGACTGGACTCCCTATAGCCTGTCCAGCCTCCCCAGCCAGCCCCGTGGAGGGGTGTTTAGAGTGGACGTGGCTTGCGTGGCTTTCGCGGTGGCTTTTCAAGGCCGTGGCAAATGGATACTCTACTCTGGAAGAGAGTGTGGTTTAGACATGGGACTGGGGTGTGGCATGCTGGATGGTGGATGGTGGCTTGGGCTGGCTGGGGGTTGGGATTGGGATTGGGGTTGTCTGCATGTCGATGTGGCGAGGTGGGAAGGGAGGGGTGGAAACACGTCTTTGTGATGGCTGATAGACGGCGATGGAGGGGGCAGGGGAATGGGGATAGGAAAGGAAGGGGAGATGAATGGTGATGGAGGGATGGTGATATCCAAGGATTCAAACACGTATCTTCGATTAAACCGGGATAATACCACTTGATACCAGATACTGATACCAGATATCAAACCGTCCGTCCGGTCGTCCTTTTACCATAGTACCCTCCCCTTCTTCACCGATGATCCCTGGAAACGTGGACGGGCGGGAGATATGATAGATACTCGATGGTGATCCCCGAATTATCACATGGAAGCCGCGAGGCATCGACCTCCCGGGGGAGAGAGAGAGAGAGTAATCAGGTAATCAGTTAATCAGTATCCCTACTACCCTCATTAACCCAGTCAACCAGCCAACCAGCCACCCAACAACGACCCCTTCCCAGCCTTCTCTCACTCCTCCTCAGATACGCTTTGGCTGTGAAGGTTGGATATCAAGGCAAGGCCACAATCAAGGCCACAATCAAGGCCACGGCCAGCCCAGCCCAGCCCACAGCCAGCCAGCCAGGGAGGGAGAGGTACTGTATGTAAGCCGCACAGACATCCCCCTTGGCCGTGTCCCCGGCTGTGACCACCACGGCTGTGACCTCCCGTTATGGTTCCAGCTTACTCCCCACCTATACGTACAGTCCGTGCGTGCCCCTTCGTTACTGTGCTGATGCGATGCGATGCGAGGGAGGTTCGTGTATCGTATTTGCCAAGGGATTGAGGGAGTGAGGTAGAGAGGGAGGGGGAGCGGCAAGCGACGGCCTTCTATCTGTGGCGGCGCAGCTGTTCGGTACTGTAGGCGGCTGGTTGATGGATGAATGGCTGGTAATCCTGCATAGTAATCACTAGAGGAGGAGGACGAGTACTACAGGATTTGGTATGGAGAGGAGTTTGGTAGGAGTAGTAAGGTAAGGCAAGAGGATGACAGATGATCAGTCACCCCTCCCCCTCCATCTTCCCTCACGCATTCCCTTCATATGCTGGTCCGGCGGGGGGGGGGGGTTTCCGCGTCGCTACCGGAGTTGGGGGGGGCTTACCCATCTTTCATACCTATTCATACAGTACTGTACCCCTCTCTCTCCCTTGCTTCGTTACCACCTTTGCTCCCGCTACTTTCCGCTGTCTTTACCAGAGTATCAGAACGCCCCCTTACCAGACCCCACGACCCAATATGCCCAGGACAGAGCTCGACGACGGCACGGAGGGGGGGGGGGGGATGGGGATCCCACGTCCAAGATATCCATCCATCCCACCGACCCTTCCGCTGCCTATCCTATAGTTGAGCTTACCATGCTGTGATTGTATGTATGGTACCAAACCACACACGATCCGTCCACGGGTTCCCGGCTGATATTCGGTAGCTGTCCCCTTGACACGGAGCTGTGTAGTCTGCTCGCTGGGAGAGGTGGTGGAGGGGGAGCCATGGGATTGGATATCGCAATCGCAATCGCAATTCGCAATCTATATGGAGGATGGAGGGGGAGGGAGGGGATTGTTTGAATTCCCATGGTGGCTTATCGGGCCAATTAGGTGGTGTACCTGATATATTGCCCTCCCCTCTACACACACCCTTCTCACCTCGATATGGGATGGGATTTTTGTACTGCAGGCAATATAGAGATACCATACCGTCTATAGTATGGATATACATATACGGGCTGTAGAGTGATCTGTAGGATGAGTACGACGCGTCCACGCCATAGCACGCCAGTTCCACGTCTTGGGACACGCGTAATTGCCTCGTACCGCTCTGGAACCTCAATATACCTCACCTTGGGTTGATATCGTCTCCTCATCTATCCACAGCCTCAGCCACCGCAAAGACCATAAAACCCACAGTACTGCACAGTACAATGTTAGACATAGATGCGGATTATCAGACTACAAACTCACTCACTACCCCGCAAAACCCACTGTTCTGTTCTGTTGTAGCTGGGGCTGTATAGTAGTATTGTTTGTATGTAGACACGGGTTATGGATCTGGATCTGCGAGGGATGCGAGTAAGGCACGCACGGCGGGAGGGGGAAGTGAGGTGGTTGGATGTGGTAGAAGTGGTAGAAGTGGTGGAGAGGATGGTGGAGGGGAGGGGGTGGTCGCTGGGGATACACTGGTGAGGTGGTGGTGGGGGATAAACAAAGAGCTCTCTCCTCTCCCATCTCCATCTGCCTCACACCTCACCCCACTCCTCCTCAGCTTCCCCCCTCTCCCCCGCTCCCCCCCTCTGCCAAAAAACCCCAAACACACCTCCCCTCCCCTCCAATCGTTTCCGTCTCTAACCAAGAGCCAAATCCCATCCGCACCCATCCCCCCCTCTTCCCAACCCCTCCCTCCATCCCATCTACCGCGCCCACCGTGCCCAGCTCCCCTCCCCCAACAGCCGCGTCTCAACCCCCCCCCCCCAAACCCGCCCTTACAGTATCGATAAAACAAAACCAAACTATCGATTAACCACTCGTCCCCATCCACACACCCAAAAAAAGCCAAGCTTTCCACTATCCCCACTTACATGTAAGGCCACTTACACCCACCTAGCCCGTTCAAACAAACCACTCAGCGCTGCGACTGAGCGAGTCGTGGCTTGGCTTGGCTTGGTGGGCTTCCCCGCACTTTTTTGGGGGGGGGGGGGAGGGTAGGTAGTGTGTAGTAGATCGATCGATCGACGCGCTGGTGTGGTGGTGGTGTGTGCGCGCGCTGTGGACGGGTGGTAGTGTGTGTTTACTGTGGTGGTGGAGTGGAGTGGAATGGAATGTAGTGTGGTGCAGTGTGTGTAAACCACGATGCCGGACCTGCGTGCGGCGTTTGCTTCGGGGAGTGGATGGGTGCCCTAGTGGGTTCAGCGATGGTCGGGGGGCGTCTAGGTAGGCGCAGTGGCCGCAATGGCCGCAGTGGCCGTTACTCTAGTTGGGCAGGTGGGTGACACACATGAGGCCCGAGACAGATGGATGCATGCATGCATGCATGCAGGAACGGGCGGGGGTGGGGGGGGGAGTGAGACATGGCGTGATGTTTTGCGTGGTGAGGTTTGCGGGGAAGTGGGTTGGGATCGTGTTTGAGGGAGGAGAGGTAAGAGGTAAGAGGGTGGTTGATTGATTGATGGGCGAGGCAGGGGAGGGGAGAGGAGGGGAGTTGTGGGTGATGGACGGGGGCAGTGGGCAAGGGAGTTGTGGGTGATGGACCGGGGCAGTGGGCAAGGGAGTTGTGGGTGATAGACGGGGCAAGAGGAGGGATGTGGTGAGGGTTGATGAAGGGAGTGGGTTTACATGCATCTAGGAGCAGTTTGGCAAGGTAGATGAATGAATCGATAAGGGATCCTTTTCGCTGGTTGATAGACGGGGCAGTGGATAAGCCAGCTATGGTTGAGGCTATGAGAGTGGGTTCACATACATATGTCCACAAATGGTTATGGGGGAAGTGAAGTGGATTGATACACCACTGTAAATGGATAAAGGATAAGCCAAGCCAAGTCAACCGCCTTACAGACTTCCCCCATCTGTCCTCGTCTAGATCTACACCACAGCTTACATGACAGCCAGCGGGCCCCCCTCCTCCCCTCCTACCTCCTATCACCAAGCAGCGGAAACAGATGGCGGAACCGCGCGCAGTGCACCGCCTACCCCCAACCACGCCGCCGTTCTTGGCTGATCCGCGTACTAACTAAGGCCAGCATACTAACTAAGCCCAGCGGACGTGCGAGCCGTGGTCAGCTCAGCTAGGTGATCATAGTCTGCGCCTGAGCGCCTTGGCAATCGGCTGATCAACGAACGGAGAGTAGGTCCGTATATGTAGGAGCTGGGCGTTGGGAGTGGTCTGATTTTCTTGGATTTATGAGTTGACTTGAAGGAGGAGGAAGGGGGGGGAGGGGGGGGGCTACTGCGTGTATGGGTGTAGGGAAGAGGGGCAGGAGGGGTATGTAGGACGAGGAGGGGCATAGGGCTGAGCTCCCTCATCAGCTCCCATTGCAATACCACCCCCTCTTCATTCCCATTCCTTCAAGGATTCCCGCCGTTTTACCCAACCACCCATCAATCAATCACCCCTCCCATCACCCCTCCCATCACCCCTCCCATCACCCCTCACAAAAAATCCACGATCACACCCTCCCAATCCCACCTCCAGCTCCCCGGCTCCCCGGCTCCCCTACTCCCTGGCCGCGGAAACGTGCAACGCATGCCCACGACTCAGCACCCACCCCTCACCACCTTGACTACGTAAAAGAATTCCCAGGAACCTGGGAATTGAAAACCCGTTTTGACACTTAGACATTGGGATTTGGAATCCTGGATTTTGGGGATTTCTGCAGAAGGATGAGGAAGAAGAGGAGGAGGAACGGGGAGGAATGTACACGAGGGTACTTGTGAACGTCACAGGCGCGGAGGAGTTGCTGGATCCGGATATTTTGGAAGGCGGAAAGAAGGTTGAGGAGGGAAAACTTGTTATTCGTATCTACTGCCGCAGTAACCTACTTCTACGTACTGTACTGTAGAGTACATCGCCAATGCCAAACGAACGACGACGACAATTCCTGCTTTCGCCACCCATCCCAACGTTATTCGGCCGTGCGTCTAAACCTTCCCCCCCTTCACTCCCTCACCATCACGCCAGATTCCCGGACAGTAAGTACAGTGGCGAAAAAAAACGGTGACGCCCAACTGACGCTCCAACCGACCGGAAACACCGCGGAAGCACCATCCCCCTCCCGATCTCAGATCGCACCACCACTGCCAACAACCACCCACTACCACCAACCCACCACATGCCAAGCACTACCACTGCCACTACACAGCACCAGCACCAGCACCGACTAACTCAAAACCGGCGAAGGAGGAAAGCTGGCAGTGACGGCGGAACTCGCTCCCCTCCCTCCGCCGACCGACCGACCGATCGACCCGCTCCCTAAATCTTTACTTCCCGGACGCACGGACGTGCTGGTGGTGGTGGTGGCGATGACAGCGGGGGGGTCCACTAGGTCCACTAGGTCCACTAGGTCCACTAGGTCCACACACCTATTGTGGACGGCTGATGGGTTGGGTTGGGGTGGTTGTCTAGAGCGGTCTTTGCTCGGCGCTGGGGTTGGCGGGCTCACATCAGCGGGGGGGGAAGGTGGTGAGCTGATGGAAGCCTTGGTGAGACGGGGGGTGTAACGTTGTGAGGATGCTGGTGTCTGTCCGTTTGTCTGTTTCCGGATGGAGTGAGAGGAGCGTGGTGATAAGAGTAGTGGGAAAGTAGTGGTGAGAGAGTAGAATCGGACTGCTGGAGCTATGATGCTAAGCCCGATGATGGGTTTGGTGGAAACATGCAATTGCCGAGGTTTTGTCCCTGCGTTAGGTCCGCAGACTGAGTGGGTGGGTGGGTGGAAATGCAGTAGTAGGCTGCAGACAAGGTTGGTTGGTGAGTGGAAAGGGAGGGTTGGCCGCATACAGGGTTGCTGGGAGGAGGGGTGGGAGGTAGGTAGTTTGGCACCACCCACCCACACACCCACCAGCCCCTTGCGGAACATGCGCAGAACACACACACACACAGACGCACCCCTCGCGGAACGCGCGGCGCACACATCCCCTTTACCACTCTACCCCTTTCCCCTTGCTAACTTCCCGCTGAAGATAAGTGACTGCGAATTGAATCCGTGAGCCAGGCACATGGAGAGAGGTGGTGCGTCGCCTCCCACACCTCGCGGAACTCGCGGCGAATCACTATACCCCTCGACCCCTCTACCCCTCTACCCCTCTACCCCTTTCCCCTTGCCAACCTCGTGTTGAAGATAGGTGACTCAACGGATTGAATTGGATCCGTGAGCCAGGTGTAGGGAGAATAGGTAGTCTGCCGCCTCCCACATTCATGCGGGACTTGGGAGGCGCCCCTTTCTCGCTGGCAAATCATTCGTAGTGTTCCCCTCTCGCCGCTGGCAAATCATTTGCAGCGCTCCCCTATCGCCGCTCGCAAACTATTCGCAGCGCGCCCGTTCCCCTCTTTTCCTTCCTCCTAGTGAAAATAGATGGACAGATAGGCGCAGGGGATAGGTAGATAGATGGATCCCTCTAGAAAGGCTTAGCGACCTTGCGCAGCTCGCTGGTGCCGGTCACGGGGTCGCGGTACTCGCGCCAGCTGACGGGGTGCATGGCGTTGCCGGCGTCGCTGGTGGCCATGAGGACGCCGAGGTCGTTGCGGGCGGTGGAGAGGTAGTAGTTTGATTGATCGCCGAGGGAGATCTGGGATTTGTTAGAATAAGTTGAGGGTAGATAGGGGGTTGAGATGAAGGTAAGTTGGGGGGGGATATGGAAAAGGGGGGCAGGGAAAAGGGGTAGGGTAAGGAGCGAGGGAAAAGGGGCAGCGAAAGAGAGGAAGGGAAAAAGGGGGAAGCTAGGAAACGGCGGAAAAGTAGGACGTAGAAACGAGAAATGTGAAAATAGTAGAAAGAATAATGAAAAAAGACATACCACAATAGCCCTAACCACATCCCCAGGTCTAAAGCTCTCCGCAATCTTCACCCTATCCTTCTCCGTCGCGCGCACATCCTGCACTCTAACAACGCCCTGCCACTCTCCCTCTCCAACCGTCTCACCCACCACCAAAATCGCCACGCTCGCCTGCCTCGCCGTGATCCTCGTCACGCGGCACAGCACAATACTGCCAACCTCCGGGATGGCCTCGCACTTCGCCGTCTGCACCTCGCCGGGCTTGGTATCTAGCACCGGGCTGCGCAGGACAGAGATGGTAGGCAGGGGCGTCGGCGCTGAGGGAGTAATCTTGGTGAGGCGCTTTTGAGGACCAACGGGCTTGGGGGGGTGAGTGAGGTGGATGGGTCCGAGGATTGAGGCGTGGATTTGGGAGAGGTGGAGGTGCGTTCCTGGGCCTGGGATGTATTTGGTTGAGGCGCCTAAGGGCTGGCCTGGGATGGCGATGGATGGGGGGGTGGTCGCCATTGTTGGTATTTGATTGTGGGAGTGTTGTGAGGGGTTTTGGTGAGGTTGTTGATTTGTTGATCGGTGTGGTGTTGTTGTCGAGAAAGTGAATTTTGGAAATTCTGGAGAAGGCTGAGCTAGGTTGTTTTGAGGTGGAGGTGGCAGAATTTGGGCGGTGAGTGGGGGGGAGCTCCGACGTCATGAGGGGTTCAGCTTCAACCAGCGGGATCGGAGGACACAAAAGGATAGCTATTGTGCATTATATTTATTGGTTTTGTATAAGGTTAAGGAATAAATAGCTGGAAAATTTCCGTGAGTTTTTAGACCATACCTCCAGTCAATTTCTTCAGTAATCACCTCGGCCGTCTGTTTGCTGAGGGTAACCTGGGCGGATAATATGAGAGAACGAGTAACTGATGAATGCACAACAGAAGCACAGCACATAACATTGATATCTTCAGTTAGAAATTACAAGGAAGCTCTCCATATCGGAGCTTTTAAGATCTACGAAATAGCCCGGCTGGAACCTTGCGCAACTCTTGTGAGACCGAATTTGTGGTCTGATCGGCATACGTGCATATTCCTGCGGAGAAACAAATAGCTGGGCATCGTGGTAACACTCTGGCTTTAACTTGCTTACTCCAGCTTCATAATTGACTCTTCCAACTGTTTACCACCTCAAGCATATATTACACCTCCAAGTAGTCTACCGCAAAGCCAACGTCCACCGACAATGTCGACCAAGCACTTCTTCAACGATCCCACCCACCTCGTCAACAGCGCTCTCCTCGCAGCCTCACTCACCAACCCCGCTTTAGCCGTCGACTCGCATCACAAAATCGTCTACCTGCGTCCCTCCGATGCCCCCTCCCAAGTCTCTCTCGTCTCTGGTGGCGGCTCCGGCCATGAGCCCTCCTTCACTGGGCTTGTTGGCCAGGGCCTGTTAACCGCGTCGGTCGCGGGCACGATCTTCGCCTCGCCGTCTGCGGAGCAGATCAGCGCTGGCATCGTGACGCGCGTTGACACAGACAAGGGCGTGCTTGCCATTATCATGAACTATACGGGCGATGTCCTGAATTTCGGGATGGCGGTCGAGAAGGCCAAGTCTGCGGGCGTGAAGGTCGATATGGTGGTCGTGGGAGACGATGTTGGTGTTGGGAGGGCAAAGGCTGGGAAGGTGGGCAGGAGAGGAATTGCGGGAACGGTGTTAGTAGTTAAGATTGCGGGTGCGTTGGCAGAGCTGGGTTATAGTTTGGAGGATGTGACGAAGGTGCGTAATAGCCGTCCCCTTGGTGATGATAATGCTAACAGAAACTAGATTGCGAATCTGACGGCCGAGAACCTCGTGAGCGTTGGCGCCAGTTTGGATCACGTCCATGTCCCTGGCCGCGAGCTAGTTGACCAAAATGACTCCGACCGCCTGAAATACGAAGAGACCGAAGTCGGTATGGGAATCCATAACGAGGCTGGCTCTGCGCGCCTGTCCGTCACGCTCGAGGAGCTGGTCAAGACGATGTTAAAGCAACTTCTCGACCAAAGCGACAAGGACCGTGCCTATCTCAAGGTTAACTCCAAGGAAGTCGTCCTCCTAGTTAACAACCTCGGTGGCGTGAGCCCCCTGGAAATGGGTGGCATCACAACCGAAGTCGCTGCTCAACTTCGACGCAATTACCAGATCGAGCCATGTCGCATACTCGCTGGGACATACATGACCAGTCTCAATGGCCCTGGCTTCAGCATCACGCTCCTCAACACCGTCCCCACTGGTCTCCCTCCAACCCTTCTCTCCCTGCTCGACGCCCCTAGTCAAGCTACAGGATGGGCTGCCCCAATCCTCCCTAAAACCTGGACTGCGAATAACACCGCCACACGCGAGAAGACGCACCAGACCGCCTCCGCTGCCCAACCCACTGGACTCACCATGGACGAGGTCTCTGCGCGACGCCGCCTCAACGCAGGACTCGCGCGCATCATCGCTGCCGAGCCACGCGTCACGCGCTATGATACCGTCGTCGGCGACGGTGACTGCGGTATTGGACTCAAGCGTGGTGCAGAGGCTGTGCAGGCCATGCTAGCGCGTGCCCAGCCGTCCGGCGACGTCGTGGTTGATGTGCGGTCCGTGGCGGCTGTGGTGGAGGCGAGCATGGACGGGACGTCTGGTGCGCTTTATACAATTTTCCTGAACGCGCTGGTAGCGGCCCTGAGAAGGCAGGGGAAGGGTGTGGCGACAGAGCAGGTGTGGGCCAAGGCGCTGAGTGAGGCGTTGTTGGCGCTCGAGAGATATACTCCTGCTAAGCCTGGGGACAGGACGTTGGTGGATGCGTTGGAGCCGTTTGTGGTTACTCTTGGCGAGACGGGGGATTTGAAGAAGGCTGCGGAGGCCGCGAAGAAGGGGGCGGAGGGGACGAGGGGTATGGAGGCCAGTTTGGGGAGGACGGTGTATGTTGGGGGAGAGGGGTTCAAGGATGTGCCTGACCCAGGAGCCTATGGACTGAGTGAGTTTTTCCTTGGATTTGCGGGGATAGAGGAAGAGACGGATGGAGGGGACGCGTAGGATCTTGCTTGAATAGTTTGGTTATTTCCCATGTTATGGGGTGATCTTTCTGGTTAGATATATTGGGACCTCGTTCACAGGGACGAGGGAGGATCTTAATTGTCATGGACTGTATTTCATCAACTTTTTGTTTAACGCCCCGTTTGGTCCTAACCCGGAAATCTTATGATATGATGAACCCCAAGCCAACCAATAGACCCATATGAACCTTCAAAACCGCCGACACGAAACTCTCCGCTCAACTGAGCAGGACGAGGATGACTGAATCTCCTCTCAAGAACCTAGTAAAAACACGTTAGCAGAGCCCTCAATAATGCACCCCATTTCTACACCCTCGTTGCATCAACAAAGCCAGCATTTCCTTCCCATCACACCGCCAACCAGAGCAGAATCTCTTAACTCACATCTTACTGATAAAGCGATCCTTATTCACCGGCCTTCCCTTCTTTCCACCCGCCAACCTCGGCGTCTCCGTCCACATCTCCTTCACATTCTCAAGCACCATGTTGCAGTGGCGATCGAAAGCCTTGACGCGCGCCAACAGCTTGCGGTTGTTGCGGCACGAGATCAGCACTTGTGAGTGCGAGCGCACTGCCGTCTGCAGGATCGAAAGCGGGCCGCTGGTGAATTCGTGCTGCTCGAGGGCGGCGACCTCAAATTCGCTGCCGGATTGTTAGCATGGAGTCGGGATGGCGTATGGGGGGTGAAAGGCGTGGTGGTCTGGGGGGATGTGCTGGTGGGCTGGGGAGGGGGCAGGGACGTACGTGAGGTCGTTGCGTGGCTTTGCCAGCAGTTCTCTGGGGGGTATTAGCATTTTGAAATTATGATTGGACTGTCGAGGTAAAGACATACTGGATCTTGGCTGTGTCAGCCATGGTGAATGTGTAGAGTGGTTTGGTGAGGCTTTGTTCTTTTCTTGGCCGTCGCGAAGTTCACGTCTGGATGCGATTAAAGGTTGCACCACCTCAAAATCGACTAGCGCCATATCCAGCAAGCAACTTTGGTGGGACGTGCACTGCATTTCAGCACTGTAGTACGGCAGCCGAGAGTATCCGAGGGCGTCACGGCTACATTTTTATTGACCGACGGGGGGTTTGAAGTTATAACCAAGGCCTTTTGTATTCCTGGCATTGCAGTTTCAATGATCTCGCGTTCGCTCTGTAGAAGAGCTGGTGCAGCTGTTAGCTGGAACACTCGCGCAACTATGCCCCTCACTTCGAAGATCCAGAACCCAGCTTTCAGGGCGCAGGTATGAGGATTGAAATAGTTTTATGGGAGATGGGGGCTAATGAGATGTAGATGGCGACGAAGGCGACGAAGGCGACGGATGGCGCTGCTATTAAGGAGCTCCCTGGAGATGAGGCAGAGGATGTTCTGTTCGACACATTATATGGTCTGCGCACTATCGAATTGAACAGGCCGAAGAAGCTCAACTCGCTAAATGGATCGATGGTACGAAAGATTGTGCCGCGCATGCAGGAGTGGACGAAGTCGGACATGGCGAACATTATTCTGCTGAAGGGAGCGGGGGAGAAGGCTATGTGCGCTGGTGGAGACGTGGCAGAGTTGGCGAAATGGAACTCGGAGGGACCTGAGGGACAGCAACGCTCAACCGACTACTTTGGCCTCGAATACAAGCTGGACCATATGATCGCGACTTACAAGAAGCCGTTAGTGGCGCTGATGGATGGTATTACCATGGGAGGAGGCGTTGGCCTCAGCATTCACACACCACTCAGGATTGCTACGGAGAGGACAGTCTTTGCCATGCCGGAGACGACGATCGGCTTCTTCCCAGATGTTGGAGCTTCGTTCTTCCTCCCAAAGATGAACGGCTCTGTCGGCACATATCTCGCACTTACCAGCGACAGGCTAAAGGGCGCCAACGTCTTCTACGCTGGTATCGCGACGCATTACATTCACTCTACGTCGCTACCATCTGTCGAGGCTCGTCTCGCCGAACTCCGTTTCAACGACTACGACTCTCTCGACACCCGCCTAAGCCTCATTGACTCAACGCTCGAGGAGTATGCCACCGGCCTACCCCACGATGAGCCGATCCAGATTGCCGGCGCTATGCGTGAGGCCATCGACCGCTGCTTCAGCCCCAACAGCGTCCCTGAGATTATCGCCGCACTCGAGGCTGAGACTGGCGAGACGCAAGAGTGGGCCCAGAAGACCCTCAAGACTCTCCACCAGCGCTCGCCAACGAGCGTCTACGTTACTCTCCGCCAGATGCGCCTCGGCAAGACCTGGAGCATCAAGGAGACCTTCCAACGGGAGCACCAGATCGCGGCCAAGTTCATGCGCCACCCTGACTTCACCGAGGGTGTCTCAGCGCTTCTGATCCGCAAGCCGGAGCCAGGGCAGCCGCGCGTGCCACCGAAGTGGCAGCCACCGTCGCTCGAGGATATCAAGGCGAGCGACAACGTCGCGGAGCCGTTCTTCGAGGTCGAGGGCGAGAAGAAGCTTGGCCTGTTGAGTGAGGAGGACTACACCAGCTACCCACACGCCAAGTACAGCTTGCCGACGGAGAGCCAGGTCGCTCAGTATGTCCGCAGCAACCTGAAGCCGAGGAAGTCCATCGTCAAGGATTTCGTGCAGATGAGGAGCGGGAAGCAGGGCATTAAGGAGGTGGTTGAGGAGATTTTGTCGAGGAAGACAACGGTTCAGGATGGGAATGCTGTCTGGATTGACTAAATGGACGGCGTAGATGGGTAGATGGGTAGAGTGTAGGGTGTAGGGAATAAGGAGTTTGTGTAGTGTACGATATTGCTATGTAGACATCATTGAAACCTTGGTTGGCGGGAAAAATGCCAATTACACATACCAGATCAGATATCACTATCGCTGTAGGATGGTGTTGGGAAAGAATTATATTGTTATTCTAGGCGATGGGGGGTCATGTGATATAATGGGATCGTTTTCCATCGTTCCTCCACTCTTTCCCTTCCTCTCGTCTTTCTTGGACGGCGAAGAGATGAGACAAGGAGAGGCGGCGATATAATTACCCTCGTATTCCTCTTAGAACAGCGCATAGAGAACTATCAACGCATCTGGCTCTAGTGGTACAATGGTACAGTAAGGAAAGAGAGTCGGGGGCGCTGCAAAGTTTGTTCCAATCCGCGGCATCAGTCTCTCCTCTCGTTGACAACCCCCGCTTTCACCACAAGCTTACTACCCAAGGGTTGGGGGTTTTTGTGACGCTTGATATTCGGTGGGTAATAGGATGGGTCTCTTGCTAGGTCCGGTTCTTCCGTTGTTAAGAAGTTTGCACCCTTTGCTTTCACATAGGCCGCTAAACATGCGAGGTTTAGTGGCGTATTTGAAAGCAAAGGGTGTAAACTGATTAATACAGAAAGGCTGGATCGTTGCATGAGGTTCATCCTGCTGCCCGAGGGTTAGAGGTTTTTGTGACGCCTGCCCTACCGTTTCTCGAGTAGGAAGAAATGAATCTTGATATAAGCCGATTCCATTTGTTATCAACGACGCTGTATCCGCCACTTTCACATAGCCCGCTAAACATGCGAGGTTTAGCGGCGTATGTGAAAGCGGGGGGTATAATATCGGTGATACAAACGTAATCTTCTCATATCAAGAGATTCATCCTGCTGCTAAAGGGTTGGAGGTTCTGTGGCGGCCGGTGTTCGTTAGCGGGTTCCGTGGAGTTGAGGGGAGGAATAAACAGCTTGGCATGGCAGTATCGACGAAGACGAGGTCTACCGTTTTTCTTAGTATCGATGATGCCGTTGTGGCGATGAAGCCGTTGGTGAATGATGGGTTGGTGGAGGAAAAGATGGGTAAGACGAGCGTGGAGTGAGGGAGAAAAGGGAAGAGAGAGAGTAGAGAGGAGAAAAATGGGGAGGTGTTATAACTTATGAAGCGGTGAAGCGGTGAAGCGGTGAAGCGGTGAGGCGGTGAGTCCCACGCCCTCCGTTACGCCTCAGCTAAAACGAGGCTGTGCAGCTATCTGCGGCTGAGCTCAATGCCGCCGCCCTTATCCCCCGTCCGTCCTTCGCGCTTCCCCACAAAATTGTCCAGATACTGCGATTCCACTCCAGCCTCGTTCAGCACTTCTTGGATATCTTCCTCTGCTGCTTCAATCCATCTTATGCGCAGAATCCGCGCGGGACATTGAAACTGTGAATTGGTGAATTGATTAAACACATATTTTATTCGGATACAAACATACCATGGTCATCGCGCCCACCACCCCCCGCGCTCCTCCCCCACACTTATAAAAATGGCCGACGACCCCCAAGACTCCCCTTGGCACCTCGTGCACCGCTCCCGCGCGGCCATCGACGTGCAAAGCCGCGCCCAAATCGAGCAATGGAGCACCTCCAAAAAATACTGGTCCGGCACCGGCCAGAAACACATCAAGCACACCGAGCTCAAGAGCAAAGTGCACGTTGACGGGCACCTCGGCGCCGGCGGCGCCGCTTTCGTAGAGAGAGTCACGTACGGCGCTGTCGCGATGGCGAGGAAGAAGATCGATCGCCGGGGCCACAAGAATGCCACGCTGGAACGGCTGAGGGAGGAGGCGGAGATAATGGATAAACTCGTGCATCGCCATATTGTCGCGCTGGTGGGGACGTACACGCAAGGCGCGAATGTGCTGTATATCCTCACCTACCCCGTCGCGGTGTGCGATTTACACCTTCTCCTCAACGATATTGAAGATCTACACCTTGGCACGTCTGCGGATGAGGAGGATGCGGGGAAGCGGTTTGAGAGGCTCGGGTTCCGGCAGGGTGGGGATGACGCCGCGCTCGAGAAACAGGTCCATGCCTATCTCGTCTCGCTCTTGGGTTGCGTCACGGAGGCACTGACGTATATCCATGCCCAGCGCATCAGGCATCAGGATCTCAAACCGAGCAATATCCTCCTCGCGCCGGGACAGGTCTACCTCGCCGACTTCGGGATCTCGAGGGATTTGAAGGATTCAATGCACTCCGTGACAGACTCCTACGCGGGCTTCACGCTAGGCTATGCAGCCCCTGAGGTTGAGGCGAGAGCGACGCATCACCCGGCGTCCGCGGATGTGTATTCCCTCGGCGCGGTGTTCCTCAACGTCGCAGCAGTGGTGTATGGCGAGACGCGAGAGCGGTGCAGGGAGGTGATGTGCGAGAAGACGGGGAGTCGGAAAGCGACGATCGAGGCATACCTTTCTGAGCTGCGGCCGCGGGCAGTGAAGACTGGGAGGGCGGCGGATGAGGCGTTGACATGTATGCCGCGGCATCTGCTGGGGTTGACGGAGGCGATGCTGGCGCATGATCCGGTGAAGAGACCGAGTGCCCAGGAGGTGGGGGAGAGGTTGGTGGAGATGGGGGGGATTGAACAGGTGTATCATGGGGCGTGTTGTAAGAAGAGCTCGGCGTATGTGTCGAAGCTTATTGACAACAAACTTCACCACCTCGCCCACTCATCTACAGCAACTAGTACCCGCCTCGCGACTCTGGAATCCGAGCGCGCTGCCGATAAAGCACTCATCGCCACTCTCACCGCCACGAATGAAACCCATGAGGCTCGACTCGTCAAAGAACGCAATCACGTCGCCGAGCTCTATAAGAAGCAGCTCGCGCACCATCAACTCGCTCTCGACATCGCAATAGCGAGGAATAGAGCGCTCGAAGCCGATCTCGCTGCTTTGCGAGGGCCGCCGCGCAGAGGTGGTGGGGGGAAGAAGGGTCGTCCCCCGATGCTGATGCAGATGGCTACGACGATTGGAACGATGACTGTGCCGCCGCCGAATACGGTGACGCAGCCGGCCATGACGATGGCCACGACGGTGGCACCAGTGGCATCACCAAATATACCTCCACCCGAAACAACACGCCCGCATCCCGGCCCCCTAAGGCGCCAAAGTGGACTCCCGGTCCCGGTGCGGCCGTCGACGCCACTATCGCTAAGAGTACAGACACCAACGACGCCGGTGAGGCCCGTAGGGAGGTCGAATGTGTCGGCGGAGAGTACGCTGTTGAGTAGTGTGCATTCGACGTTTTCGGTTGTGTCGATGGCGTCGAGTGTTTCGAGTATGGAAGGGGAGGGGAGTCCTGTTGTGGGGAGGGGGGAGAGAGGGGATGTGGTGGTTGCGCAGGATGGAGTGAAGGGCAAGGAGAGGGAGAGGGAGAGAGTGGCGGTTGGGGATGGGGGGAGGGAGAGAGGGGAAAGGGAGAAGACTCTTGTGATGAGTTGGGCGGACAGGGCGAGGGGGAGGGTGAAGGTGTAGGGTTTGAATGCTGGTGGTTTTGTGCTCTATGGTATGGAGGTTGAATGGAGGTTTGCCCCTCCCTCCCCCCAGCGAAACAGGATGGGGATGAACGACGTAATGACCAAAAGATGAGGCTCGCGAGAGATACCCAAAAGCGAAGTCTAGATACCCTAACATATACATGCGAGATAGGGAGACAGCAGGGTTTGGAATATATCAATATTCATGTAGCACATATAAAACTATACCCAGACTTAGCTGCAGACGTCAATGTTCAATCTCTCAAAATATACCAGTCCACAACATAATGTGTTCACTTTCTTGTCCTGCCACACTTCTATTCAAATAGTACATATGATACAATAAAAATCTACACATCCAATCACCCCCTTCACCGTCTGAGCGACTTATACTTATCACTCGCGTGCCTCGCCTCCCAACCTCTCGCCCTCTGCTTCGGCTTCAGCGCCGCAACCCTGATCCTCTTAAACTCCACATCCGCACCCGGAATCTCATGCCTCTCCATAACCCCCTTAGTGCCCTCATCCCACGTGCTCCTAAACAATCCCAGCCCAATCGGCTTAACACCATGCCTATCGACAAACCCGCGAATATTAAACCCATCCCTCTGCAACCCCTCCTTCAGCGCCTCCACATCAAACACCTGCCCCGGCTTCTGCTCAAGCACAAACACAGAGTATCGGTGATACGGCGTCCCCTTCTGCGCAAAGGCCGGCAGCCACGGCAGCACGAGCTGCGATGCCTTATCCACCTTCGACAGCGGCAGCGACGTCTGGGTCGGCGCAATCGGCACGTTGCATGCCACGTAATGGCAGCGCGATGTGAACCAATCGTTCTCCGGCACGGGGACATCGGTGTCGACCACCACGACGCTGACGAGGCGCTCGCCCTTGTCGAAGACCTGCACGCGCAGCCGCGGCGGGATCTCGCTGACGCGGCTGTCGACGAACTCGCCCGGCTGGACGTTGCGGCGCCCGAAGGCGAGCTTCACCTCGGCGGTGGGGGTGAAGTGGGCCAGTGTGTCGGGGACGATGCTGAGTTGGGATATACGCTGCTCGATGATGAGTTTTTGGTAGGACTCCCATTTCTTCTGAGCGAGGTGGCGGTAGATCGGCTTGTTCATGTCGCCTGAGGTATATGTTAGCTGGGGGGTTACAGGAGATGCGATTGTAAAGTGCTAGACGTACCCTCTCCATCCTCGAAGCGCTTCTTGATCATCGGATCGTTGATGTCGGCGAGGAGCTTTAGACGCTCCAGGTGCTTCCTCATGCTCTCTAGACGATTATTCTTCTGCAATTCACCGCCTGGGACGGTCGATACGTCCTGTGCAGCGAGTCTATCGATGCGAGCCCTCTCCGTCGCAATCTCCGTCAGCTTCTGCTCTCGGTCGGCCTGGAGGACGGCGCGAGCCTCCTGGAAGCACTGGTATGGCAGCTGCTCGAACGGGATATTCGGCGACGACTGAATAGCCGCACGACGACGTCTCGAACCAATTGGCAAGATGCCATGCTTCATCAAAGCCTTCTCTCCCCTGCGAGACGAGACGATCTCAGGGTTCCACTGGTGCTTTCGGGCGAGTTCCTCCTCAAAGGCCTTCGTGGCGGCCTCATTGCGGCTCGTGGCGGAGCTCGAGAATGTACGAGCGTATAGTTGAGGCTGCGTGCTCTGCAGGCACCTCGAGAGCGGCTTTACAGCCCGTTGGTAGCCCGACATTGTGGTGTTGGTGGTTGAAGTGCAAGTCCGGGGTTCGAGATTTGTCGAGGTTCGCGTGAGTCGCTGGATTAAATTTCCGGAGCCGCATCTTGGCACCCCTGTCACAACCCCAAACCTCAAATATCTTTACTGGCCGCTGCACACGACTGTACAACCACATCCACAATGGCGTCGAAATCTTTGTCGCGGGGTCTTCAGGCTCTGCGATCGTCCTTGGGGACGTCCAGAGATCCTCTTACAGTATGTATACCTTGTTATCCTCGCAATTGCTGCCGGAAAAAATATTTACAAGGGATCTAGCAATGCCTCGCACCAGCGTTGACACGGACAATGGCCACGGAGACGACCTTCCAATCCGGAATCTCTCGCAATACCGAGCAGACGTTTGATTCCTCTGCATCCGGAACCTCTCCATTTGGTATGTGGCCCCCAAATCCCGCCATCACAAGCCCCCAGCTAACCACCCCAGCCTCCGACGTCCTAACCACCATCTACAACTTCCCGACCATGGAACCCCTCCGCTTCGAATCCTACCCAGCAAACCACCTCCACCTGCCGCTCCGCAAAGACATCCTCCACCGCGCCGTCGTCTTCGAAGGTGACGCCACCCGCCAGGGCACGGCCTCCACCAAAACGCGCTGGGAGATCCACGGATCCCACCGCAAGATCCGTCCCCAAAAGGGCTCCGGCAGGGCTCGTCTCGGCACGAAACAATCGCCCATGCTCAAAGGCGGTTCCAAAGTCTTCGGTCCCCGCCCTCGCGACTTCTCGACCGAGCTACCGCGCAAGATGTACGATCTCGCCTGGCGCACGGCCTTATCATACCGGTACCGTCGTGGCCAGCTGATCATCTGCGAGGATGGCTTTGATATCGAGTACGCGCGTGCGAGCTACTTGAAGAAGGTGTTTGCGCATAACGGGTTTGGAGCTGCGGAGGGGAGGAGCTTGGTCGTCACGACGGAGGAGAGGGAGAACCTGTTTTGGGCGTTTGAGCATGCCGGGGAGGAGGGCGCGGCGCTGTTGGATGTCGAAGTTGATGTCAAGGATTTGTTGGAGATGGGGAGGGTTATTATTGAGAAGTCGGCGCTGGATAACTTGTTGAGGGATCACCAGAGTGATTTGATTGCGAAGCCCCAATCGGCTGCTTAGGATGCGGGTGTAGTATTTGTGTATAGATATGTATTTTATTTATAGAAAGTCATTGGAATGTATATTTGAGATACTTCGGATGCTCGTTGCTCATAGTGAAATGTAGAGCCTCTTCATGTCACAAAAATACCATATCAACGTTATCCGGCCATAGTTCGAAGTATCCGATTCATCACCTACGGAACTAAGAACCTATAACAGAGCCAGTTCAAATCAAACTACTGTACAAGTTTTCCTCCCCATTATGCCGCTTTATCCTCCTATGCTCCTGTACTTTGCATGCATGCTCCCCATCTCTCATTGCTCCCCCTCGAAAGTTCAGTTATCCTCCTCAACTCCTATACATGCGTGGCCCCCCTCACCCATTACTCCACCGAAAACTCCGTATTATCCGCCCACCTTAGCCCATCGAACAAAAGAAGAAAACAAAACAATCAAAGCCATCAATATTAATCCCCCACAACTTCCCCGCCTCCCACATGCATCATATCCTATCTCTTACAGTAATCCAAACTTTCCATTCAAGTCGATATGTAATACCCCGTAGGGCCCTCAACTGTATGTTTTGATGCCGATGATATAATCGGTCTCCGAGAAGGTCATCAAGTCCTCTCCAGACGTTCCCCTAGACTTCTTGGGTTGTCTCCCAAACATTCCGTAGCTAGCAACGGACTCCTCTGGGGAAGAATCTCTCAACTCTCTCAACTCTCTCAACTCTCTCAGCTCTGGGATGGTTCTCATGATTGTCGTTCCCTGTGTATCCGTAGAATCTCCACTGCTCCTAGCACCATCCACATTTCCATGCTGCGCCGTTCCAGCAACCTCCAGTGAGCGGAAATCTCTCTTGCCGACAATGGGCAAGTCATGCACTCCAGCAACTCGGGTAGCATCCACCTCAAGATAAGCGGACTCTTCGGCCATAGCCTCGCTAATGGTTGCCTGAGTAAACTGTGACAGTCTCTCAATGTGTCTCTCCGCCATCTCGGCACGCTTCTGCCAGATAGCAGTTTCACGTTTAGCCTCTCTGAGCTGCTCGGCCAGGGTGCTGAGGTCATTCAAGCTGCCCTTCGTAGCGAGCTGCTTTCTCAAGTTGTCTGCCTCTTCGGTACGAGCCTCAAGCAGTCTCTGGAGATTGGTAATCTGGGAGAAAAGCACAGATGTGCCCTTTCCTTGTGCTCCCGTTCCCACAGCCGGAGTAGTTGGTGCCTGGGCGACAGCCGATGGGCCAGGCTTCGTGGCTGCAAGGTTCAAGCCGTTGGATGAATGCGGATCAGCAGATGACTGAGGGCCACTGGAGCTGTTGGATGAACGCGGATCAATAGATGGCTGCGCATCGCCGCTTGAGACAGAAGTCGATCTCGGCTCTGGGGTAGTGCTCGAATCATCCCAAATAGTAATTTCAGCTGGCCTTGAACGAATCTTATCTCTGCCTGAGCGACCTGGTGTTCCCATATTCTCATTGGCACCGCCATCTCTAAGCAGGCTGTGGCTGGGTTGAACTGGGCTGCTGTTATAGCCACCATCCATGTAAGACATTCTGTGACCAGCATTCTTCTTGGTAGACTTCAGCGCCTTGGTTGGAAGCTGAGCTTCAGCCTGGTTCGTGATAGAAGAGAGCAGAGACATCGAGATTGGGCGCGGAATCTTCGTTGGAGGAAGGCTCTTTGGCGAGGCAACTTCCATATCAAAGCCCTGTTGGCCGGTCTCATTCGCAAAGCCCTTGCTCGACTTCAGATCACCGCGGGGCAAAATAGGCGATGAGTTCATGGCGGAGGCCGATGGCGCCGTGATTGGGAATTGGATGCTATATCTACCACCGAAAGTGGCTGGCGATCTCGTGGATGAAGGAGATGGCAATCCGGTAGTATCTTGGTCCACGGTGTTGAACTTCCCAATCAATGATTGGATCCCAGCCGCGTTTCTATTGATGGAAGTCACTGGATTTGTTGATGCACGTTGAAGGTGTGGTGGAAGCACCTCCAAGTCACCTGCGAATGAGGCACGCTTCGCCGAGTGATTTGCCTTCTTTGATGTAACAGCTTCTGATTCCGTGACCTTGTGAGATGATCTATTGGTTGGCGTGTAATCAATGTCACCATACTCTGTGGCCAACTCTGTGGTATTGCCGGATGGATCAAGAGACTGGAATTCATCATTGCCCTCAGACCTGAGAACCTGGGCGAGAGAAGCCAAAGAGGCCATATCTTGCTCGTGAGAAACTCTCAGTGAACCAGATTCAACTTCAGACATCACCATAGACCCACGCTGTCCGCCAGCGAAACTGGACGAGCCACCAGATCGGAAAGCAGATCCATTAGACTTGGAAGCTGGAGTGTGTTTACCAACTGATTCCGGGATATTGGTAGAAAGAATTCTATCCAGATGCTCAGAAGGTGACTGTCCTGGAATGCGTCTAACACGTGGTGGCAGATCACTGTTTGCATCGCTCTCTTGGCTCTTCTCTGAGATCTCATTACTACCACGCGCGGCGGCGGCAATATTGATTTGATCGAGTTTACGCCTCTCCAAATGCTCAGAAGGTGAGTATCCTGGAAGGCGGCTGATACGAGGTGGAAGATCATCCTCGACGTCGCTTTGTTGATTCGTTGAGATCTTTGAGGCCTTTAAGGCCTTTGAGACCTTAGGAGTGCCACCCTTGGCAATGGGCTGTTTCTTTTTCAACTGCATTGTGCCGTCTTTGTCTTCAGCTTCGTTGGCGATCCCACTTTTTTCTGTAGAAAGTTCGTTTTGTGAGTGTTCTACTGTTGTTGTGTTGGTGAAGTTGGTGATGTTATCATTTAGTACGAATGCATCATTTGGACCCTGCGTTTGTTGTGTTTTGATAGGGGTCTGTACTTCCTGCGGCCTTCCCACAATAGCAGTTTGTCTTAAATCGAGATTGACAGGTTTGACGAGATTGGCGTTTTCAATCAATGGTTGATCGAGTAAAGGAGTTGTTGTTGCTACGCGTAAATCCGGAAGTGCGTTGTTCTCACCTGGTGCTTGAAGAGACGAGACTAAATCCCGGTATAATGAATCGCCACTAGAAATTGTTTCGTTCTCGGTTGGAGGAACGCCAGAAACAGCTCTGATGGTAGCTTTAGGCGTGGGGCACCCACAATCAAGGTGCTCGTAGTGTATCTCGCTATTATCTTCTCTCGGCGGCGTCAATATGCTCATAGATTTTGAACCAGACAACTTCTGGCTTGGCTGAGTTCTAGGCCTAGACCTTTGTCTCCTGACCTGATAAACGTCCTGCTGTTGGTTATACAACGAAAGATTACTTGTGTTGTTACGAACTCTCAGTTGGTTGCCTAGGTGTGAATTGTTAGTAAACGAAAGCAGGGCTATATAGGAGCTAGACGTACGTGACGGGGGTGTAGGTGAACGGCCCCTTTCCCCTAAATCATTCGACTGATCTCGATCTACAGGATCCCAATCAGGAGGACGTCTAAGCACGTACTCCGAGGTTGACGACTGTAGGAGAGGATGCTTCCCCTTTCCACGCTCTTGTCCACGCTCTTGGTCTTGAAGATATTGTTGGAATACAGACGACCCAACATTTCTGAGATTCTTCATATGCTTGACTACATCTCGCCAGTGAGTTATAAGCATTTCTGCCACACCATTCGCAACTTTTAACTTATCCGAAGCAACTTTCGTCTCTAACAGGATTTCTTCAACAGTTTTTGGCTTCCTATGCCTTGACTTCTTCTTAGGCAACGATCGCCCTTGAGATATCTCAACTGTCACTTCTCCACGGTGAGGATTACATTCATAGATCTGATCTCCAACCAATAGAGGCCCAAATACCGTTCCTAACGGGCCATATCCCATCAACTCATTGGTAGGTAGAGGTCTCCCATCTGCATCCTCACGGCGTGCAGTCTCTGACGCTCTTCCAATCATAGATAGCAGACCAAAAACAGCACAGATCAGATCCCGCTGGAATCTCGACGGATGCGAGGCTATAGCACTGGCAATCATACGGGGTCTGGCTTTGGTTTGCCTCGTCTTCACCACATCCGGTGCTACGCCCATCTGGTCATGGATGGCAACCAAGGCCTCAAAGAGCCACACTTTGCCTAGGATACCTCCTGGAAGCCCCGAAAGAAACTTTTTGAACGTGGACGCTACATCATGCTCGTCGCACTTGATATTCTCGGGCAGAGTCGGGCATCTGACGGTATCCCTTATAACATCGCCATCTTCATCCTGCGATGCATAGTGGTCATACAATGCTGCCACAGTGGCATGTGACCCGGAAATACGAAAGATTCCTTTCATGGTCGGCCCTAGAACGGCGTCAACAAACGGTTCCATTCATAAGCAAAGCAAAGAAAATCAACACAAAGCAACACAGAGCAATAAGGCAACACAGCAACAGAGCAATAAAGCAACATACCACGCTGGACAAGATACTGTGCCGTAGCACGAAAGCAAGTCGGCAGGCTCAAGGTCCCGTGAGCATACTGGACAGGCAAATCAAAGTTGCTCGATCCACAGAGACGCACAAGCTCTGCTAGATGTCTATCCTTAAAAGCATCTTTCTTTGCTCCAACCATACGCAGAGAAATATCGCTGATGCTCCTTCTATGCTTCAGATCCGGCTTAGGCTTGTTTAGGGACAACAAGGAGGTCGTTCTCCTAATGAGATTTTTCATGATCCAACTCCCTGTCTTCCCGGTAATGACGACTTTGTCAATCTAAAGGGGCTGTTAGGCATCGCATGTTACCACTGGGGATTATACTGACCTGTTCGGACTCGTGGTTATCTGGTACAAGCTCAGGGATGCCATACTATGGACCGCCAGTCAGTCAACAAGAACACCATATCAATACTTCCAGTACTTTCCACATACCTGGCGGGCAAGCTTGTTAAATGTCTCGATATAATAGCTGCGGTCTCCAATATCATCGGTTTCAGTCTCCTCCTCACTTGAAGAAGTCCAAGTGTTGCTTGTTGAGTTGTATCTCGATCTTCGTTGATGGGCATAGTCCGGTGGCAGGTTCTCACTCTGCTGGTTCATGCTGGATGGTTCATGAAGGGCTGAACTCCCCCTTGATGGAATTCCCAGCGGGTCTATGCGTGTGAATCAGTATCAACTGAAGCAGGGCTTCAAAGGGGGTGGTCAAGGGGCGGTCACAGGGGGTTCACTCACTACCTGCCAGGAGGCCTTGAGCAATGGTCATGTCTTCACCAGAAACTCCTCGGGCCATGACACCAGAAACTCCATAGCTGGCTGTTGAATGAAGACCCATCTTGGGTTGGTACAACTATATACACACTATGTCGCATTCATTGTGGGTGTGAGTCCTAGTTGGGCAGAGGGTGTCGAAGCGAAGATACCGTCGCTCCTTCCTTGTTTCAAGGCTATGTGGGCGCCAAACCTACATATAACAAGCAGGAGCAGGGGAAAATGAGTAAGAGCATGTTAACAAACTCAGAAAGGCACAGGTTACTCAGCACAGAGTGTTTATGGCCGTCATGGCCGATGACAGTATGGGAAATTTCAAGGGAATCTAGTTATGGCTGATGCACTGCACGCCTTTCAATTATACGAGGAAAAAAAAGGTATCCTTCATCATGGACGTCTATGAAATCTACGACATCATGCTTGATGTCGCCCGCAAGCTATTGCACTACCTGGACGCCTTATCGCTATGCAACGCCTCTCATAAAACCACCTCCCAGATATCCCCCGATGCTTTATTTAAAAGAGTCAAAGAACTTCTTCAGTCATATTCTTCGCCTTCTAGGAGGACGTATTTCAGGACATCGGAGAGAGAAAGGACGCCCTTGAGGCGGTTCTGGTCGTCGACGACCACGAAGCGGTGGACTCTCGACTTTCGTAATGTGTCGAAAATGGTGTCGAGACGGTCGTCCATGCCGCAGGTGTATATGCCGGCAAAATCATCCGATCGTTTGGATAGTGCGTCCCCTACGCTTGAATCTAGGCCGTCGTAGGCACCGCCCTTGATGATGGTGATCACGTCCACTGCTTCAAAGACGTTGAGCACGCAGTTGTTTTCGTCCACAATGGGCACACTGGAGATTCTATGCTCGACCATCATGTGGATAACATCGATGACGGGTGTGTCCATAGAGGCAGTCTGTAGGTTCGCGTAGGACCCCAGACCAATTTCAAAGACACTCTTTTTGAGTAGCTCTGTCTGCTCGACATTGACCGAGATAAATTTTAAAATTCGGTACTGGGTGACAACGCTAACCACCATCTCTCGCTTGGTTTCGTCGTCGATGTCCACCAAAGGGATTCGCCGAGCTCGTGACTCTAGCATGCGGCGGCAAGCTTCATAAAGGGGACGCATGGGGTGGACAGAGAGGGTCTCTATCGGTGAGACTCCGATGGCCTTTTCAACATCTACATCATATCAGCAATGTGCATTTAGTATCATTTTCTGATTACTATACCTCTTAAGCTGCTAAGGCGGAACTGGTCGATTTGTCCCAGTGCATCAGGGTTCTGCCAGTAATACTGGATAACATTGATATAATCCGATGTGGTCAAGAGGCCAGCAAAGGTTGACGTGTGAGAGTCCCACAAAGGAGCAGATACAATGCCTATTTTGTCAGCTTTGTTGGCTAGCACAATCAGGGGCGACAAAAGCGCGTACCATTATGTAGCAGAATATTCAAGCTCTTCTTCACCAAGAGGTCGGTATTGAGGATGATCAACCGGAAGGAGAGGGGCAAGACATCGTAGCTTGTGCGAACTTTGAGAAAGTCCCTGATTGCTTTCTGGATAAAACAACAAGTGTCAGCGTGTGTTTCTAAAGTGCACTCCCGCCTCCTCGTTTGCCTGCTTCTGACAAGCAGCCCTTAAGGTGCTCACGATGGCCCATGCACAAAGGCAGGCAGGCAGTCTTCGGATGATGGTTCCGGCAGGGTGTGAGACATACCAGGCCTTGCATCTGCTCTCTATCCAGCACACTCAGGGCTTTCGGTTCCATCGTCGGGCTTCTGATCTCAGGGCGGAGGTATGTCTTCGGCTGTACGTATGGCGACTCGTGACCAGGTTTCCGGGCGGGTGTCTGTGTCTGTGGTATGAGGCCCTCACTGCCCTTGGCGGGCGCGGGTGGCCGAGTCACTGGGGTGTCGGACATGGCTGAAAGTCGTTACGATCCCTGGCAGATGAAGTTGTACGTGTGCATCGATGTCGACTTGTACAAGTACAAGCAGGTCGCTTGCTTTGGTTCAGCGCTCCGTAATGCCTCCGACATGTATATTCGCGTCGGTGTGGGGTCGATAAGGATCGTGGGGGGGGAGTTCAGCCTATGAAAAGATGCAAAAGAAGCTCCCGTTTGAGAAGCACACAAGCTTTTGTCCGGTGCTGTGAAGTTTAAGCACTTTGGAATAGAGATGGTTGATCGGTCAAAAGCCGCGGATCGCAACGTGGGGCAGCTCATCATCATTAGTTGAGAGCTGGGAAGCCTCGGACAATGATAGCGCCGTTCCGATAAGGTGGCCAAACAATAGCAACAAGGCTACAACTACTCTACTTACTGGGTTTTATGCGGTAAATTCTCATCCTCTGAATTTAATTATATTGTTATAAACAGGCAAATGATCAGTTGCTAACCAAGGCCACTAGATAAGCTAGCTATAATTATTTTGGAGTCTGATGGGAATGAGCGCTATCGGTCACACCAGGGTCGTTTATCAGCAGCCAAGCAACCCCTCCAAATACTCCAGTCAACAGGGCAAACCACAGCACAAAACTCTTCCGGATATCTCATTCTTGGGAGTTTTGCACTACCAGATTGCAAAGTCTCATTCCCAGCCACGTGATATTCATGGAAGAGGCTAGAAATGGACTGTTGAGAAGTGATAATGTGCGGCAACCATCACGTAGCCCATGTCTCATGTCTGGTGACCGGGTCGCCGTGAGAGAAATCAAGATATTCGTCACCACCATGATGACAAGAACAGGGGCGTTCTTACTGTTAGTCTTTATGAATCTCAGCATGTGATCGATCACAGGTTTAACAGAATTTCGCCATTTGCCCTGGTGGCTACTCTAGTCCTCACTGTGGTAACATTGTGGTAGCCTTGTCGTTCTTGTTGATGGCCATCGGGGGATGTTCATGTCAGCCTTCCCATCTGCTTTACCGAGACTAGCGCCGTTGCAACCTGACACGACGGGTCCACCGGACAGCTCCCTGGCGCCTTCCCTCTCTATTGGAGCGATAGAGCTTACTAGTCTTGGCATCACAGGACAGGCCGCGTTAGAGGCACTACTACCAACCGCCAGGCGCATCTTCATCGAAGGCAGGCTCGACTGGCTAGTCTGGCTCTATATACTTGCTCTTCCAACATCCAACAACAACAAACTGGCTCCTTGATCTTCTTGCTGGTAGGCACTGTTGCTTACTATATACGTCACACCGAGTTACCAACCTCGACTATTGATGTTCGTGCTTCCGACAGCTAGAGCTTGACATTGAGCAATCATCGAAGAGCCGCTTGTATTGGACAGGAACGTCCATTGACCACAAGACGTTCAGCATCGTCCAGCTGTCGCCGAACGATAACCGGCGATGGGGAACTACTGCTCGACGTGCTGCCAAGGTACAGTAATCCTTTCTTTATCTCCCAGTCCTTGACTCACCAGTGTTGATGCTAACACTTCTACGTTGTACAGGCAGATCCCGAGATGGACTGTACGAGCCAGTCCTCGCCGACAGCGAGAGAGAGGCAGTGGCAGACTTGCTTCAGTACTTGGAGAATGTAGGGATACTTCTTCCGATCTATTATCGCCCATAGGCAGCACTGATGTTCAACAGCGTGGAGAAACCGACTTCTTCTCCGGCGAGCCACTCCGAGCTTTGAGCACCTTGGTATTCTCGGACAATGTCGACTTGCAACGGAGCGCCAGCTTGACCTTCGCTGAAATTACGGAAAGAGGTGAGATAACGATTGCGCAATGCCGTGAAGTTTCTCGGGCGTGTTTCACATATCCAAAACAAAGAGCTGGCAAAACAAACAATGGGATGGCACGGAGTATTATCGGAGTCGATGATCAAGGCCCCAGCCATGCTCTGACCGGCAGTCTGATGCTATCTGAATTATATTACCGTGCAGTACTGACTCTATTAAGCAGACGTTCGCGAAGTTGACCGAGACACCCTGGAGCCTATCCTATTCCTTCTCCAGAGTCCCGATATAGAGGTGCAGAGGGCGGCTAGTGCGGCATTGGGAAACCTGGCAGTCAACAGTATGTCAAAACGCCACAACCTCCAGGGAGATGGTATCGTGGATACTCGTTACTAATCTGAAATAGATGAGAACAAAGTTGCGATTGTGCTGTTGGGAGGTCTTACCCCGCTTATCCGCCAAATGATGTCTCCAAATGTCGAAGTTCAATGCAACGCAGTGGGGTGCATCACAAATCTTGCGACACACGAGGATAATAAGGCAAAGATCGCAAGGTCAGGAGCGCTGGGGCCACTCACTCGGCTGGCGAAATCCAAAGACATGCGGGTACAAAGAAATGCGACAGGTGCTCTGTTAAACATGACACACTCAGGTAAGCCTACACTTTCACGGTGAGAATCAGGTACTAACCCAACCATAGATGAAAACCGACAACAACTTGTGAACGCTGGTGCCATACCAGTCTTAGTAAACCTCCTTTCTTCCTCCGATGTTGACGTCCAATATTACTGTACAACTGCCCTCAGCAACATCGCTGTGGATGCCAACAACCGGAAAAAGCTTGCTCAGAATGAGACCAGACTCATTCAGTCGCTTGTGAACCTCATGGATTCATCATCACCCAAGGTCCAATGCCAAGCTGCACTTGCCCTCAGAAATCTTGCTTCGGATGAGAAATATCAGATCGAAATCGTCAGGGCTAGGGGTCTCCAGCCGCTACTGCGCTTATTGCAGTCATCCTACTTGCCACTGATTCTGTCCGCTGTCGCCTGTATCCGAAACATCTCTATTCACCCCCTCAACGAATCTCCCATCATTGAGGCGGGTTTCCTCAGGCCACTTGTTGACCTGCTTGGATCTACCGAAAATGAGGAGATCCAGTGCCATGCCATTTCAACACTCCGAAACCTCGCTGCAAGCTCCGACAGGAACAAGCAGCTTGTTCTCGAGGCTGGCGCTGTGCAAAAGTGCAAACAGCTGGTTCTGGATGTACCCATCACTGTACAGTCTGAGATGACAGCGGCCATTGCTGTCTTGGCCCTCAGTGATGATCTTAAGAGTCATCTGCTGAACCTCGGTGTTTTCGACGTCTTGATCCCACTGACCGCATCTGAAAGCATTGAAGTCCAAGGCAATAGTGCGGCAGCCCTGGGAAATTTGTCTTCTAAAGGTCAGTACTCCACTCCGTGTTCTTTAAAACATAAATACTAAATTTTTGTAGTTGGCGATTACTCAATATTCATCCAAGACTGGACTGAGCCAAACGGCGGAATTCACGGATATCTAAAGCGCTTCTTGGCAAGCGGCGATGCGACCTTCCAACACATTGCCATCTGGACCTTACTACAACTACTTGAATCAGAAGATAAGAAGCTTATTAGCCTTATCGGAAAATCGGAAGAAATTGTGCAGATGATCAAGACTATCTCGGATAGGCAGATCGAATCGGACGACGACGGAGAAGAAGAGGGTGAGGGTGAAGTGGTGCAACTGGCCCAGCGTTCCCTCCAATTGCTAGGCCAGGGCACATCTCACATTGAAGGATGAAGGATGAAAGTGGTCACTTTGACGGACCAATAATAGGTCTATATACGGGATGGGAATTCATGGTGTTTGGCGTATCTATGGGCGGTATGCATCATTTGGGAGCGAGCATTCCTGGGATAGAAGAGATGGCGGCTAGGATGGAACCACAAGTGGTAACTTTTCCGGGCTGTGTATGTTACGTTCTTTGCTTTGAAGCGTCTCGTTGTGTTTTGTTATTATTCCCCCCCCTCCGCCTTGGGGTCTCCTTTTTTTTCACTATTCCAATGTAATTAGATAGAAGAGCCACAGATATCCCAGCAATGCGCAAATCAATTCTTGAAGGCAATCAATGGCGTTGGTGAATTGTTTGCATAATTTCTATATTTACATCGTTTGGATTGCTCCATAGTCGGATCGTGGCACGTTCAACCCATAGTATACACCCATATCAAAACACTCCGTCATTCTGGGCGAGGTCGCAGCTCACTCTCGACCCACCTACGCTCCTTCCATGGTAATACCTTCGCAATCACCTTTCCCCTGATCAGCCCCATCGGCATAGGGCCCCATGTTCTCGAATCCAACGATGCGTCCAGATTATCCCCCGTAACCCAGCAATGACCCTTGGGCACCTACCTCAATTAGCAAGCCAACCTCCAACCGCCACCTCCGCAGAGTCCACCTACCTGGATCATCATATCGCTCGGACTCCCCGGCGTATTCATCAAGACATAATCACCCTCCAACCCAATCACCCTCTTGATCACCTTCTCCCCCGGCTCCCTGACCGAGCGGAACGTAACCATGTCCCCGACCACCACGCCGCGGCCCCGTCGGTACGCCTTCGACGATACCACCCAGTCATGTAACACCTCGAAGGTCGGCAGCATTGAGGCGCCTGCTGTGGGCGAGAACTCGTAGCCGTAGTCCCATACCACGTGCGCGAGGAAGAAGGTCTTTAGGGTCGCGCTGAGGAGGCGGCCGGGATGGCCATAGTACCGATTGAAAAATTGGCCTGGGAGCTGTGCAAAGCGGGAGCTCATGATGCGGGGGTTATGACCATAGCAGCTGAGTCACACAGTGAACTTTTACTTTAGAGGCGGATTCCTGGAGTGCTGGCTTGTTGCGTTATCAGAAGCCGGACAGAGAAAGCGTAGTTCAGCCTCGACGTGGAGGGAGACGAGGCTGAGGATGACATAATCACAATGTAGCTGTAACTTAGCTTTTATACAAACCCCCAACCAACCTCCTCTCGACAAACCACACACCTCCCCAGCATTCCCAGAATGCGAAACCCACGATGCGCTTTTAGCGCCGCCGCGGCTCTACACCGGGTCTTCATCCTCCCCGCCTCGCGGCCTCTCCTCTCCCAATTCCGCCCGCAGCTCCACCCTTCAACTCTCACCAAATCCACAACCAGCACCCTATTCCAGCACCGCGGCTATGCCTCCGCTCTCCCCCGCGACGAGCAAATCGCCAAACAGAACTTCCCCTACGTACACCTCGTCGACGAGACTGGGAAGCTGTCCCCGCCGCAGCGCGTAGCTGATATCCTCGCCACGCTAGACCGAAAAACGCAATCCCTTCACACCGTCGCGCTCCCCCCTCCACGACTACGCTCGCGTTGGGAAGCTCCCCCCGAGGCCGCCCCAGCCAGCGAAGAGGGCCCAGGCCGCGCAGTCCCCGAGATCCCAGTCTGCAAGATCATCACCAAGGAAGCCGCAGCCAAGCCTACGAAATCCGTGAAGAAGAAGGCTGCGGACCCGTCTGCGACTGTCAAAACGCTGGAGCTGAACTGGGCGATTGATCCGCATGATTTAGAGCATCGGTTGAAGCGGATGAGGGAGTTTTTGGAGAAGGGGTATAGGGTTGATGTGGTGCTGATTGGGAAGAGGAAGAAGAGGAAGGCGACGCAGGAGGAGGCGGCGGAGACGTTGAGGAGGATTAAGGGGGGGGTAGAGGAGGTGGAGGGGGCGAAGGAGTGGAAGGCTATGGAGGGGAATGTGGGGGGGGTGGTGACGCTGTATCTTGAGGGGAAGGCGAAGAAGGTGGAGGAGTAGGATGGAGGGGGGCTGTACCCTGGGGGGTGGATTGATGTATAAAATTGATGTTGGCGATGTATGAGTATAGCTGTAACATTACTACCCGTAAAAATAGACACATAATGTTCTCATACGGCCAAAAGACCGAAAGGAGACGAGGGGGGGCAAATATGGCTAGCAATTGTATTGTACTATATTTACAGGAAGCTGTAACAGCTCTCTTATCTTCGAAAGATCCATACACGTCACGATATTGGGGGCAGATACCACACTCAATGCATGGGAAAGCATGGCTACGTGGTCATGTCATAACTCAAACCTCACTATGATTGTTGGACTACCTGGTATACGACAAATGCCCTACTCACATTACTGTTATCGAGACCTGCCATCGCCTGGGATTTCAGGCTAAAGACGGCGCTGTTCAAGTCTTCCTCTAGCTGTTCAAGTCTGCTGTCCAAGTCTTGCTGTCACCGTTCAAGTCTTACTGTCACTATTCAAGTCTGCTGTCACTGTTCAAGTCTTGCTGTCACCAGTGATAGTCTCCGTTCCTATTTTCAACAGGTTAGTACTGTTCATGTCACCGCATCCCTTAGCTATTAAGCCTGGCTCAATTTATAATCTCCCTTTCGATCACAACCATACAGTCGTCCAAGGTTGTCATTAGGCTATTAGCCCACTCAACCAGGCTGACGGCCTATTTAACATACCAACCCACTGTAAATCGATGGCACTTATCAATCTTTCTTAAGCACCGTCTGATCCCCAAAGCTTATAAAGTGAGAATGGTCGTAACAATATTCAGGGGCATGGTCCGTGCGCATATATATCACAGCACACATTATCACCGAAATATCAACCAACAGCAATATTCAAAACGAGGCGATTGTTGATATGACACGAGCTTTGAGCCCACTATAGTACAGAAAGATAATACATGTTCGAAAGTAGAGGGGAGGTATTGCAATAGGCCGTCGAGTCAGCCGTAACAAACATATATCGGGTACTCCTTTTCCGTGCTAAAATGCCAATTATACAACACAGTTCGCCCACCAATTCTAATAACACAGCCGGCCAGATCTGCATCTACTTGAGAATGCGAGTGATCAAACCCGTTGCGACAGTGCGGCCGCCCTCCCTGTTATACATTAGGAACTGTTGCAATGGGACTAATAAACATAATGGCATGGAAGTACTAACCTGACGTTGAAGCGTTGACCAGCCTCGACGGCAACAGGAGTGTGGATATCACACTTCATCTCGACGTTATCTCCTGGCATGACCATCTTGGAGTGCGCGTCCTCAGTTCCCTCGGGCCAGGTGAAGGTAGCAGACTCATCAGCAGTGCGGATGAACATCTGTGGGCGGTAGTTCTCGTGGAAACCGGTGTGGCGTCCACCTTCCTCCTTGGTCAGCACGTACATCGAAGTCAAGAAAGACTTGTGTGCCTTCTGAGATCCAGGGGCAGCGATGACCATTCCTCTTTTGATATCCTCACGCTTAACACCACGGAGGAGCAGACCAGAGTTATCTCCTGCCCTCGACTCGTCGCAGGACTTCTTGAAGGTCTCGATATCGGTAACCTTGGTCTTGATTGGGGTGTCGCCCTTGCCGACGATCTCAACCTCGGCATCCTTCTTGAGGGTACCGCGCTCAACACGTCCCGAGGCGACGGTGCCACGGCCGGGAATGGAGAACACATCCTCGACAGACATCAGGAAGGGTTTGTCAAGCTCACGGACTGGAGTTGGGATCCAGGTGTCGACAGCCTTCATCAGCTCGTCAATCTTCTGCTCGCCGATCTCTGGGCGACGTCCCTCCATGGCGCAAAGTGCTGAGCCAAGAATGATAGGGGTCTCATCACCCTCGAATCCGTAGGTGGAAAGAAGCTCACGCATCTCCATCTCGACAAGCTCCAACATCTCTGGGTCCTCAAGGGCATCGACCTTGTTGACGAAGACAACGATCTTCTGGACACCGACTTGGCGGGCCAAGAGCAGATGCTCTCTTGTCTGGGGCATTTGTCCGTCCGAAGCAGCAACGACGATAATCGCACCATCCATGTTGGCGGCACCAGTAATCATGTTCTTGATGTAATCGGCGTGACCGGGGCAGTCGACGTGGGAGTAATGCTTCTCCTCGGTCGCATATTCGACGTGGGATGTCGCGATGGTGATACCACGCTTGCGCTCCTCGGGAGCCTTGTCGATGGAACCATAGTCGAGGAAGTTGGCAAGACCCTTCTCGGCTTGACGCTTTGTGATGGCGGCTGTGAGGGTGGTCTAGAACTGTTAATTGTTGATTGAAAAAATGAGGTCTTCGTTAGTATACCTTTCCGTGATCGACGTGGCCAATCGTTCCTAATTGAAGTCAGATACTTGAGAACTTTCAAAAACTGAAGCATAGATGCCAATCATACCGATGTTCACATGGGGCTTGGTACGCTCGAAAGCAGCAGCGTACATGCGCATGGAGTCAACTCCATTTCCGCGCTTCAACGCATGGTGCAATGGGCTGACAGCATTGCGTTGCTGAGTAGCAGCCCTTGCGGTCCGCAAGAAAGGAACAATTGATCTGGTAAAGGCCGGCATCCTGACCCAAGCTATAAGTACAGAAAGGAAAGAAGATGGAAAGATTGATAGTCCGTATTCAGAAATCGCGAGACGTGCCTGAACATCAAATTTCTTAGCTCGGGAGCATTGACAGATCGGGTAATCACGTGACAATACGTCGGTGATTTTGTCGCCGATTCAAAGCCAGTCCGTCATCACCCATATCAAATCACAATTACGAGAAAAAAATAAAATGAAATCTTGCTAGAGACTTTTACAGCTTCATATTGAGGTTATGTGCAAGTTTAAAAGCCTGCAAATCATCTGCGATGCCGGGTGGGATCGAATGTAAAGTTTTCCCGAAAACAAATTCCATGCCCGTATGCTGAAAATAGCCTCGCGAATGCTGGTAAAACTCCTGCCATGCGTTTCCGTAGACATTAGTGCCCATTCATATCAAGTATATACACCTTCGGCCCAGAAACATACAGCCATGATCCTATAACTCCCCCATGCGACCTTCTCCCATGAAACATATTCCCCCTGCCCAACTCCAAATGCTCATTGATATCGTATCGTAGACATCATAGCCCCTCCAATCGAAAGCGCCCTTTTAATATGACAACATTATGGCGCATGGTCGCGCTGTTCCGGACATAGCAGATGTCTGCGAGGCTCTAGTTCAGACCTCTTCAATGCCAACTTTCTTCTTCTCGCCTTCATCTTTGGAGTCTTTTTCGGCTCCCATGAGCTTGTCCATAACGTCTTCATCGTCGCTGGATTCGCCCTCAGAACTTGTCTCGGAATCGCTTGTCTTTTCCTCAAGAACTCCAAGTCCGAGGTTCATCTCGATGTACTGTTCAGCCTTCTCGCCTCCCTCTTCGTCGTCGTCGATTTCGAGGCGTCGCTCAGCAATGGTGCCAGCCTTCTTTTCGGCTTCAAGCTCGCGATTGGCAGCGTCCATCTCGGCCAAAAATCCAGGAAGTTTGTTCAAAAGGAGGGAGTTGCTTTTCAGGGCCGCGAAGTCGAATTTTGGCTTCCTGTCCATCGGTTGGACATTCGTAACTTTGCTTGCGCTCTGACCCTTATCTTCGGTTTGGTTTTGGTTGTCCTCTTCAGGTCTAGAGTCCGTACTCCTTCCATCCTCTCGATCCATCTCGGCAGAGCCATTGGTACCGACAGTGTCTGGTTTTCCGGCCATGGCGCGAGATATTTTGTGTTCTTGGGAGGCAAAGAAATATTTCGATAAGAGATAGCGACTAGAAATAATGGTAGCTATGCCCAGATTAGTTTAGCTGCCGCTCTCAGGCGCAGGGACCCCACATGACCCCCGCCAACACCACGGTCCCCCGCCAACAACGTGACGACTCCGGTGTTTGGCGTTCCTTTGAACAGTGTTTCATCAAAGGCTAACATCCTCACAAAAGTAGCTACTCTGTCCTCCAAGTAAATACCATCGTCCCGTCGCCAAAACTCCACTGCTACTTTCTCTCCTCGCAAACAGTTTGCTGAAGGCCCAAGGACACAAGTGACCTTAGTATAAAGCGGCTAGGACCGTAGTCTTCCCGTAGATGGCGCTCCGACACAGTCTCCTCACCAGGGGAATAGCACCAGCACCTGAGAACTCAGAGATAACATCGCCAGCTGGTGAGCGAAACGATGCCAAGAATAACATGCTTAAGGCCATGAGGCCCCTGCCAACCCAGCATTATTGGAATGTGTACTTTGACAGGTAAAGGCTCCAAGATCCAATCCTACCGGTGGAGCTCTGCTTTCGTACCTCTGTGTTATAAGGCTCCACGCTGCCGACAGGTCGCTGACGTCTCACAGACCGCAAGGAAAAGACCCGAAGAAGGCCCCTGATGGAAACTACGAGGCCACCTTAGAACAGCTCGCCCACCAGATTGAGAGCGTGCAAGACTTCTGGCGATACAACAATAATACCCCCGTTGATCAAATAAAGATGCGAGAGTCTATCTACCTTTTCAAGCAAGGCTTTCAACCAATCTGGGAGGACCGGAGAAACATCAATGGTGGCAGTTGGACATTCCGTGTCCCCAAGGCTTCGGGGCCAGACTTTTGGACCAGGGTCCAGCTCATGGCCATTGGAGAGAAACTGCAGGGCTGCCTTGATACCGGTAAGTGAAAGTTTGGATATTTTCCTTACACGTATGGGTAACTAATCTAATCAAACGTAGGTGATCAGCTGTGTGGTGTTGGTTTGTCCGTCCGATTCAACTCTCACTTAATATCCGTCTGGCACAGAGAATCTTTGAAGCAGAAGTCAGTAGATGCCATCTTGGCAACAGTGTTAGAGGAGTTGCCAGATGAGATGAAGCCAAGGCCAGATAATTACTTCTACAAGAAGCACTCTGATCATGCTGGCTTCAAGGCGCCTGTGGACGCGGAGACGACGGAAGAATCCTCTGACAAGAAGTGAAGTGGACTATGCGAAGAAGGACGGCGGAAGAGTATCAATACGGGAGGCGGGGTTCGATAGAAACTCTCAGTAGTAGGGTTAGACGCGAAGTCAAGGCTGGGCGAGTGCAGATACGAGTTGGCGGCGACTCGTTCGTGTCGACTCCGAAGGTTTGAAATATGATGCGATTTAAGTCACCCTGGCAGATAGTTCTGCATTATGGTAGAAGTATATATAAATACGAGAGAAGGTCCAAACCCCGTACCAGTTCATTTGCCGCATGTGACACTCATCACCCTAAAAACTCCTGGATGTAATATATCATAATTTTTGTTGACACCCCCCATACCCTCCCCCACGCCATAACTCCACGAAGCACAAAGTGTCCGACCAGAAGGAGCTCATCGCCAAACACCAGCCCTCTTCATTACCTCTGCAAATTCTTCCCTCCCCACTCCCTTCGAGAGTCCCGATCCTCCATTTGCTTCCAGAATCATGTCCTTCAGGAGATCTTCACTAACATCCTCCTTCAGCATCGCCGCAGTCCTCTTCAAATGAGCCATCGTGATGGGTCCATCCGTCCCGTTCGTGAAAAGTAGGTATCCCTGTTCGACCTCCTCATCCTTTGCACTTGTATCATTATCCTTCGCCCTCATCTTCAGCGCACAGATAGCCACAAACGAGCTATACGGCGCATATCCCTCAGAGTCTGGGTCCAGAATCTCAAGAAACTCTGCCAACTCCGGCTTTGTCGGCTGGACACCCAGCGCAATCATGGCCTTCTTGACATCCTGCGTTGGTATCACGCCCTCCTTTTCGCCTTTTTGCGGGACCGAGAATAGGGAGAAGGCCTCTTTTATTTCGTTTTCTTCATTCCCGCTGATGTTGTGTTCTTTGGCCAGCTTCGACTGGCGGGGTTTGGGGGGGGCGGAAGGCTCACCACCTGATGGCGCGCGACGTTTCGCAGGCTGTGGATTTGTTAGTGAAAGTAAAATCGAGGTTTTATGTCAAGCGTACCATTGTGAGGTCTTTCGCACCTCGGCGAGGCGTCGACGACAGTGGGGTTGGCTTTTCGCATTAGCTTTTGTGACGCAACTTCGGCGGGCAAAAGCGCGACGCGACGCTACCGAGCCAGGAAGCGTAGAGAGGCACTCAAGTTCTGTAGTCAGAGCCAGAAAAATTAGGCAACTACATTACAATAGCTTCACAAGCACACGATATATTCTAATATTTAGAAGAGGAAAACTGTAAATGCCAATAGTTCTTATGAATTACTACACTTATTTCGAGCTTCTTCAAGATCCAGAGCACAACGTGCAGCCTCGTGCCCCGCCAGGCGCTAATGCAAGCACTACGCACTAGTGCGTCGGCTGCAAATAAAAGGAAAGTTCTTGAGAGGGAAAGCTTTCTCTTCATCGAAACTCGCATACTCGAGATGCCCGTGTAGAGATCTTGCAACGAGAATCTATGCATGGTAGGCAAAGTATACTGATACTGTAATTTCTTATTTCCTTAATTTTGTCGCCCTTTGGGCAACCAATACGCTTCTTCATTATAAGCTAGAGCCCGCCGCCTCCATTCCCAGAGCGAGCGAGTGTGGACACTGAAGCAATAGTGATAGCTAGATCGTGCCAATCTACTTTCCTCATTCTTGAGGATCGTGTTCGGTGCCTTTTAGCGATATTCTCATGCAAAACAATATAATTGCTTTTAAACATAACTGATCCGAAATACCTTGAACTTGTGAAGCAACCAATGGACTCCCGTGACAGTAGACTCTTGGTTATAAGTAGGATGTGAAGAATGCATTGAGCATTGGGGCATAAGCCGGGTATCTTTAATATAAGGAAGCCTTCTATCATACAGTTCCAATGGGCTTTGGGGTCCAAGGCCCTTCCCAAAGCTTCCAGCCCAGATTTTCCTCCTCGTCGTCAGCAAGACCGCTCGAGGCTGGCTCTCCTGCGTTAGAATCCATACATGCCGCATCGCCTTGGCCATTTCCCGCACTACTATCCTCTTCTTCCACAGGGCCAAATGCTTCCTGATCTGCCGAGCCGTTCAAGATTCCCTTCGTGAGCCGGATCGATTTCAGCATCATGCCGGAATCCGCTCCAGGATCCCTGAACTCCTCCAGAGCATCTAGTATTTTTTCGACGTCCCATTTGCTCAGCCTACGCACGAATGACAATCGTTGGCCTTCATCTGAACTCTCTGTGCCCTCTTTCCATACCATATATTCCCGTAAAACCGTACTCAAATCTTCGACGCTTTCCGGTTCTTCGTCCAACCCTAACGATTTATCCTTGCCTTCCAGGGTCGACCAGTATTGCCTCCATATCCAATCCAGGGATCGCTCGCACGCACCACGCAACTTGCCCAAAGACGGCAGTTCTTCGTGCGTACACTGATGCCGCAACTCCACAAACGTAGCTGGAAGTCCGATGTTCTTTGCAATCGAAAACATGCTTAATTTGTGCTTCTTATCTTGGTACCCGTCGAGAAGCCCTGTAACGAAGCTGCGTAACGATTAGCCATAGTGTTGCGACGAGGTCTCGCGCCTACTCACCGGCAGAACGCCGCGGAATAGGCAGCGCGCACGGCATATGCGGAGCTGCCTGGTTTATCATTGACGCTTGCTGATATTAAGAGTGCAGTAGACTCTATTAGATGAGGGCAGTTGCCTCGCTGTGCCCAGACGGAAACGAGGGCCACGGCATTTTGCCAGGCTTCCTTGTCGGGTGGGCCTCCGTTGGAGGGCTTCTGGTAGAAGGCTTGTCGCACTTTAATGAGCTCATCGCGGTCGCGCCATGGGGTAATGATATATTGTACCATGCCGCTGAGTAGTTGTGCTCTGGGAGATGGAGGTGAATCCTGTTGAAGCCAATAATGGTCTGGAATTATAGATTTTCAGCCTTGTTCAGCCTCGTCGGTGAAGAACAATGGCGGCAAAACAGAGCAAATACCAGCCAGCAATTATAACCCTATTTTTTACTATTTTCCTTATTTGTTTCTCGGTTTTTATAAATAGGATATTTTTTCGTTTCTATATTCAGGCATTGTTGGTGATGGAACGGGTTTTTATGGCTATACTCTATGGTGGAGCGAATAGAACGAATATTATTATGTACCAAGAGTATGCGTTGAGAGTATTTGTTAGCATATATTCAGTTTCAAATTTGTCTAATTTCAAAAGCATTATTTGCCATCGTGATATTCTTCTCGATATGGTATAATTTTATCCCACCGACGCCGTACTCCGAAATCATCCCAGAACATATCTCGTTGCGATCATAATTCTTCCTCCACGTCTTCTTCCGCTGCAACTGTACCAGCTGCGGCAGAAGTCAAATCCATTTGAATATCGCCCGTATCAGTAGGAGCGGCAATAGCCTCCTCCTCCTCAACCTCCTCGTCGCCAGATTCGTCAACCCAGTCACCGCCCTGCTCGCGTTCAATTGCAATCGCAGCTTCCAATTCCTTCCTGGCGAGCATTCTGCGGTTCTGCTCATCCCAGGTTTTGCTCCTGCTCTGTATGGTCCTGGCACGGTCCTTGCTCTTCTCAATCTTGGTCGACTTCTTGTCCATTGCCGCCTCAGCTCTGTCCATCGAGATTTCTTGTCTCCGCTTGGCCCTCGCGCTCAACACTGCTTTCCTGCCATGCTTGGACTTCTTGGTAATGCCGGCACCGTGATGGATACCTAGCACTGCAGGTGTTTTTGTCTCGGATGGTGGTTTGGCTTCTTTGAGCGACTTATCGGTATCGATACTGGGCGATGATGCTCGCTTTGCTGCGCGAGAGCGCACGGAGGCAACTAAAAATATTAGTTCTGAATGTCATTACAAGAGTAAACAGAAGCACCTACCGCTCTTCTTTTTTGGTGGAGCTGACTTCGCCATATTCGAAAAATTTCGTTGTGATTTTATTCAGTGGATGTTTTGTTCTCCCACTTCGTTCTGTCGTTATCAAAATTATTTTGGTGTTCCAGATTGCCGATAGACGCTAGGGCGATCTGGAATGCCATCTACCATACAACTCTAATCCGTCCACTTGACCCCGAGACATCCCATTTTCCCCACAGCCTCTCTATGCATTCACGATTGCAACATTAGGCCCTAGAGAAGGCCACATATTCAGATCCAGCTTTGGATAGCGGGCAAGAAAACTATATTTATCACGCGAATACCGAACAGAAAGCCCCCATGCATTACTTACGATGAGTCGCCACGAGAAAGTGCTTCGCGACTTATATGGAGATGACCTGAGCTACGAATACCACCAAGACTACCACGGCGACGAATCCCAGTGGCGGAAATATTTGAATATCGGAATACCTATAATAATCCTTATCGGCGCAGTCATATACAGCACACTCCATAGCTTGGACTACAACTTTCTGTCTCTGCCGGAACTGTTCTGGAACTGGATTGTCCACTTGACACCTTCGAGGCTCGTCGATATCCTTGAAAAAGAGACTCGAGCAAATACGGCCGGCGGAAACCCTCGACGAGTCCCCAGGACGCATGCGGCAAAAAGCGAAACCATGCGACGAGCTATGGGACTAGACGGACAGAACAGTATACTTGGGACGGTGGGGACAGTGGCGCAAGCTGGCCGACGAAGGCTCTCGAGCTTATCTGGGATAAACTTAGTCGCGCAAGGGCAGGGGGGAATACCGGCAGGCCTGGGGAACTGGGATAATTCTTGCTATCAGAATAGCGTCCTCCAAGGGCTGGCGTCGCTAGATTCATTCTCGAATTACCTCAACGGACCCGGGTACCAGAAGGACGAAACCAAGGATGATTCAGAGATGAAAATGGCAGACTCGTTGCGCGATCTAATTGCGCGACTAAAAGATCCCTCGAATAATGGAAAGCGGATATGGACGCCAGCAGCTCTGAAGTCGATGAGCAGCTGGCAACAGCAAGACGCGCAGGAGTACTTCTCCAAAGTCCTTGATGAGATTGACAAAGAGATAGAGACGGCTGTAGGACAGATCAGCAACTCTCCTGGGCTGACGACCAAAGACCAGGCAGAACCGGTGGCAAAAGAGAAGAAATCTTCACCTTCTGAATTGATGCCAACGTCGGCCGTCAGAAATCCCTTGGAGGGCCTTCTCGCTCAACGGGTCGGCTGTACTCGTTGTGGTTATTCAGATGGCCTATCTATGATCCCTTTTAACTGTCTTACGGTGCCGTTGGGCAAGTCCTATTGCTACGACATATCTCAATGTCTGGACGAGTACACGGACCTAGAGTCGATAGAAGGTGTTCAGTGCGGAAAGTGCACACTTCTGAGGACAGAACGGTTGTTGAAAATGCTTGCGGACAAGAAACAGGATTTGTCCACAAACAACGTAGGCCACCAGTCGATATTGGAACGGTTAAGGGTTGTGGAAGAGGCACTTGAAGATGATGACTACGAGGATAAGACGTTGACACAAAAGTGCAAAATCCCGCCTAAGAACCGCATGACTACGACGAAGTCGCGGCAAGCTGTTATTGCCAGACCACCAAAATCACTAGTTATCCACGTCAATCGCAGCATGTTTGACGAGATGACTGGGGAGCTGAAGAAAAACTACGCCGAGGTCAAGTTTCAGAACAGGCTGGATCTTGGGCCTTGGTGTCTTGGGAGCAGCGGCAAAGCGCCGGATGACAGCATCGAAGAATGGCTTCTTGACCCGGCTGAGTCAATGATTGCCAGTCGGCGCAGGCGTTCTAGGATCCGCGGTCCTAGTTATGAGCTGCGCGCTGTCGTTACGCACTACGGCCGTCATGAAAATGGCCACTACATTGCGTATAGAAAGCACCCAGCGGCAGAAGAAGCGGAGGAAGAGCGTATTGTAGTACTTGAAAAGGAGAAGACCCCCAGGAGAAGCCAGTGGTGGCGGCTCAGTGACGACGATGTTTCGCAAGTAAGCGAAGATAATGTCCTCAACCAAGGCGGTGTCTTCATGCTCTTCTATGACCTTGTCGAGGCGTCATCATTGGTGGTATCAAAATCTGACTCTTCGCCTACCGTTGAAGAAGCCACTCAGCCTTCTGAATTCTTGTCCTTCATAAACTCACAACATCCCGAATTTCTTACCAAAGGCACTGCCGGTAACCAAGCAGTGACGGAGGATTCATCGGAAACAGCTGCACTGCCTCTCGACCAAGCAGTGGCCGAGAGCGCTCCGGAATCAATCGCACTGCCAGACGACCAGGTAGAGGCCGAGAGTGCACCGGAAATAATTGCACAGCCAGACAACGAAGTTGCTGCTGAAGACGAAAAGGCCTCAGAAAAGGCTTCAGATGATGCTTCCGGGGAAGCATCAGAAGTGGAAGCTGACGAGTCAGCGGACTATGAGCCAGCTGAGCCTATACATATCAAGCCGTATGTAAGGCAAGCGGGACGACAGCACGACGAGGGTAGAAGGAAATCCAGTGTACAGGGCTCATCGGGCGGTATGGTTATGGTTTAGGTATTACAGTACATTCCAGGATATTATCGGGTTTTGGGGTTCTGTGGGGTTGCATAGCGCGGCGTTTGGGTTTTCACCCTCGGAGGAGTATCAAAATTGGTTCACACGGGGGTTTAGGGCACTATACACCTTCCAGCGGACGTCTTGTTATTAACATTAGGTTCTAATCTTACAATGACAGCCTTCAAGTATTTAATACAAACACTGACACTATTCGTAATTCATCAGCCGTGATTCAAGCGGTATTACATCTCCCCTCAGTATCTGCGAGACGATCTCCTATCATCCCTATCCCGATCCCTGCTTCGGCTCCGACTCCTGTATCTCCTCGTAGAATCACGGTCGCGGCTCCGGCTTCGATCCCTTCTGACCTCTTTCCTCCTGTCGCGGCTGCGGCTTCTGCTTCGACTCCGAGCTCTTTCCTTATCGCGCCTAGCATCTCGACTTCTTTCCCTGCGGTGAGTGCGGCTTCGGCTCCGTGACCGAGACCGCCGGCGGCTAGAATCGCGATATCGGCGCGAGTCCCTATCCTTGTCACGATTAGCATCGCGGAGAGTGCTTGTTTCGCGCTTTATCATAGGACTTCGGCTCGAAACGACAGCGGCGGGGCTTTTGTCACGCCTGACGCTTGATGCTCGCGACGGGCTTCTGACGCTCGACTCCCTCTTCCTTGGGAGGCTCGAAGAGCCCAAGCCTGCGGAGTCGGCATCTCGCTTGCGAGAATCTGGAAGCTCGTCGCGACTACGCCAATTTGGCCGTGTGAACGCATCCGACTTGGGCTTGTCGAGTCCAGGAATCGGGAGGCCTTTTTCTCTGGCTTCTTGCTGGGCTGCCAGGTAAGCTTTGGCCTCGAGCTCACGCTGCTTAACGGCCTCCTGCTTCTTTTCTTCTGCGGTCTTGAAATCACGTCGTGGCGGGGTTCGGCTCCGATAACGAGTATCCCTGCCCAAGTCTCGATCCCTATAGCTTCGTCGATCATCACGAGGATCGCGGGATATATCTCGATCACGGCGCGAATCTCGGTCCCTATGGTCTCTGGAACTCCGTTCCCTGCTGTCACGCCTTCGTCGGTCCTCAGTGTCTCGACTGTCGCGTCGGCGTCGATCATCACGGTCTCTGCTATCCCGCCTTGAAGATCTATCCTTATCTCTAGCATCGGCTCTGTCTCTGCTCCTATTTCGGTGATCATCACGATCTCTGCTGCTGCGTCGAGAATAGCCTCCTCTGTCTCGACTATCGCGGCGGGGGTGAATAGGATCCCTGCTTCGACTTCTTGCTCGCACTCGTTTGTCCTTGCCATCGATTTCCATCTCATCCGCGACATGTGATGAACCTTTGGTGGCGCCGGCAGAACTTGGCTTCGTACTAGCCTCTTTCTTGGTTTGTGCATCGCGGGATATTGGTTTGATGGCGGAAGCGGGCATTGCTTTTCTTGGGGGAGGAGCTAAGGTTTCATCCACTTCAGGCTCCAGTTGATGTCTGGATCGTTGTGATGTTCGTTTCCCCTCCTTCATAAGCATGGCAAGTGCTTCCTGCTCAAGCCGGTCGACTTCTTCGCGCGACAGATTAGCCTTTGCGGCAGGCTTGCGCTCATCCCTTGAATCATCCATCCGTTTCCTGAGCCCTCCGTCACGAGATCTGTCGCGACTATAATCAGCGCCTCTGACGCGGTCCCGTTCTCGGTCTGATTCACGTTCAAGTTTGCGCCTTGCCTCGCGCTCCTCTCGTCTTTTGTCTTCTTCGGCCTCTCTCTTCCGCTCCTCTTCTCTCTTTCGCGCCTTTTCAAGTTTCCTCCTTTCTTCTGCGATGGCCCGTTCCTTCTCTCGCAGCTCCTCTCTGAGTTTTTCGCGTTCTTGTCGGCGGTTGGCAGCCTCTTCGGCGTATTGATCGTCCGTCTTACTGCCTCTTGCTTCCTCCTCTGCTGCAGCTTCTTCACCAACATCGTCGCGCCGAATTGCCCGTATCCCGTCTTCAATTGTTCCCACATGATCTTCAAGTAGTCTCTTGATGTGCGCCTCAGCCTCCTGATATATCCCGCTGCGATCAATAACACCCTCTATGAGAATAGCTGCTTTACCACGACTGTTTGACAGAAGACTCTGGTTCACCTCCAACTCATTCTCCGCGACCTTTGTAATCGATTCGATTAACTTTGTTTCAAAGTCCTGAACAAAAGAACATTCATCAGTATTAAGCCTCATCCGCGGACTCAAGTTATGCTCACACTTGTTTGGAGGGTCTCCCAGACTTGCTTCCTGAGTGCATCATAGTTCCCCTTCTTCTTGAAAGTATGCGAAAGCGACTCAATAGCGCTTCTCGTGGCTGAAGAGAGTGGGAGTTCAGAAGTCTTTATCTTCTTTCTTGGGCGCTCAGGAACGGAAGTGTCGGCCTTTGTCGGGGGAATTACATCGATATCCATGACAGCCATGGTGATGAAGGGTGTAAACAATATTGGTCGTCAATAAATATGTTTAATTAACCCATTCTGTGTTGTATTGTCTGCTTTCGTAAATTTGTAGGAAGTTTCCCGGGTCGCGACAGCGGCTCTCGTCGCAGTCGACGGTAAGTGCGCTAAATCTCGGCGATCGGCGCGTCCAAATTCAATCACCACCCCCAACGACACTCGGTTCCTCACAGTATCGGAACAGATAACCTGCCCTCAATCGCCCTTTCTCCCCGGCCATTGCGGACAAAACAAAACAATATCTCCTCCAAGTTGTGAAAATCAGCATTGAATAGACCTCTACGAACATACTCGCTCGTACAACCAGCACAATGGTCCACAAAGCAATCTTCTGGGGTGGTTTCGGTATGTCTCTGTCCAACCATGTTCAATTGACAGCCATATCGCTGCCTTGCTACGACTGAAAGCTAACGACATTCATTTTAGGAATCGCCGTCCGTGCTTGGCAACTGGGCATTGAGATGCGCCCGTTCTTCTCCAAGCAATCGATGCTTGGATACCCAATCTTTGCCGGCGTTGGAGCAAGCTTCGGATACTGGTTGAGCGGAGTTGAGGAGAGACAGCACAGTATTCTGGCCGCCCGGAGGACAAGCCTGCTCGAGAAGAGACAACGGAGGGCTGAGAGGGAAGCAGCTGGGGAGCAGTAATGGGTCCAGATGGCATGTTCAGCGCCAACAACCCTGGGGATTTGGTTCATGGATATGGCAGTTATACGTGCATAGCCACATTTCTCTTCGGGGGGCTATATTACTACGGGATTATAGTTGCGACGATGTGCATTGGGGCTGCTTTGGGTTGCGGATGAACGGGAGGGGGATGTGGTCTATAGATCCTGTACAGAAACGGTTGCGAAAATCCAATCAAATAAACATTTAAAAATAGGCAAGGCTGTACTGTAAGAATATAGTTCTTTCATTATTTGGCATATATACGCTGTAGAATCAGCGTGCGGCAAACATACAGGTCAAGCTTGGTGACTTCGAAGTGACTTCAGCAACGGAAAATGACAGTGGGCGCTTATCGCGGCTAAACATATCTGAAGACATAGAATATTTCACCCAAAAACCAAAAACGCGACTCAATCACCCCGCGCAACGAGTTTGTATATTTACTCAACACTATACCGCATTATTTGCAGGATTACTATTATTGAACTCTTCAAATTGGCCCATCACGACTGAATATACGCCAATCCATGATTGTGGGCCAGTGTGATTCATAAACTATCCAGTCACAGGCTCGAGCGCGCAACATACTTAGATTGACTACACTCTTTCAATAGCGTGCAAAAAATCACTCAGATCGACATCTATCCTATCGAGGAAAACAAGGACTGCCATGCAGTCCACAACTGCATCTGCGGACCTCCCTGTCCGGGAGAAGGCGTCCGTTCCGGCCACAACGAGTGTCGACAACGCGAATGCCAATGGCGCGCCTCCCACCGCGGCCACGACAGCTGCACCATTAGGTGATGGAGCTGTGAAGTTGACAGCCTTGGAATTGAAAGCACAAAAGAAAGCAGAAAAGGCCGCGAAACGACAACAGGTGATACAGAACAGACAAGGTGGGGCAGCACCAGGAGCGCCAGCTGGGGCAGCGGGGGCTGTCCTGTCACCTCAAGGAAATAAGGGTGCACCGAAGGGAGGGAAAGAGGCTGGCAAAGGGCAGCACAAGCGCGCCGCGTCAACTGCTGGGGACTCAAAAAACGCACCGGCTCGATCTCAACAACAGAATAATGCGCCAGTGGAACCTCCTGTGGAAGACAAGACCGTCGAATTGTTCCGTCACTTATACAAACCGAGGGCGAAGACAATCGCTGGAGCAAAGGATGTCCACCCGGCAGTCTTATCTCTCGGGCAGCAAATGAGCAACTATGTTATTTGCGGCAGCAATGCTCGCCTTGTCGCAACATTACGGGCGTTCAAGAGAGTGCGTATATAAAGATATCCTCTATCTCGATCTTTGCTAATATTCTTACAGGTTATCAATTCATACACAACCCCTCCTGGAACCACCCTGACAAGGCACATGAGCACACACGTTCTGTCACCACAAATCGAATACCTGACCTCATGTCGACCCATGTCAATTTCCATGGGAACCGCAATCCGCTGGCTCAAGCTTAAGATCGCAAAGGTCGACCCTGATGAGCCGGATGCCGAAGCCAAGAAGTCACTGTGTGCAGATATTGACGAGTATATCCGTGACCGTGTCACGCTCGCAGACGCCGTCATCGCCAAGAGCGCATCCAACCAATGCATCAAGGATGGAGATGTTATCCTCACATACGCCAAGAGCAGCGTTGTTCAACAGGCACTAGTACAGGCGCATAGCGATGGCCGCAGGTTTAGGGTGATCGTTGTGGACTCAAGGCCATTATTCGAAGGCAAAGCACTGGCAAAGGCCCTCATTAACTTTGGTTTGGACGTCAAGTACTGCCTTATGAACGGCGTCAGCCATGTCATGAAAGAGGTCACCAAAGTTCTCTTGGGTGCACATGCCATGATGAGTAACGGTGTGCTCTACAGTCGGATTGGCACGTCTCAAATCGCTATGGAAGCAAAGGATTACGACGTCCCGGTTATTGTGCTCTGTGAGAGCGTCAAATGTACCGAGAGGGTTGCCTTGGACTCAATCGTTTTCAACGAGGTGGCAGACCCAGACGAGCTACTCATACCCTCAACAAAGCCCCCGGCAGGAATGTTACATGGATGGAGAGATGTGACAAACCTGCAGCTGCTCAATCTACTGCACGATGTGACGCCAGCAGACTATATCACCATGATTGTTACAGAGCTTGGTATTGTACCACCAAGTTCAGTACCTGTCTTGCAACGCCTTGCCAATGAGGGACAGTGAGAGGAAGGACTTTGGTTATGCGGGGTGGTTTCGTCTGTACGATACGGCGATTGGGATAGTATTTGCCAGGACGTCCGACAAAACCTCCGCGTCTGCGGAAGCATTTGGAGAAGGCTTGCCTCCTCACTTGGATTAATGGAGAGCTACATCTTAAATGGATTGAATAGACTCCTTTCCATATGATAGGACGTTCAGTGATTAATGGGAATATTATGGAATCTGGCAAAAGGGCAAATGGGGGCACGTGATGATAACGATAGATTACTGTGAATGATTTCTCAGCGCGAAACCAAAACTTACAGAATTCTACGGGGCTACGGCCTTTACTTATGCCATGGCCCTAAAATCTATACTACGTACGAAACTACTCTCCTACATCTCCGTAATACATCACGGGTTTCAGGATGTTGTTGCCTGATTGTGCCTGAATCTCAGGGCCAGAATCACATTACTAATGCCTCCACGAGTTAATGACGTCCTAATGGCGAGCTTCGCTCCAAGAGTAAATAGAAAGTTCCACAAGCAATAACTTACAACCTCACACTCCCCTCATGCTACTCCCTGTGATACGGAGACCGTCTATCTATCGTACAGCTCGAGTGTTCTCCAATAATGTAGGTTATGACTGTAGCTCTCTTCAGATCCGAGAAGCAAACTTACGCCTATACCAGTCTCCGCATAAACGCGCCATGCATATCAAGTCAATTCCAATGTGTAAGACTCCTGATACTGCCCAATGTTCCATATTCGTAGAGTACAGTCTGATAAGGTGTAGCTTGGGGGAAGGGCAACAACTATGCGTATCTTGTTATCGACGAGAAAACCAAAGACGCTGTCATTATTGACCCCGCATACACCGAGGAGTAAGTTGGGAGCTTCCCCATGTCTCCATGGGGCATTACTGACTCCAATATTACAGCGTGATCCCTACTCTGACCCCTCTTGTGAAGTCCGGAGAGATCAACCTCACTGCAATCATCAACACCCACCAGTAAGTGCCCATCATCTCGGACAGCTCACACCGCTCTAACACCAGCGTCCAGCCACCACGACCATGCCGGGGGAAACCGCAAGATTGTACGCTCTCCCCCTCTGACCCCTTCACAGACTATACTAACTCCAACCCCAGCTCTCCGAATACGCCGACAAGAACCTCCCCGTAATCGGCGGCAAAGACTCCGACGCCGTCACCAAGACCCCCGCCCACAACAGCGGCTTCTCCTTCGGCTCCATTGTCGTCAAGGCCCTCCACACCCCCTGCCACACCCAAGACAGCATCTGCTGGTTCATGCAAGACGGGGACCAAAAAGTCGTATTCACAGGGGACACACTATTCCACGGCGGATGTGGGCGGTTCTTCGAGGGGTCGGCAGAGGAGATGGACAAGGCGCTGAATAAGACTCTTGGTTCGCTGCCGGATGATACGAAGGTATACCCGGGGCACGAGTATACGAAGGCCAATGCGAAGTTTGGGGAGAGTGTTAGTAAGAGTAAGGGCGTGGCTGACCTGGTGAGGGTGGCGGCGGCGAACGAGCAGACGACGGGGAGGTGGACGATTGCGGATGAGAAGACGCATAATGTGTTTATGATGCTGGGGGATGCGGAGATCCAGAAGGCGACGGGGCAGACGGAGCCGGTGAAGGTGATGGAGAGGTTGAGGGAGATGAAGAATAATTTTTAGGAATAGATAATTATATGTTTTATCTGTCTTATTCTCGATGATTCTCTGAAGCAAAAATATTTCGAAATTATACGGGCTAGAGCTATTATAAGAGTTTCACTTCTACCAAATTACCCAAATGGGAGTGACGGGGATTGATTGTTATGTCAATAGGCCGCATTTGAGCCTTGAGAAGGAGGAGGGGTAGGGAGATATATGTGCTTGATGTGATGCCAACCCCTGGGATCATCAGGCATCTTGGTTTATTTATCTTATGTATACCAAATAATATATTGGAATATTTGTTCTATTCTATATTTATAGCTTGTATTTCTCATTGATTTTTTAAAAATATATAAAAAATATTTATTAACCGGCGTGATATTTTGTTCCCTTTGCACATAAGAAAACATATTCTAAATTTCTATCACGCTACAAATAAAACCCAAAGCGCTTCACCACAACCCCCCCCCCCAATATTTCCCATACACCCCCTCCTCACTTCTTATCAAACGCCTTCTGCCTCGTCCTCGTATTCCACCCCAACTTCGCCCTAATACTATTAATCCAATCCTCGCTCCTCCTCCCACTCGGCATCACATTCGCAAACGGATACCGACTCGCACTAACCGTGACATAATCCCCCGCCCTCAGCTCCACCCTCTCTCGGCCATCAAAGCTCGCCCAGCTCGTCGTCCGCGCGTCGAACGGCACTCCGACGCGCAGCACGATCGTATCGGGGAGGATGATGGGGCGGAAGGAGAGGGTGTGCGCGCAGATTGCGGTTAGGAGGATCACGGGGTTCTCGGGGTGGCAGAGGGAGCCCCCGGCGGCGAGGTTGTAGGCTGTGCTGCCGGTGGGGGTCGCGACGCAGACGCCGTCGGCTTGGATGGAGGTCAGGTGCTCGTCGTCGCCGAAGAGCTCGACGGAGGACATGGCTGCGGTGGGGGTTAGCTTGGATGACCGGGAGGGAAAAGGGAGAGGGGGAAGGCTTACTTGGGTTGGGGCCGCGGTCGACGACGATGTCGTTGAGGATCTCGTAGGTGCCGTCTGGTCTGTGTGTCCTCTCGTCATCCTTCTCCTCGCCGACTAACTCCTCCACGAGGTCACGATGGGAGAAATCCTCATCGCCGTCCCCGTCTGCAGCTACGACCTCGGTCGTGTCGTCACTATCATGTCGAATTAACCTCTTCTTCACCTTCTGGTATCTCATCACCGTGACCTCAAACCGTAGCCGCAGCGACACCTTGATGCCATCTCTGAACGCCGTAGTCAGCGTCCCCTGGAAATCGTCAAAGTCGAACTTCGTCAGGAACCCTAAGCTGCCGAGCGCAAAACTTAGGACTGGCGGGACGATACGCTGGAACAGCCAGCTCGCATATAAAACCGTTCCATCCCCTCCAAGCGTGATGATGAAGTCGAAAGTCTGCGGCCGCGACCGACACATCTCCTCGGTCCAGTACCTCAACCGACTCGGCTTTGGCGCCCTCTTCCCATCCGCATCATCCAACTCCTCCCCCAGCGTATCCGCTCCAAAATTCTTATTACTCTTCAACCGATCCTCAACATACACCACATACTCGACCTCCCTATCCTTACTCAATAACCACTTCGCTACCTCCCTCGTATTCCCCACCAACGACTCATCATGCGCCTTCGTAAGAATAAACACATTCTTCACCTTTAGCTTGAGATTCACGCTCCCAAGCCTCTTACTCAGCTCCCGCACTCCCCACGCCATATCACTCAACTGCTTCTTCGTCAGCAGCCGCGAATGCGACACCGCATCCGCCACCATATCTGCCGCTTTGGCATCCGCCGTTTTCGCATCCTCAACTATGTTCTCGCATACCGCCGGCCGCGACTGCGTCGTCTTCCAGAGCTGCTCGTCGGGCTGGCCGGGGGTGTGCGTCCCTGGCGGCGAGACGCTCGGAGGGGTCGGACTAGGCTCGTGTAGCTCTACCTGGGGAGGAACGAGCTTGGGCTCGACTACCTCCTCGTCGCCCTCCTGTCTCGGCTCATGTGGTTGAGTGGGGGGAGAGGCTTCGGCGATGCCGTCTAGGTTGCCGTGGTGGTGGTGCCCGTCGTCGTGTTGGTCGTCGAGGAGAGCGTGTACGAAGCATGCGGTGCGGCGCCTGTGGAGTTGGGCGTCGCTGGCGACGAGGGAGGATTTGCGGCGGTGCATGTTCTCTCCATTGAAGACTACCTGTTGTGGATCCTTTGTTAGACTTGATGCGCCTGTCAATGGGAGCGCGAGGGGGGGTTGCGAACCTCGAGTGGGTGCTGGGAGTCGTCATCACTGGAGTAGTGGAACTGTAGGCAGTGTTAGCTGGGCTGTCAATTGATAGGCAACTCCGTACAACAGGATATGCTCCAAGCTGTAGGAGTATAGCCATGGCAGAGCAGAGACGCGCTCACCTCCTCGTTATGCGCCGGATGTAAATGCCCCGCATACTTGGCTCGCCCTCGGGCATCGCGATGAGGGATCTCAGCGTAGGACATGATGGCTACGGTTAGCACGCGCACATCCTGCAATGGGGCAATTTGAGATTCGAGGGAAGTTGCTCCTTCAGGTCTTTTTTGCTGGTATAATTGCTGATATATAAGTTGCCGTTTGATGACGCAGCACCCCGCACTGAAAGGAAAGCCTTGCACAGATATCCCACGCTTTCATCTTAGCGAGTCCGGTTGGTCAGGGAGGAATAAAGGAAACAGGAATGGGCATTCTTGAAGCTACCTACAAGTCACTAAACATACAATGAGAGTTCACGAATAGAGTTTACCTCACTCAACTACTCCCAGATCTTGAAGCTTCAAAATTCAATATCAGATCGTCGAGTGGCATTCGAGGGTACCCAGACCGCCAGCCAATAGTGAGGCCGCATCCCGCAAGGCTGAGAATTGCTGAGCTCCCCGCCTGATAAACAACCCCGCCATAGCGATAAAGCCACTGCCAGCCACACAAGAAGCAACCCAAAGCCACAACCACGTCAGTCATTGGACAAATGCGGAAGTTCACAACGAAGGCAACCCCCTTCCCTTTGTCTTCCGAGACCGGTCGATCGTCAAATACGAGAACGAGAACCAGAAGACGCGTACTATAGGCAATACCAAGAAAAGTCTCGACCCAGCCTCTCTGTTCACTGACTCGCACAAGCCAAACACGAAACTGCCGGTCTTTTGTCTGGCTGGTCTGGCCGGGTGATGCACATTGATTGCATATCGAATATTACAAGGGAGGGACGAGGGAAGAGGTGATGAGCGCCGAGGTGACACGCAGCAGCTTTCTAAGCCTCCTGCTCATGATCGGGTTGGACCAGGGGCCCTTCCTTCCCTACCTTCTCCGGTCGTGGCTTCACACCATCATAAATGCAAATGAGCACATTTTTATATGAGTACAGTCTTACTCTCTTGGCCGTATTGCCCGTTACGAGGGTGCAAGGAGCGCGGAAGGAAGGACCGCAGTACTCGCCCTGTACTGCTACTCTCCTGTCTGACCTGTATAGTACTACAAGTACGAACGGTAAGTTAGGTGACTGTACTCCATCATAGTGTCAAACAACGAACAGCGATCGCATGAATATGGAGACGGACGGCACGGCCTGGCGTCGGTTCTTCCTTCAGCAACCTAGCGGGCGGCGGTGTACAGGAAGGGAGGAGTCAGGTGTAATAATAACTTCCGCGATATTTACGATGGACGTTTCATGCCCAGCACCACACAAGCAGCAGCAAGCAAGGGTGTTGTCCATTCCTTCTGCACCCTCTGCACCACCTTGCACTTTGCACTACCCCTCGTTCCCATTGAGGCAGCCTGTGATAGCTCCGAGGATACCAGTCACGTGCGTTGTCTGCATCCCCAGCCCCGGAAATGACAAAAGGGTCAATTCACGCGCTCATTCTGGAACATCCTGTGCGGAAGCCCTACGACCTACAGACCAGACCAGTGTGCTGGTCCAACAAAGAGGCTAAGTTCGAGACCGTCAAGAAAGCAAATGTCCAAGGGTGGGTTGCACGAACGAGCAGTGGGGAACGTATTATACGGAGTAATGCATGCATGCATCGTTGCATCTCCTTGCATGTTATAATATCCTTGGATACTAAGCCTGCTGGCGCTGGCGCTGGCGCTGGCGTTGGCTCTGGCGCTCACATTCCTCTCGCTCATCACAAGCCACCACAGGCAATAGCGCGTTGGGCGGCTGGGCAGGCAGTTTGCTCGCTGGATGGTCGCTGGCTGGCTGGCTGGCTGGGCGGGCTGGCGGCCGGGCGCTCCAACCACCACCACCGCCGAGACCCGTGTCCTGAAGCGTACAGTAATCTCCATTTATGGCGATCGTGGCGCTCCCTGCATTTGTGAAATGCAGTGCTCTAACTCTGGTCCAACCCGTGCCCCGCCAGCCCCAACAAGGCAAGTACCAAGAGAAAAGAAAAGGAGCAGCGGGAAAAAAAAGAAAAGAAAAAAGAACTCGGCGCCGCGCCGTTCATGAAATCTCGTGGTATGATGAAAATGACCTGCATGGTTTTTTCTCCGGCCGGAGATGGAGGGGTGGTGGATGGAGTGCAGGAAGCTCACCCCACATTCCAGACTCAGTAAGCCTCGGTGTGGTATGGTTGTGGTTGGTGTAAGGGGATACGATACGGCAGAGTACATGTGGATATATCTGGATTCGTGGTGTAATTCCCATAGTCCGCACGACGTAAGCACCACCAAAACTGCACGACCACACACATTACCACACACACACGAAGGAATCCCAGCGCCAGCGGTTGCGCCACCCTGCCCTCCCCGAGAAACAAGTCAGATTGCACCGATGATGCGGCCTGGTGCAGTCGTCAGCCCGCGTCCTCCCTCGAAAGAGGCGCAAATCGGATGAGTGGTCCAGGAGACCGTGCTTCTTTTTAGCCTTGATGCAGCATCCTGCAGCAATGCAAGTCGTGACTGCGTACCTTAGCCAGCCACCAAATTCGTGTGCGGAACCGCGAGAGTCAGACACAAAGCAGCATTTAGGCGGTCATGCAGGAGCGGCGCGACGCTTGATCGACAGCCCTTTCGTGACGCGATCGCCCAAACAGAAGTCACCGGCCGGGGCCTGGTCGGTTGGGGCAGGCGGTGAGGGCCGCATTTTTGCCTTCCCAGCTGAACTTGGCTTACTGATGCTGCAACTGCTCGCGGGTACAACACATACTGTATGAGATATGGGGACTGCCAAGGCGACACCGTGGGGTGGTTTGATGGTAATCAGATCAGATGGCTCAGATGCCGCTGAAGCCGCCCCAGGTGCAGAGAATTACTCAAAAGATGGAGATTACATTGAATCATGACGTGGACATACATGTACGCCTCCACATGTCTGCCCCCTGGGCGCGTCGCCGTGATCTGCCGTTGCTATTTGATAAAGTGGTAATCTGTCAGATTGATTGCTGGCGCATCCAGCCGAACACGGAGCAGCCGGGGATTTGCAACGAGCTCATCTCATTCCTTGACTCTGCACCGCCACTACCTACCACCAACAACGCCAGCACTACTGTACTGTGCAGTACAGCGCAATATTCATCACCTGTCGCTGGCACAACGCCGGCAAGGACCGGCTTACACATGGACCATCACATCCCACAGCACAGCAGAGGAGTGTGTCAGACTCTCCATCCCCATTCGCTCTCAGCTCGCGACACCAGCGGCCAGAATGCGCGCGCCGACACCTGAGCCATGCTCCGTGCGATGCTGGAAGCCGTGCTCCCCAGCCGTGCACCGTGGTATCGATACATTTGTGATACGTCTTTTAAATAGCCCTGCGGCCGCTTCGGTGTCTTTTTTTTGATAACGTTGTTTTTTAGCGCCCAATAATGTTGAAACTACGCTCTGTAGCCTGCGGAGCAAGGGCAAAGTCTAACTAACAACCTGGGTACTCCTACTGTACTGTTAGTTGCACGACATGGGTCCCAGCTATTGAGACCCATGGGAGTTTGAAATGGTTGGCTAAGGCGGCCTATGGCAGTTGATTGAAAAGACCTTACCACAGGGACAATAGGAATAAGACGGGATCCAACAGATGGAGGCCGAGGTGATGATTTGCTCAATAGTACGAGAGTATGATATGTATGATATGACAAGGCAAGCGAGCGGGGTATTATTGGGTTGCAAGCAGCGACCCATAGCCATGCGGCAACCCTTTGGCTGGGTTCGGGAACAACGATGACCAGCTCTCCCTTACTTTACAATACTCCACTATTCACACTGGTACTGTTACCTCACAACGACGTTGGCGGACCGCACCCAATTAGCCCCAGGGCCGCCCGACCCGCTAAGACAAGAAAGAATGGGTGGAAATGCTCAAATGATTAAGACCCGTTTCTGCCCTTCCGAGACTCAAACGGCACACGACCATGGCCCATGGTGTGATGAGCGGCAAAGTATACGACCAGTACGAAGTTACAGTAAAACAAACAAAACTTGTCAAATCCACCGTGGTGCTTTTTCAATATGTCTAGCTGCTCGTTCGCATTCCTGCATTCATGCAGTAGCCGCTCAGTCTAGCATCACATGTAACGAGAGGGGAGATCCTGAAAATAGAGTACCGCAACTCGCAGTTTCGCAGCGCAGGTCCCCCCTTGGCCTTTGAAACCAGCTTCCGAAGCGTCGCACGAAAACCTTCATGACGATCTCTCACGCCAACAAATCCCAACAATGCCTGCTCCAGATGCCTGTTCAATCGGTAAAAAAAGATGCCTGTACACACCGTACCAAAATAAATATCATCTTTTTGCCACCTGCCCTGCCTCTTGGCGAGTTCGGGGGCCAACATGACAGGGATCTGTCGCCCTTTTACCCAGAGGAACGCATTATCTCGATCATGTATGTATGTACGTATGCATGCATGGTCCCCTTCATCGGCTCCACGCCCTTTCCAGGCCGTGCTTTATTTGAAGGGCAGCGGTTGCCGCAATGGGATAAGCGTTCGATGTGATGCGAATGTCTGAGACCAGCCGTCGGCGATCGGCAGCATGAATTGCCTCTTCCGAGCACGAGTTTGGAGACAGGTTTCTTGCCAGCGAACGGCGTTGACCTCGCTAGAGTAGGTACGGTGCAGTAGCATCATGGGTGCCTCATCGGATATTGGCAGGGGATGATTAACTTGGAACCTAAGTGAAGACACCGCCGCACCTCACATCACATCACGCCGGGCACAGTGCTCTAGAGGTCATTCCTCCGCGGATATTGAGAGACCAACAAAACGCCAGCATCCGCTGATCTCTCACCGGACACTTGGCAGTGGAGAGTGAAGCCCATCCAGCCAGCCGGCATGGGAAGGGAAAGGACAGGCAGGACCTGACTAACATCTCACTCACCTCACCCCTCCTTACTCAAAAGGATTTGAAATCCAAGAATCCGTTTCAAAAGATTGGCATCGTGGCGAAACAAACTCTCCTCCCCCAGTATGCAGCATCCATCCATCGTATGCAAGGTATCTATATCCATAGCATGCCACCCGCGTCTCCACCATCCACATGTTGAGCGGGGCTTGGTGGCGAAAAAAAAAGAGAAAAGAGGAGGAGCGAACGCACAATCCCATTTTGTGTCAAGGCGCTTTTCGGCGAAGAGGGGCAGAGAGAGGGGGATGGAGTGGAGGCATGGAGGAATGGAGACTAAAGGCACGTTGGAGGCGCTAGAATGTGTGCGCCACCGTGTGGGCGGGCCTGCCCATGTCCTTGCCGCCGTGCTGGGCCAGAGGTGTGGGGATCGTGGTGCTGGTCGCCGGTTAGGAGACGGGAGTTTCCAATTGTGGAGATCGGCGGGCGGATGGGTATGGGCGTGGGTGGTAGGGGGGCGTAGGGGAGGAGTGAGTTGGTTGTACTGTAAGTTAGGAGGAGGAGCGAGACAGGAGCGGCAGGGAAGGGAGACGGGCTCTCCGGCTGGTCATCACGGGAAGAGAAGGTGTGGTTTGCATGCATCACATTCCGCATTCCGCATCTTTGTTGCTCGGGTTGGTTATGGGCGTGCGACGACGGACAGGCTGTGCGAGGATGACTACTCTATTACTATACAATACTATATTCCCAAACCAAGCCGTGTGCTGATCAGGTAAGGGATCCTGCTTACGCCCGCCCGCGCATTACCTTCGCTCCTTCCCTCCGTTGGCAAGATGGACAGCTGCATGGGTGGTGACGCCGCGAAAGCAGCGCACCTCCTGGTCACTTCGGCGAGAACTAGAACTGACCGAGATGACGTCCGAGACGCCGCCTCCTGGCTGCGATTTGCGGCCTTACTCTACAGCATCTAGCTCAAGCTGTTTTTGAACAATAGTACCTACAGTAGTGAGTGGGGTTCTTTCCCCCCATCTCCGGTATCCGAGTCTCCTCTCTGAAAGAGACTCTAGTATTGTGCATACGAAAGCAATTCGTGGTGGATATATTTTGCCCCAGAGAAAGAAATGAGGCTTCGATCCGCACCCCGAACGGGTACGGCGGAGGGTTCAGCGGAGTCGCTCGCGTTGGCTCTCTCGCTCGCACCTCGAGAAATAAATAGGGCGATGCAATTCGTCACAAAACGCCCCGTCGGTCGACTTCCGTGAATTGGAAGAGCTCCTACCCAGCCACCTAACCACCCAAGCCACCCAACGCCAGCAAAGCCACCTATACCACCACCTACAGTACCTACCTATCCGCCTGGTGGTCCAAGGGTCCGTTTTGTGACACTAAAATCGGGCTGTCGATCGATTGGAATAAAAGCCCTTCGCTAAATTAGGAAATGTCATCTTCAGCTAATGTTCGAAGTTTACTCTTGGACCGATTTCCTCCCCCCTTCTTCGAAACCGTCCATGCGCTTACATAGTACGCGGGCTGATCGAGACAAAAGGTGGAACGAGATTGGGTACTGTAACAACCAAACTCCCTTCGTTGCTTGTCTCCTGCCGTTGGCCTGCCTCCTGCCGTCGTGGGCGCGACGCCCGCCGGTGTTTATCCATCTTTAGCGCAGCCATGTCCGACGAAGGGGTAGTTACATACATGGCCTTACATAGTTACAGGAACATCACATCAGTACTCTACCACAGATAGATACCTTTCCACCGACGTGTAGCCGTTTCGCGGCCTGTGCTCACTTTCGGCTAGATCTGCGTGGTCACCGACAGATCCCACGCTCAGGGGACGTACTACGAGAGAAGGATGTACAGGAGCATAGCATGGGTCATGTCGCATCGTGAATGGAGCCGCGACTTGATTAATTAGCATGACTCTCTCTCTGCGTACTAAGAGGCTGATCAGCAGCGATACGGATGCACCGAAGCCAGTGAGTGCATGTACGAATTGAATGTCAGCGTGCACTGCCGTAGTAGGGACTTCACCGAGCATGGATTCTAGCCTGCCTCTGCCTGCCTACTTAGCTTGCAGATTACACCGATGAAGCCAGCCTAGCCATGTGTGCTGCGAGGGGCGAACCAAGACCACTCATTCATCTCACCTCCCGAGCGACGAGGTGTCCTGATGCATGTGCTGTGGGTGGATGAGGCGCTGAAGAGTACGTGCATGCGTGAGACGGTTAGTAAGTAACCACACATCCATACGATACGATACGGCCTGTACGAAGGCGCACGCATGAGATGAGTTGCACACCACCACAGCACCAGTCAGGCCGATCACGCCTGGAACCACCCTTGACCTTGCCGTCGTAGTCGTGCGCCTCTCCGGGGTGCTTCTACGTACATACTCTTGGTTCGTGATATATTGGGTGGTAGTGGCCGATGACGGCTGAGATCCGAAGTAACCTCCGCTCGTTGTGGAGCAGGGGGTGGGATCAGCATTTTGTGTTGTGCGTGGTGCACATCCGCAAATGAAGAGGGAAAGGTGGATGGGATGGGGTATGCAAAAGTTCGAGAACTAACCAGGGATGAGAATGAACCCGCTCCAGCGTTTTCTTTTGGGGGATGGGCGGTAGGGGATGGTGGTGGTGGTTGACTCGTACGAGTACGTACTGTATAGTTGTGCTAACTGTGTGCAGTTTTCACGAAAGTTTGGCCCGCCCGGTATGGCCCAGTACGTACTTGCATCCAGTTCCAACCTTGGGGCTAAGAATCTCGCTCGCGCCGCCCCATGCGCATATCGAATTTGAAGAGACCTGGCTGGCAAGTTCCATCTTATGATTTGTTGCCGCTGCTGCATGCCGTGCTCCCGTGTTAGCAACCAGCCAGACAGGCAAGGCAAGACAAATCCATAATCGACGACTCAGGTCATACAAGCGACGACGCAGCGACGGCCCCATGGGCCTGGGACTGCAGATGGGGCTTCGGGGTCGGGTTTGCCTTGGGATGTCTCGGGGGGAGGGAAAGATGCGAGGGAGGTGGTCTGAGATGCGAGGTGTTCCAGTGAGTGGCAGGTGCAGCTTCATTGGGGTTGTCTTAGATGGGATGCACGGGATATCAACTGTGCTTGCGAGGTTGGAAGTGGAAATGGCGATGTGCGGCGTGGTACATTGGACACCATACAGTCTGCAGGCGGATGTTACGTACCAGGGCAGCGCGTTGGTTACGATATTAGAGTCTATTGGAGATGAGGGCGTCGTCTCGTCGTCTGGGGGCTGCCCTGGCTGGGCTGGCTGGCCGGGGTTCGGGCAGTTCACCGAGGCCGGGCTGGGCTTGGCTTGCTTGCTTTTACGGTCCTGCGACCTTCCTATGATGATGCTAGAGGAGGAGATCCCCGTTCCCTCGTGAGACAAATCCCCATCCATCACGCATACCTCACCTCGCATCCCGAGTACCTTTCGCGGGCGTACCGCAGTCTATTCGGATACTTTGGGTGTACCTCCCTGTCGCTCTGGTTGCCACCCCCACTCACCACCTCCACCCCCTTTTTCGCCATGTCTCGCGGCCTTTAGCCCAGAGCAGGGTGTACCATGCAAGTCTTATTGGAGTTGTCCTGCCCGTAATGAGGTCGTCCGCGACTTGGGGGGACGTACTGGGGGCGGGTGAAGGTGAGGTATTGCGTGTGGATGGGGGGGGGGCCACTTTGAACCATGGGTGAGCACGGTATGTACCCGGGGGGCGGGCACGCACTTACTTTTCTCTATAGGACTGGGTGGGAGAGGAGAGTAGGTAGGGGGGTACATCATACAGGACTCTGCATATAGGAGAGTGCACAGGCCGTGCCTTGTTGACGGAGGATGGCCTCCTTAGTACGTTGTGGACAGGAATAGGATGGATGGATGGGGGGGGGGGGGGTGAGACATGGGAGGTACGTGAAGATGCGGTTTAGTTGCATATGCGATGTGCGTACCCCTTATGTAGTACATTAGGATGGGGGTGGAATGTTATGTACTCGCTCCGTGCAGCTAAGGCGACTCTAGCTAGCCTCTACGTACGCCTTTTGTCTCTGTCCCTGATCCTGATCCCGCCCCTTGTGCAGGTTACTCTATACGGCTGCGGCCTTCTCTCCTTCTCCATCTTCACTTTTATGCCCTTGTTGTTGATGCCCCTGCTAGCTCCCATCTGATTCCTTCCAGAGTGTGACGACTTCCTTACCTTATTCCGGGCTTCTCCATACTAGCCATACTACCCATACTACCCATACTAGCCATACTACCCATACAAACCCATACAAACCCATACAAACTACCTGTACTAGTAAGCCGTCCTACCCATACCACAAACTCATACCGCCCATATTAGAGTACCCATACTGTTCATACTACCCGTACTACCCATACTAACCATACTAACCATACTAACCATACTACCCATATACTATACTACTCTACTAGTATACTACCTTGCTACCTTACTCAATCTACATGCAGTAGTACTGCTGTACCATACAAAATGCGGGTACTACTCTAACTACTGTATGTACTCTCCTACTACTCTAGCACAACTAACCCCCTGTTTTCATCAAACGAAACTCAGGCCCGACTACTCACAGTACCTACACGGCGCCACCGTGCAGATTGTTCGACTCAAACTCGGACTCTACCCGTGCTCTACTACCACTACCACTACTATGCTACTATACTAGTAGTATAGTAGCATAGTATAGTAGTACTGTAGTACTCTACTCCAAGCTCCGCCTTCCTTCGTAGCTCGCGCCGTAGCTCACGCCTCCATTTCCACTCCTATACTCCCATCATCACTCCAGTAGTCGTCAGTATGTAGTCAGTAGTAGTTCCTGCCTCTCTTTGCTCTCTGGCTGGCTGGCTTGCTCCGTCCAACTACACCGACATCCACCCCCCTCCTCCACCCCCCTCCTCCACCCCTCCCCCTACCCCCCCCCTTCCTTCCCATTTTCCCCATCTCACACCTGGCACCAAACTTGGCCCGATATGCGTGTATGTGTGGTGCTTGCTTGCTTTACTACTCCTCCTTGTACGGATCCTGTACGGAGTACACTACTTACTAACTGACTGGGTCCGCCCAACACCCCGGGAAAGACCTGCAACATACCGCACTATACGGAACTACCACTGACCACCTTGACTCTCACACTCACACACTCACACACTCACACACGCACACACGCACACACGCAACACACGCAACACACGCAACACACTTAGAGTAGTAGAGTACCGAAGAAAAAGCACGGCCAATCTATCACTGGTCCACATTGTCCTCCTCCGTTTCTTCTTTGGTCTCATCGCCGGCCGTCGCTCTCTTTAGGCAGATGACACAAAGCCCCCCCCCCAGAGACAACATGCCACTCGTCACTAGTGGACCCTGACGGTTTCCTCATGGTCTTGGTCACTATTCACTATTGACAAGCTGCTACTTCCATGGTCAAGGGTGGGTGGTGTGTCCATATTTGTATTCCTCCCCATCCTTAGTCTGGTTGCCCAGAGCCTTCCTTCCTTTTCTCACACTACGTACATCATATTCATATACTCTCTCTCTTGTCTCGCTCTCCTCTCTTTCTCTCTTTCATTACAACATGTCCTGCTCTTGAACACCCCAGACATCTATCGATTTTCAGAGATCACCTCGAGCCTTGACGGCGCGCCCACCTTATACTCCGACCACCCTTCATCCTTAATCCACCATAATGCTCAGCTCAAGCGGCCCGTCATCCCACGCAGCTGGCAACATGCCAACCCATCTCGATCTCACCTTACTCGAGGACGTCTCCAGACAAATGGCCTCATCCAATCTCTCACGCAAACACTCAAAGGGCTCTAATGCCTCGAGGATAGGAGGATCCATGCGGATATCAAAAGCAAACAGCACCAACAACAGCCCGAGAAACTCGACAACGCTGAACCGGAGGAGGACAGTCATGGGCGACTCCTATCGACGCCAGCCGTCGGCGGTTAACCAGGGCATGTCGGCGTCAGGGGAACCAAGCCAGGCATACCTCACACCATTGCAGGCGGTATCACAGACCAGGCCATTGAGCTGGCACCCTTCAGCATACTCAACCTACGACGTACCATTCCAGCCGGTCTACAACACCGGCATGACGGATTACAGCATGTCATACAGCCACAGCCAGGACCTCCCCCACACACCCGCCCTGCAATCAAACTACGGCTCGCCCTCTGCAACCTTCTCCCCAGAATCACAACCCTGGACCAACTACGACCAAGAATACCCCCTCTACGACACCTCCTCCCTCATACAATCATCCTTTACCAACAACTCAATGGCCGACTACACCGCCTACGCACAATTACAACTACACCTCGCCGCCCACCAGCAGGTACAACAAGCATCCTACAACGACTGCATGAACCCCTCCATCTACTCCCACTTCGACTGGAACAACTTCGCCGCCACCGGCTTCGAGGATGGCACCGCACCCCCCACACCCGAGAACTTCCTCCCAATACAACACCCCGAGCCACCGTGCGCTATCGAAACCACAATCCCCTACCACTCTCTCGACGACGAAGAGGACGAGGGCGAGATCCTAGTCGGCATGGGCCTGTACGATGTGCCTGAGAAGGCGTCACCCACCGATCTGCAACAGTGGGAGGAGTACCACACGGCGATGATTTCAAAGTACCTCGGCTCGACACAACGTGCAGCGTCTGAGTCGACGGGGAAGGGGCTTAAGCTTGAGGAGACGTGGAATCCGCCTGCGAGCGAGGATGAGGATGAGGATCAGGATGCTGAGGGCTCGGATGATGATGAGGAGGAGCGGCAGCAGCAGGGGAAGCAGCATGGGCAGGCACCTGCTGTTGTGAATGGGAGTAATCCCGTTGTGCAATATCAGGGGGAGGGATGGCTGTGAAGAGCGAGCATTAGACACTATCACCTGGCGTGATGGGGATACTTGGGATGGACTGGCGTTGGGCATTTGGTTTTAGCATTGGCATTTGGCATCTTTTTTAGCCACGGGATTGGGATGGGATGGGGGATAAGGGGCGTTTTCAACACCAACACCGGGATGGTGGGTGGATGGGTGGGATACCATTTACATAGACTTGGTGGGGAGTGCTTGTATTAGCGTAGAATGGAGGAACTCACAGAATTGAGGGTTTACCACAGCATATTTTTATGTGTCACTATTACCAGTATCATTTACCTTTGCCTTTACTTGTTTCACTTGTGAAAAAACTCTCCATTCGTGCATGTGACTGTAGTAGACCTGAACTGACCTCCTTATTACTATGGGTATGGGTGTACACTGAACCTCGCTTGAGAAATTTGAGGGGCTGGCCGGGCTGCGGACAATTTAAGCATATCCGCTAATCCCAAGAGACACTAGCTCAGCCTTACGATTGTAGCCTCACGAATTTACTTTACCTTAGGCGGCGCGCGCGCCTTCGAGGCTGGTTAACATGGGCGAGATAAAAAGCAAATCAACAACACAACAGTATCGAACTGAACTACGATTGAAATCGTCCGATTTATTGATGATAGCAGGCTATCCACGACAGGCTGCCTGATAATTGGATAATCGATAAGCGATAATGTCGTCAAGAATGACAGCCAACCCGGCCAAAGCGCCGCGGTATCGCCCCGGCAAGGCGGTCGAGGAGGTAGAGTCTTCGGACTCTGAGGAGGAGGTGGCGCCGGAGGAGGAGCAGCAGCGGATGCCGAGTAGACCGCCGCCGAAATATACGAGCGCGGGGGGGATATCGAGTGACCTCAAGAAGGTGGATTTGAATGAACGACGCAGGGAGGCGAGGGAGAGGGAGGAGAGGAGGGTGGAGGAGGAGGCGAGGTTGAGGAGGGCGGAGGAGGAGGGGTTTGTTACTGAGAGTGAGGAAGCAGAGAGTGAAGAGGAGGGGAGTGGGAGTGAAGAGGAAAGTGGGAGTGAAGAAGAGAGCAGCGAAGAAGAAGCCCCCCGCCGCGTAATGATGCGCCCGACGTTTGTCAGGAAGGATAAACGCGGTCTTAGGAAAGAAGAAGACACACGACCGGAAGAGGAACGACTTGCGGAGGAGGAAGAGAGGAGGAAGAAAGCGGCGGATGAGATTGTCGAAGAGCAGATCCGCAAAGACGTCGCGGCGCGGGAGGCGGGGAAGAAGAACTGGGACGATGACGAGGATGCCGAAGACGAAATCGACGACACCGACGGCCTTGATCCGGAGGCTGAACACGCGGCGTGGAAACTGAGGGAGTTGATGAGGATCAAGCGCGACCGCGTCGCCATCGAGGAGCGCGAGAAAGAGCTCGAGGAGGCCGCACGACTCCACAACCTCACAGCCGAAGAGCGCAAAGCCGAGGACGACGCGCATATCGCTAAACAAGTTGAGGAGCGCGAAGGCAAGGGCAAAATGGGGTTCATGCAGAAATACTACCATAAAGGCGCTTTCTTCCAGGAAGATGCTAAGGAAGCGGGACTGGATAGACGCGATCTTATGGGTGCGAGAATGGCGGATGATGTGGTGAATCGTGAGTTGCTGCCGCAGGCGCTGCAGATGAGGGATATGACGAAGTTGGGGAAGAAAGGGGCGACGAAGTATAGGGATTTGAAGAGTGAGGATACGGGGCAGTGGGGGAGGTTTGAGGAGAGGAGAGTTGGTGGTGGGGGAATGGGGAGGGGGGTGGGAGGGGATGTGGATGAGAGGTTTAGGGCTGATGAGGGGGGGAGGAGTGGTGCGAATAATTTGCCGGTTGGGGAGAGGAGGGTGCCTCAGGGGCCGAGAGGGGGGAGGGAGGAAGAAAGGGGTGCGGGGAGGGAGAGGGAGAGGTCGCCGAGGGGTGGGAGGAAGGAGAGATCGAGGGAGAGGGAGCCGAGGAGGGATAGGGATGATGATCGGAGTCGGAGGAAGAGGAGTTCTTCGAGGGATGGGGGGAGGTATGACTACGATAAGAGGCGGAAAGTGGATTAGAGCGCGCGAGCGCGTGTATGTACAATATAATCTCAGCGCCAAATCAAGGAGCAGGCGGGCGACTGTCAATTCTGTGTCATTCATTATCCGTGATGTCCATCTTCCTATATCCAAAAACGCCAACCTCATAACCCTCCCAATACCCCAACAGAAGGATGCTACACCTTCACAATCTCCACCCTAGCCCTCTCATACAACTTATGCGCCACCGTCTGGCCCCCATTCCTCTCCTCCTCCGTCAACCCCGCCTCCCCAACACTAACCCTCGCATACGTCCCCGCTGCCTTCCTCCTCGCCACCACTCCGGGGTTAATCACCAAAACGCTCTCCACGACCTTCGCGAACGGTGGTAGCGCGCTGGGGACGATGAGGAGGTCGGGGCGCACATTCAGCATCTCGCCTAGCTTGAGATAACTCACATCGAGCATCGCTCCCGGCGGCGCACCCTCCACCGTCCCTGTGCGGAGCAGGAGTTTGCGGTCTACCGGCGGGTAGAGGGGGAAGAAATGGCGCTGCTCAATAATATATTTTGGCAGCCGCGCAAGGATGCCTCCAGCCTGCGGCGCACCACCAGTGACTTCCTCATGCCTCAACTCGGAGAGTATATCCTGACCCGATATCCCGGTGACGATTTCATTAATGGACACCGTCATCGGATTCCCCACAATCTTCGCCTGTTTCGGGAGTCCCAAATCCTTACGCGGAAACGGCTCTTGCGGCCACGACACGTGCGCGCTGATGGCATCGCGCACAGACGGGATGAGGAGGATTGTTATACTCGGGTTTGCGGCTGCGAGAGACTGGAGGGGACGAGAGATGAGGTGCTTGAAGACGGTTTTTAGCGTCGTGGTGTCTGGATCTGACTCCGCTTCGGGGGGGAGATCGAAGTCTCCTGATGCGAGGAGGGGGTGCTCTGTGTCGAGGAAGGGGCCGATGAGGATTAGGGCATCGGCGTAGGTGTCGGCTGCTTGGCTGCAGAGAGCGTGCAGGGGCTCGAAATCGAGGTTGTCGTCTGTGGTGTAGGGACCAGCGCCGATGAGGATATTGAGCGGGGCAGCGGCGGAGTCGTCGTTCATTGCGTCAAGGCCGCCTCGGAGGCGCTGGATATGGGCTTCTAGGCCCTGGGGTGTGGAGGCCGCGACGGGGAGGAGGGGAATATCGAGGACCTCGCTGACTGTGAATTCCTCGCCCGAAGCATTGATACCGCGCAGCGCGACGATCTGGCCGGGGAAGAACTGGAAGCCAGCCACTGAACCGAGACGGAGTGGGACGCGCAGCCCGTTACCCATGCGTCGCGAGGTCTCGAGGACGAGGGATGCAGTGTTGAGTTTCCCGTCAGCGGAGTCGGAGGCGATGCGGCCGATGGCTACGATTTCGTCGACGGATTTGCTGGCGGCGCTGCCGAAGGCGGAGTCGTCTAGGGAGTGGTGGGTTTTGATGAGGGCCATGAGCTCGTCGATGCGGTCGTCGAGGATTTCGGAGGACTCGGAGGATTTCATGGCCATGGGTTTGTAGGAGAACTTCTTGAGGTCCGTGTTGGCGATTAGCTTGATGCGGGGTTCGGAGAAGGGGGCGATGGGGGGGGGGGGGGGGGGAGCTGCCCGTTGGGGGGGGGGGGGGTGGTGTGGGTGGGGGGGGGTGGGGGGGGGGGGGGGTGGGGGGGGGGGGGGGGGGGAGCTGCTCGTTGAGGATTTCGACGGTTTGGCCGGCGTTGGGCCTGTCGTTGAAGGCGACGGTTCTGTTTCTTGTTAGATGATAAGATACGAAGGCAATGCAAACCTTACGGTCCTCCGTATTCCTTCTCTCCTGGCTTGTAGGGGGTCTTGAACTCTGGTGGGCTGCTGGCGGGTTCTTGCTTCACTCGTGATATGGATGGTGTCTGAAACTTGCGTTTCGACGCGGCGCTTCCTGGCGCGGTCCGAGGAGTATTTGGTACCAGGCCATCCAACATGTTGAATACATCCCCAGTGTTGGAGATATTTCGCGGGGTAGCTACCCGCTTGTCCACCCTGACGTTTGACTTGTTCCTGCTCTCTCTCTCCAATCCGTCTTGGATATCCTTCTTAAGGGCCCTCGAGGTTTCGATGTCAAGCTTCATATCGTCCGTTCCAATCTTCATGCTGTAGGACTCCCATTTGTAGAACAGCTCTTGGGGCGGGATAGAGTGGAGGCGCATAATCGATTGGAGCTCGGCGAGCACATCTGCCTCTAATTTTTTGTTCACCGATGCTGGCGCAAATAGAGCATTGAGCTCCTCTATCACGGGGTCTGCCATAGTTATTTTTTTTCGAGTGTCGAGGACACGGCGGTTGTCTCGTGAAATATTTTGAGTGGTCGCGACGAGGCTGTAAGTGAAAGACGCGTTGTGGTTTTAGCGCGTTAATGGGCCAGTCCTCCTTGACTTTTGGGCCGCACGGGCTCTGAGAGGCTGCATGGGGAGGACAAGGCTGAGGAAAGTTTAATTGTGCTGCCCCATACACGAATTGTGCTACTCGTAACTCGTACCTGCCCAACAACTTCGTCCATACGCCCCTTTAAATAAGTTTCAACTAAAGTTTCCTTGAAAGCTGTGTTTGTTTTATTTTCAGAGTATACAGAAAAGGTTTGTCAATCCACAAGTCTCTGGAAACCCTCATACGAAAACAATTTGTACTGACTTCAATTAGATGAGTGCTACCGTGCCAGAGACACCGGTGGCTGTGGCGGGCGAGAACCAAATCGAGGAGAAAGTCGCCGCATTAGACATCAGCCAGGGCCAGACTACTTCTGTTGCAGCATCACTCCGAGCGAAAACCGAGGGGCCAGTCAAAACTCCATTTGTCGACCCAGTCCCATCAGCGAAGCCCAAGGAAGCAGTAGCTCTCACCGCCGACCAAGAAGCCAAGTACGAGGAAGTCCTTACAACTGTCAAGACATGGACCGAAATCCCATCGACCAAAGGCAAGGAGGGCCCGATTGTGGATGAGGAGATTATGTGGTTGACCAGAGACTGCATCCTGCGTTATCTCAGGGCAACAAAGTGGTCCCCAACAGAGGCCGCCAAGCGTCTCCTGAGCACCCTCACATGGAGAAGGGAGTTTGGTCTTTTGGAGCTTACGCCTGAACATATTTCACCTGAGAACGAGACAGGCAAGCAAATCATCCTCGGATTCGACGAGGAGGCCAGGCCGTGCCATTACCTCAACCCTGGGCGACAGAACACTGAGAGCAGCCACCGACAGGTTGAGCACCTCGCCTACATGCTGGAGAGGGTCATTGATATGATGGTTCCTGGCCAGGAGAGTATCTGTCTGTTGATTAACTTCAAATCGAGCAAGTCTCGCTCGAATACATCTCCGCCTTTCGCCATTGCTAGAGAGGTTTTAAACATCTTGCAGACCCACTACCCAGAGAGGCTCGGGCGTGCCGCTCTCATTAACAGTAAGACATCCAACCCCTTGAAGGAACTTTCAGCATACTAACAAATGAACAGTTCCATTCGTGGTGAACATGTTCTTGAAGCTCATTATGCCCTTCGTCGACCCATTGACTCGTGAGAAGTTGCACTTCAACGAAGATCTGACTAAGTTTGTGCCGAAGGAGCAACTGTGGACTGATGTGGGTGGAGCGGTCGAGTTTGAGTACGACCACGAGGCTTACTGGCCCGCCCTCAACGACCTATGCAAGGAAAAGGCCAACGAGCGCAGAGTTAGATGGGAGGCAGCTGGGAAGCATTACGGCGAGAGTGAGCTCTACTTGAAGGGAGGCGATGTTCCAAGCTTGGGGCAAAAAGTCGAGCCAGAGGCTGCAGTGGAGGCTGCCTCACCTGTTGCACCGGAGGCCGCAGTTGAGGCTGTTGCACCTGTTGCCCCTGCTGCGCCAGAGGCTGCTATCGAGGCCAAGACGGCAGTTGCACCAGAAGCTGCTGTCGAGGCTGAGACACCTGTTGCACCAACGGCTGGTATCGAGAATCAGAAGCCTGAAGTCAAAGAGACCCAGGCTTGATTATTCTCACTAATTGTACCTATTAATAATGTTTCATGCAGCGACAGCCTCGGGAATTGTCCCATAGATACCAAAATTAAGTAGATAATAAACTTGAGAGCTTTATCCATAGCTTTAATGGGAGCTTTATTGAACCGTTCGTCAGACATGTACCCCTAGATTTATGTACGCGGGAACAGCCGCATGGGTGACCGATTGGCGATAGGGCCCGTCACTTTAGAGCTTCCTATCAGCGACCGCCAGCCTTGCCGAACCACCATGTGCTGAACTTATTGAATCCCCCCGCATTGGCAGATATATGCCCACCTTCGATATTACAGAATCGAAATGTCATCATCACAGACCCCCAAGCCGATGGGCAGCCAAGCGCCCCCCGGGCAGCGCGGCGCACCTGGTCTTAAATACCCTACAAACGGAAAGACGATATACAACAGGCCGCTGAACAGGAGTCGAACGCAGGAACTGAGCCAGGCAAGCTTCGCATACCTCTTTGGGGAGATGGTGAGCTATGCGCAAAAACGTGTCACAGATATTCAGGACTTGGAGAAGCGGTATGATCCGCCAATAGCCTCTCGGGGCCTCTGCCAGAATTGCTCAAACAGATGCTCATTATAACTCCAGACTCAATGTCCAAGGCCATCCCATCGGGCTCAAACTCCTCGACGTCCTCATCTGGCGCGAACCTCCACGAACCCAACTCCGCCCCCTCAACATCATCGCCCTGCTCAACTTCATCATAAATGTCATGTGGAAACACCTCTTCGCCCGACCCGCCGATGCGCTCGAGAAATCCAACGAGAGCCCGGATCAGTACATGATCATAGACAATGAACCGCTGGTGAACCAGTACGTCAGCGTTCCCAAGGAGATGAGCCAGTTGAACTGCGCTGCGTTCGTGGCGGGAATTATTGAGGGGGCTTGTGATGGGGCTGGGTTTCCTGCACGGGTCACGGCGCATACGGTTGCTGCTGCTGGCAAGGAGGGAGAGCTTTGGCCGGGGAAGACGGTCTTCTTGGTGAAGTTCCAGCCGGAGGTTATTGAGAGGGAGGCATTCTTGGGGAAGCAATAGACTACGACGCTTTGATGGATGAGTGTTTGCTGGCATTCGGAAGGCGTTATTAGCATTGCGAGGAGTTACGGTTAGGTTTATCGAGCTCATATAAGTTCATTTTCATGCTTCAATAAGGGCCACTTTGTGTGGTATAAACGCCGTAGTAACATAACTGTGCTGTGTCATATCTCATACTGGGTATCTTCCCTAACGCCTCCTTAATCTTCAAATAATGTGCCCTTCCTCGACTCCAAGACCGATGCAACACTCCCCCCTCATTCCGAGACCAATGCAACGCCTTTCCTTCATTCGAGGATTAACCCATGCCCCTCCTCCCTCCTAGGGCAATACAAGTGAAGCACTCCTGCGTATACGCTACCGGGGCAATGTCCTGTTCCCGACCACCTTCATGTTGCCATCGGCGCGTCCTCCCGTCTGCACCGGGCCCTTCTTCATAAGCTCTGAGAGTCCAAGGTCTTTCCATGCAGCCTCTTTGGTCTTCTGGGTAGCTCTCTGGATACCGAACGCTGCGTGCTGGTCGGGGACAATATCGTCTTCGTCTTCTGGGTTCAAAGGTTGGTTCTGGGGGGGCACGAAGATCTCGTCATCTGGAAGCTTGTCCTTGCAGAAATCTTCGAAGAGATCGGCATCCCGCGGCCGGTTGAAGTGTATATACGTGTGGTTGGAGTCTTTGGACTACGGGGGTTATTAGATATACCCCACCAGCAGCTTGCCCGTTTAAATCATACCATTGTTCAGAAGCAGCGATTGCTATGCACTCAAGCTGATATCCGAATTTTAGATGAATGTTATAAGAATTGGCTGAACAGTTTCTCTCCGGTATGGTAGTAGGTAGAGTTCGTTACCTGGAGGTTATGGAGGACGCGGGGCGCCTGGGCCCCAGTTATGTACCATATGGCCCCAAGCCACAGCACAGCTCAGCTGAGAGTTAAATCTGCAATAAAAGCCAATATAAATTTTCCCTCTGGATTAATTCTTGGATGAATAACCTATTAAAGGGCTGTGATACAATAATTATACTTCAACGTAATTTAAGAGCACTTGTTTGATTTATTGTAGCTGTAAACTCCCAAAGTACCGACGGTTCCTGTATGTTGTTCCATGCCCTTTGGTGAGCGTCGCGCACGGACCCTTTCAAAGCTCTTTGTTCCCAAACCCCGACGCTAAAAATTGCACCAGCCACATATTGACGCCACAACTTAGGAACCGAATTTTAGCGCGCACAATAGAAAATTGAATAGGGTTTGGCAGTGCGGCTCGCAACAACTTCACGAACGCTGCGACAATCGACCAATCGACCACCAACACCTCGCCCTTGACAACCCCCCGTTCGTCGTAAATACCACCGCAATCATGTCTCACGAGACTGTCTGGAACTCCCGCCCAAGGACCTACGGCAAGGGCTCGCGCGAGTGGTACGTAGCCCCGAATCTCGAACCTCTACACGATACGCCCCGGGGAATGATGGCAGGAGTGCAGGATGCAGCAGAAGACACAGGGAATGAACATATCAGCTAACACAAGTTTTTCTAGCCGCGTCTGCACCCACAAGGCCGGTCTCATCCGCAAGTACGGCCTCAACATCTGCCGTCAGTGCTTCAGAGAGAAGGCTGCCGATATTGGATTCGTAAAGGTACGAGCTGGAGATCCGGGGAGCGAGGGAGACTGCTGGGCAACGGATAACTAACAGGATTTGCAGCACCGTTAAATTATTCCCATACCGAAGACAATGGCAAGGACTTGTGAGCATCGGGGCGTGATGCGAGCTTGGAACGGCGGAACTCGATGAACTAGCACTGGGATGGAGTTACGGCTTGCTGAATCGAGGAAGGATGTTTTGGTTGTTGAGAGCGCCTGTATTCGAGCGGGGGATCGCTGGACTATTATCGGTTTGGTGGATTACACTCGAGAGGGGTTGCTGTGGGTATCAATCGGCCAGCAGGTGTTACAACAGTTTGGTGTGGCTGGCTATGGTTGTGCTCTGGGGTAGTCAGATTGGAACGTCTGTTTGGCTTCCTCGGCCGCATAGCTCTCAATATCACTTCATTCAACTTTTCCCCTGGAATCCGCCGTTGAATTGTGTTTCATTTCATACCTCTCAGGGGTCCCCTCGAACCGTGCAATTAACAACGACTAATATTTTAGTTATCCAATCGAGCAGCCATCGAAGCCAAAGCTTAATCATATCAGTCACCAGGGTCATCAACCTCATGATTCTTGGGAGGTGGGGGAATGGGAAAACTTGAATTCGATTTAGTATAACTTCTCGAAAAATGATCTTGAAGGCGTACGCCTACAAAGCGGGCAACTGCGAGCTCCAGGGGATCGATACCATTCCTGAAGGCATCTCTCACCAGCATACTGTCCGCAACAAGATACAAGCCGAACTGGACACTCAATTTCGCCGGCTTCATTTTGAACGCCGAGTGTCTCACGGCATATTGGACAGTCTCTAGCATCGCTTGGAAGATCCTCGGTACTTACCAGAGTGATGCCTGTTTCTTGACGACGGTTGTGGCGAATTTCATCGAGAGCATGAATCCGGTCAGTTACCATGCAGATGACAAGCATTTTGATGGCCTGTGGACTCGAATTCAGGTAAACTAGACATCTTCCTTGTGTCTTTGCAATTGAGTTTCTGATCTGTCGCCGTTTGGAGATTTCAACCTGATCCTTGAGCTGAGTTACCACTTCGTCCACTAGCTCGTCGTATCCCGAGTCTTCGTCCCTCCTAACTCTGACGTTCCATGAGTCCGCGAAGACCTCGACCGAGCCAAAAGTACGGCACCAAAGCTCAACTACTCTGTTTCCCAGTTGCATTATCTTGCCGAGGTGACGATGAAGATCGAAGATTTTCCGGCTGAACTCTCCTATCATCATATCCCGCTCGAGGTATTCCATGCATTCGATCATTACTATTCTAATCATAGGCCGCACATGGGGTCCAAGTTGCTCGATGATCTTGAGCTCTGCTGGGGTAAAGCAAGTCATCGGCCAGTTTTCTGCGAGCCTCATGCAAGTTCGGTAGTTGTCAATGCCATCCTCTGGTAGAAATGATGGAATTTCTGGGCCTGAATATCGCTCCTATGGTTGCCCGTTTTAGTGGTTTTCTTGACCGATATCTATCGGGAGTTGCGGCACACATACAGTTGGAAGCCAAAGTCTGGCATATGCAAAGGAGGTCTGATATCCAAAGTCAGCCCCTTGCTTTCCATATTATAAGTCAGCGACAGGAGGGGTGCCATACGGGCCTCGGGGTGTTTGCGAGGTTTCGTTCTTTTGCACATGGCCCCAATATGTCAAACCTGAACTGCTGGAGGTTTTCCCACATGCTTTCCTCCATGTCCTCCAACCTGGACCTGCAACGGGGCAAGTGCTCAACCCAGGCCATATAGAAGTCCCAAACTTCCCCCGCCAGTATGACATTGTTCTTCTCAGGGCACTTCTGTGCCGCCGCCCGAGCTATACGCTCTGCGCTCCAGGACGTCAAGTGCGCCAAGGATAGCACTATTGGTTTCTGAGATGTGGAAATCCCTGGGAACCAATAGTCGAAGCAAACTGCGGTACAACGGCGGCGAAGGTCGCCGGCACCTGGCTGAAGTCCCTCGGATCGTAGACGGGGAACCATCTCGGATAAAAGTCTAGAGGATATATCAGCAATGTCCCAAATGATAGAACGGTGCACCTACTGTTAGAAATATGGGGTGCTCTGCTATTTCTGGGTTTGTAATTTATACTTGCTTCTCATTAGCCAGACTCGAGCGAGAGCTTGTGAAGCGTATTATAATATCGATACGGAGCGAATACATAATCATGCTGTATTCACTATTGTTATTCATGGAAATAAGATGATTCACTCGATGAGATAACTAACTATCTTGCCATTCTGTGAATATTTTAGCTCGACACTGATACTGGGCCGTACTTGCATTTTTAAAGAGCTCTAGCTACAGGAGACAAGCCAAGACCAAAAAAAAATCCTATAAGACAGCAGGTGCGAATTCAAAAAAGACAAAATTAATTTATGACTGGAGAAACTACCATACTATGTTTAGTATCCCATGCTCTCCACCCGCAGAGCCTCGTGGTGTCTACGAGGATTTGATACTTGATAAATGATCCATGTGGCTGAGAAACGCGTTATGTCATATTTGTTTATTAAGAGGAGTCTCAGGGATGTCTCAAGAGGAGAACCTCCTCAACTCGAATATAGCACTCTAATTCTTGCAAGTAATCAGTACCTGACTTTCCAGCGAACCACATCCGGCCGTATTTTGCCCTAAATACGTCGACTTTCCAAGGTACTGTGTGTGGGTGTGGGCCTCCGCTTGTGGTGGACCATTGCAGTTGCCATGAAGTGGAGGAGTTTAAACCTTCGGGGTGTTATTTAATATTTAGACTTCCCTAACATCCTTAGACCATGCATCACCACACGTAAAACCATGCCTTCAAGCATTACCACGAAAGGAATAATCAGCAATTATCATAAACACCGCTTCGAAGTCGCGACGGCTCTATTTTCCTTCATTCTGGCCAGCCACAGTTCGGCCCTTATCGTTATCGGAGTGGATCTCCTCCCCCCAGCAACGCGCATTGGCGTCATCGGTAAACAAATAGCTTCAAATTCATGTTCTCAAACTGGAACTGCCGACAAGTCGAGTTGCTACAGGACTTACAAGATTCCTTAATTGACATGGCCCTGGATCCAAGGTTAATGCCAGGTGTGGCAGCAGAGCTGCGCTCTATTCGATCTTCCGCGTCAACACCATCGCTCCGGTCAAGGGACGGAAGCGTCACGCCCAGCGGCAGCAGAATGGAACCCGGAGGAAACGTGCGCGTGGTGGTGAGAGTACGAGGGTTTTTACCAAGAGGCAAGCTATTCACGAATTAATTGCAGGCAATATACTGATGCGCCGCAGAAATCGAGAGAGGAGCAGAATGCCTTGTCAACATGGACCCTGTGTCTCAAGCAACGAAGCTTCTCGTCCCCAACGATACGGATCCGGCGAATTCGAGACTGAAGATGCGCAAAGTGATGGAAGAGAAACAGTTTACATTTGACAATTCATTCTGGTCGCATGATAAAGCTGATGAGCATTATGCTCACCAAGAGGACGTCTATAACAGCCTGGGCGAAGAGTTTCTAGATCACAACTTCGAAGGATACCATACGTGCATCTTTGCATACGGGCAGACAGGATCCGGAAAGTCATACACCATGATGGGAAACCAAGAACAGCCTGGCCTTATTCCTCGGACATGTCAAGATCTGTTCCAGCGCATCGAAGCTGTGGACGAGCCCAACATCACATACAATGTCCGAGTCTCATACTTCGAAGTCTATAACGAGCACGTCCGAGATCTTCTCGTCCCCAGACAAGATCCCCCGCACTATCTGAAAATTCGCGAATCTCCAACAGAGGGACCGTATATCAAGGACCTTACAGACGCCCCCGTCAAGTCAATCTCGGAAATCATGCGCTATATGAAAATGGGAGACTTGAGCCGAACAACAGCAAGCACAAAGATGAATGACACATCATCTCGCTCCCATTCCGTCTTCACAATTATGTTAAAGCAGATTCACCACGACATGGACACGGATGAAACGACCGAGAGGACGGCCCGAATTCGCCTTGTCGACTTAGCTGGATCAGAACGAGCAAAAGCAACAGAGGCAACTGGCACGCGCCTGCGCGAAGGCTCTAATATCAACAAATCTCTCACCACACTCGGCCGCGTTATCGCTGCCCTTGCCGACCCCAAGAACAGCAGACACGGCGCAAGCAAGAGGAATAAAGACGTCGTCCCCTACCGAGACTCGATCCTCACCTGGCTACTAAAGGACAGCCTGGGCGGAAACAGCAAGACCGCTATGATAGCCTGTATCGCCCCAGCTGACTACGACGAAACGCTCAGTACGCTCCGCTACGCTGACCAGGCGAAGCGCATCCGCACCAGGGCGAAGGTTAACCAAGACCACGTCTCAGCCGCTGAGCGCGAGGCCGAGATCGCAAATATGGCCGAGCAGATCCGCATGCTGGAGCACCAGCTCAGCATGACCGAGACGCGCAAGAAGGACGTCGGTGCGGAGAAGCTGGCTGAGGAGCGGGTGGAGGAGTACCAGAACCAGGTTGGCAAGCTGCAGCGGCTGATGGAGGAGCGGAGTATGGTGGCGGATGGGAAGATCAAGACGCTGCAGACGGAGAATGAGGCGCTTAGGTTGCACTTGAAGCTCGCGCTGGATACGCTGAAGAATCCGATTCCGGAGGTTCCGAGCGCGAGGACGAGTATTTCGACCGATCATATGCCGGGGTTCAGCACGGAGAGGGGGTTGGATAAGGAAAATAGGGAGTTTGTGGATGATGGACAGGAAGGGCAGGCGGAGCATGTGTATGAGGACGAGGATGAGGGGGATGATGATCATCATGAGAAGGCGACGGAGATGCAGGATCATATGCAGGACTTGTTGAAGGATTTGGGCATGTTCAGACGCAAGATCGTGGATGACAAGTCGAGGTTTCTTTCGCCGTTGATGGAGAGGATCAATCGGTGAAGTGTTTGTGGGGGATTTTTTTTACGACTGTATGAATGTTTTTATTGGGATAGCGCTGGCGTCGAAGGGGTGGGGAATTGGGTTATGTGTTGGGAAATGGCATCCTGGGTATAATGGATGTCGTAGGGTGACACTTCTTAGGATTATGTATGCATCATTGGACTGTAGTTTGAAGCAGTAGTAGCTTCAACAGGTTTCATTCTAAGTTGATCCAAGTCCGCCATAAGTTCTAGGTATGGGTATCTTGCTCTATTACGTGCAGTGCTTCCGTAGAATCTGAACTATAAACTTCCAAGCAGCTCCTTTCCAATCTCAGTTATCAATGCTTCGTCAGGGAATGATCCCTTCTTCGACAGTATCGTGTCTTGGGCATCCAAACTCTTCAGCAGGTCGACCACTTCTCCATCTTTCTTTGCGCAGTAAATTAGCTGTCCTAGAGCTAACAAGAATCCATTCAACGCTTCGTGTGATTCCTCCTCTGTGCGAATAGCTTCTAATAGGGATGCAGCCAGCTCGACCTGGTCGTCTTCTGGCAATGCCTCGTGGTGATCCTCTCTGCGTACCAGGGTGTTTTCAGTAGCAATGTTCAATGCCACAGAAGCTGCTGCAATTCGGACATTCTGATGTTTATCATCTAGTAAACAAGAGGCAGTAAGTTGAATAATCGGTATCCTCAAAGCCGAACAATTTAGAATGTGGTGGATGTACAACGAGGAGGAAAACAAATTGCAGGTCAGTTGCAAGGCAACAAGCCTAAGAGCGTAGGGAGGGTCTTCGGCCTTGTTGGCATACTCCAGCAGCGGTGCAATGGTCTTGTGGTCTTTTTCTTGGGCATAATACCCGCTGAATCGGGGGTCGGCGATGGCGATGCGGACTAAGTCCAGCACGGCAAACATTTTCTCAACAGGCACGGTTGTGATTGAATCCCGTAGAAAGCGGCTGAATGCATCCAAGTCGGGCAGCGTCGATGCCGCGGCACCTTCTGCCTCGCTGGTGGCTATGAAGTATTTGACTCCCTGCACAGCTGGCAGTCTACCTGCTTCGCCGATCTTTGCTAGCAATTTATCCAGCGGCGGGATGCGTTTGAAGACGATTGGCTTCACCGAGGCCCCTCGTAATTTTGGGAGTTTGAGAGACTCGTGCGGATGTGCTGGCCAGGCCATTACCGCCAGCAGTTTAACATTACCTCGCAGGGCATTTGGATCCGCGCCAGACCAGCGACGCTCCTCTTTGCCGCCTAGGAACGTGACAAAGGTTGGGGTGGCATTTACTGAGAATGCCTGTTGCACGCCCATAGCCTTGCCAATGTCAGTTTTTATAAACACACATTTGTGTGACAGCTCTGCTGCAAGCTCGGCATAAACAGGATACAGCTGTTGGCATGGTGGGCAGGTCGCGGATGTGAAGAACACGACTGCACAGGACTCATGCGCCGAAGCAAGCAGGTTGTTGAGTTCTTGGAGACTGGTGGGCGTTTTAACTGCTTCTGCACGCAGGCGGGAATTTAGGTTTCTTGCCAGGATAGCGGTATCATCTTCGATGCCTATCAGCCCTCCTGTTCGATGTCGGTTTTGGCTGTTTCTAATTGCATCATCGATTGCCGGTTGCAGCAGCCGTCCCATGGGGCTGTTGAGTACGGTCTGGGGCATGTCGGTGATGTGGCTTGGTATACCTTTCCCGACCAGAAAGGTTGCAAAATCATTTGTGAAGTTATTGCAGTTGTGTCGCCAAAGGTCATACGCCTGAACTGGTATCAGTCTTGATTATATCTTTTGAGAACTGGTGAGACCACCGGGGCTCACCTCGAACGTGTAAATCGGCCGTAACGATTCGAAATAATCTTGGATAACCTCCATAGGAAGCCCGGTTTTCCCCAATACCATCTTCTGTAAAGGCTTGCCCAGGTGGGTCGATCCTGGTTTGACCTGTTTTAGACCACCATCGTAGACCTAGATGTGTTAATAAGGAAGATGTTGGTCGGGTAGTCAGGAATGCAACGCACATATTCCACGCCTTCCAACACAATAGACGTGTGGTACATGGCATCAAGCTGGACGCCGATCAGGCTCGCAGACATCATTCGAACAAGACCTCGAGAGAGGTCATACATATAAAGGGAGACTTCCATGATGCGTGTTGTTCCAAGCTGGGCGACGATGTAGGAAGAGGGAACGCATTGTCTAAAACATAATCCTGGGTCTATTTGAACGAGGAAACTTGGGAGAATGCGGACGTAGGGACTGCAATTTGAACGAACAAAATTTATTGGGTTTCTAGGTAAGACGGAGATATATAATGCTAGAGAAATCCAGGGAACTGGAGGCAAACGCGAATACGCGTTCTTAGAAATCAACCAGCCATGAAGGTGGAAAGTCACATGTATGTATGCCACCACCGGGTCCGTCCTTATCGCCGATTGTGGCGGTGCTGTATCTATCGTGGGGGACTCACTCCTATCTTATCGTGGTGTGATAGTGTGGCGTATATACTGTGGCAATGCCTTACCTAATCCAAATCTCTCGCTGGTTTCGGCCTTCCCAGGTTTCAAGGGTACTCCACTTACTACTCTTACTACTGTATGTGCGTGGGTTCCGCCGACAAACACAGCCCAGCCAAGTTGACAAGCCAAGTCGACAGCCAAGTTCGAAATCTCCCTTCTTGGACAGGGGTAGCCCCAGACTTAATTGGACTTAATTGACTACCCGTCGCCTTCTCCAACATACCCCTCTGAGCCACAAAAGGAGAACACATGTGTTGCTCTCCTTTCGACAAGAAAAGAGTTGCTTAATCTTCTCCATGAGACGCATTTCTGTTTCGCTCCCGACCAGAAATAGCCAACGTGATCCACACGAAAAGCTGGCTCGATACGGAACCCCCCCAGGGGCATCGACCCTCAAAACAAAAATTGACAGTGTCAAAACCGCCTGGATGACGCAAAGTCAGCGCTCGAGGTACCTGAAGACGGGGGGAATCCTCCTCTTCATCGTCTTCCTCTTCTACTATCTTGCGCCTAAGGGTGTCCATGTTGGGAGCGGTTCGAATGTCGTATCATCTGGCTCAAATGGGGTATCTAACGCTGAAGGTATGTTACACGCCCTGTTTGTGCTTCTATCTGGTATAAAGCGGATCTAACACGATTTACACAGTGAGCCCCGCAGGTTCAACGACATGCACGAAATCTAGCGATCCGTCAAAACCTCTCAAGCAATATGTTCTCATGATCGATGCAGGAAGCACCGGGTCACGCATTCATGTATACCGCTTCAACAACTGTGGCCCGACGCCTTACCTAGAAGACGAGGCGTTTAAAATGACGGCCAAGGTCGAGGGGAAGTCCTCGGGGCTTAGCTCATACGACGACGACGCAGAAGGTGCTGCCAAGAGTTTGGATATGCTCATGGATGTTGCCATGGGTTATGTGCCAGAAAACTTGAGGTCTTGCAGCCCTGTCGCAGTCAAGGCTACTGCCGGACTCCGGAAACTGAGTGGCAATAAGAGTGATAAGATTCTTGCTGCTGTCCGTACTCGACTCGAGACCAAGTATCCGTTCCCAGTCGTCTCGGATAAGGAGGGCGGCGTGGAGGTCATGGAAGGTACCGACGAGGGTGTCTATGCCTGGATCACGACCAACTATCTCCTTGATAAGATTGGGGGCCCAGATCATATCCCAACAGCAGCAACTTTTGATCTCGGAGGCGGATCTACCCAAATTGTCTTTGAGCCTACGTTTAAGAGCGGAGCTGGTGGTGTTCCCGAGAAAATGGCACCGGGTGCCCACAAGTACGATCTTGACTTCGGTGGACGACACTTCGAACTCTACCAGCAGTCCCACTTGGGCTACGGGCTTATGGAATCCCGCAACTCCATCCATAAACTTGTTATCAATGGTCTTCTTGCATTGAATCCAGACGACAAGGCTTGGCTTAAGAAGCCAATTGTCAATCCTTGCATTGCTCCTGGTATGACGAAAGAGGTTGAAATAGAAATGGGCGAAGGCCATGACCTTGGCCCGCTTCTTACTGTTAACATGACTGGCCCTTCGTCACCCGCCCCTGCTCAATGCCGCGGGTTGGCGGAGAAGACCCTTAAGAAGGGCTCTGAGTGCCCGCTCGCACCATGTTCATTCAACGGTATTCATCAACCATCCCTCGAAAAGACCTTTACAAAGGAGGAAGTATTCATTTTCTCTTACTTCTACGACCGTACGGCACCACTTGGGATGCCAGAGTCGTTCACATTGAGAGAGATGCACGATCTCACTCATCAAGTTTGCCAGGGAGAGCCAGCGTTTAATACATTCGCAAGCATCCCAGACGCCGTGGAGGAGCTAAAGGGGCGCCCGGAGTGGTGCTTGGATCTGAATTTCATGATGGCATTGTTACATACTGGATATGAGATGCCAATTGATAGAGAGGTGAAGATTATGAAGAAAATCCGAGACTTTGAGTTGGGATGGTGCTTGGGAGCCAGGTAAGACTTCTATATTTGCAATACTCCACTACTCTATATACTAACTCCGTATAGTCTTCCTTTGCTCGCGCAGAACTCTGGCTGGAAATGCAAGGTTAATGAGGTGTCACACTAAACGACTAGTTACGAGAATGCATCATAGGCGTCCGTGGCTTTTGTAATAACCTTTAACTGCATTAATATTGGGATATAGACGATGGCTGCCTCGTAGCCTCGTATTTTATAAAAAAAAGTTTCCTTAATAACGAAGCCTACACTAGTCCTTTGCTTTTGACCACCGCACGTACTGTAAACACGAGATTCTGTCACAGGGGAACTTCAACAGATCCGATAACATCGTCAATGACTCCATCGGGGCCCATTCCTTCCAAAACTGAAGCCACTGCATCGATATTGCTGCCCCACTGGACACTTCTTTCCCGTTCAGGCGGTGTGATACAGATACGATGTGGATATATCTTCTTCGCCGCCAGTGTTACCAGCGAAGGCGTAACATAGCGTAGGCCATGCAGTGGCGCCAGTGATCTTGTCAATTTTGTAAAGTGACTAGTTGCCAATGGTGAAATCCCTCCAGACACAGCGCGGTGTAGACGCAGAAACGCGATGATGTTCATGATGTAGCCATTTACTTCCATACTCATAGAGACGTCGTCGCTGGAGCGTTGTAGAGCAACAATATCTGTTGTCGTGAACACCGGGTTTAGCGAAGGCTCTATAAAACTATCGCTCTTCCTCACAACGGATGATATCGATTCGGCGTCACTCTCCTGCTCGTCGATGTTTGGGTACCCATCCTCGTGGTTATGGAAGTGAGATATGAACATGTGATTATTAAGATGTTCAGAGAGACGAGGTCCTTCGCCGCCAGCTATCACGGCGATAAACAAGAAACGTTTTGGGGCGCTTTGGACTGATGTATGCGTGAATATGCGTTTTGTGCGGATCAGCTCCAGAGCTTGGATCTGGACTTGCTTGGGCGCCTCATCGAGGTCCTTGGCGATGATGACGGATGCTATCTTGCGGGAATCGGCAAAAGATTCCGAGCGTGGAGAGGAGCGAGAGAGAGAACGGAAGCCAGGGGATGGCTGGAGGTGGGAGTCATGACGGTAGCGGGCTGGAGAGTCCGCACGTGGGGAAACAGGGAGGTCAGTGTAGAGGGCGTTATCGAAGTCTTCCAGGGTTGTCTGCTCGGAGCAGTCTACCACTGCGTGGGAGAGCCCGAAGACATTAGAGGCAATCTATAGATATGTTAGTGACGGACATGGTACTGTAAAGTTGGAAGCTCACAAGCCGCAACTCATGGACCAAGTCTTGGACAGAATCGGGGTCTGTGTCAATGATGCAGTGCTCTTCATTTGTGAGACATAGGAGTGCTGCAAGTTCCAGATCGCTCAAGTTTGAAATCTTGTCGAGAAGCGCCTCTTCGGCCATGGAGCCATCAGGTGTAGATTAGCTGATCAGGCATTGATGCGAGTCTGGCGGTGATGATGGCGAGGCTGACGTTCTAAAAACGGTAACAGGTACGATGAGGCGAACCCACAAGGCTGTGGCGGTCGTCATCGCCTTGGCCACAGACCAAGCGAGGCTCAGTGGTACGTATATCCACGACGGACCATGATGGCTTCCAAGCTTGAGCTGTTGCAACACAATCACCATCTTTCATTGTCAACTCAGAGCACGGCTATCTGAATTGCTTGCGTATTGCTCTGAACTGAGTAAGAAGATAAAAAGTTATCTCGACTTGAGTCCTTCGACTCCGGCCGCCCAACATGATGTCCGGGTGGTTTGCCTCCAACACGGCGCTAGATGAGCAGATCGAGCGGGCAACGTCCTCGAGCTTGTAAGAAACCCACCGCTGTGCAAATGATTTACATAGCTAATACGAGTTAGAGAGGACATATCCCTGAATCTCGAGATATCCGATGTCATCCGGTCGAAAACTGTGCAGCCGAAGGAGGCCATGCGGTCTCTGAAACGGAGAATAGGCAACAAGAATCCCAACTTCCAGCTAGGCGCACTTAATGTATGCCTCAGATATCCCCGCCAGCGGAAGATGGAGCTGACGTGTACACCTAGCTTACCGATACTTGCGTGAAAAATGGCGGTTCTCATTTCCTGGCAGAAATCGCATCGCGCGAGTTCATGGACAACCTGGTCTCACTACTCAAAGCCTACGGGCCTGCGGCGGTGAATGACGAAGTCAAGAACAAAATCTTGGAATTAGTACAAACCTGGGCTACGGCTACCGAGGGCCGCCATGAACTATCATATATTGGGGAGGTTTACAAGACACTGCAACGTGAGGGATATAAGTTCCCCCCCAAGGTAGACGTTTCTAGCAGCATGCTTGACAGTAGTGCTGTGAGTACACCCCCATAGTTTAGTTCGTGGTCGCATGCTAACTATCGTTCATAGCCTCCAGAGTGGACCGACTCAGAAGTCTGTATGCGTTGCCGAACCGCATTCAGCTTTACGAATCGCAAGCACCATTGCCGTAATTGCGGTAACGTTTTCGACCAACAATGTTCATCGAAAACTATCCCTCTACCCCATCTCGGTATACTCCAGTCAGTACGAGTTGACGATGGCTGCTACTTCAAATTGACAGATAAGTCGTCGAAGGGGGCTTCGTTTGCCATCTCGCCTCCGGCGCCTTACAAGTCAAGGACCTCGCCTTTGCAGCCGATGCAGCCGAGAAATGCCAGGATAGATGATGGTTTTGATGAGGATCTGAAGCGGGCATTAGCCATGAGCCTTGACGAAGTCAACGGTCAGGCAAACGGGGGTTACGTGCCCCAGGCAAAGTTACAACAAAGTTCAGGGCAACAAGAGCAAGCAAATGGCGGAAGGCCAACCGCAAGCCCCACAAAGCCGGCAGAAGAAGAGGATGATGACCTCAAGGCTGCTATTGCTGCATCTTTGGCAGACATGGAGGAGCAAAAGCGCCAACATGCTGCAACCTTGAAGCAGCAGTCCTCCTCATCCAACATGGCATCATCTGCCCCATTTAAGTTGCAAAAGAACGATTACGAGTTGACGCCGGTTGAGGCTGAGAATATCAATCTGTTTTCTACGCTGGTTGATAGGTTACAAACTCAGCCACCAGGAACCATCCTCAGGGAACCACAAATCCAGGAACTGTATGACAGCATAGGCAGTCTTCGCCCGAAGCTAGCGAGAACGTATGGGGAGACAATGAGCAAGCATGGTGAGAAACGTCTACCACTTATAACGATATCATATAGCTAACTATTTTTGAGACACATTACTTGATCTTCACGCCAAGCTCTCCACCGTCGTTCGCTACTACGATCGAATGCTTGAAGACCGCCTATCCAACACATACAGTCAGCACTCCCTCGGAGGATATAATATGCCGCCTCAGCAGCGGCAAAACGCCTATCCTTCAATCCCATCTAATTTGCCTGAAGGCCCTGGGGGAGCGGAGAGCTTCTACACAGGCCAGGCACCACCACAGACCTATGGCGGGGGTACTCCTCAACAATACGGCGGATATGACAAAATGCACACAGCCACTCCCGGGAAATATCCAAGCCTTGAGCAGCAGCGCGAGAGCTATCCTCAGCAAGCGCAACCTCAAAGGACGGGCAGTTGGCAAGGAGCAAACTCTACGGCAGGACCGTATGCCCAGCAGCAACAAAGTGGGACTCCCGGTTTCGCCCCCGCCCAGGCTCCTCCTGATCTTAAGCCTTCTGAGCCAGCAATGAGCCCTCCAACTGATTCAAATGCGGCATTCTACTACGGCTCTCAGCAGCCAGGCCAAGCCAACGAGGCCACTTCGCAGACGCAGACGCCTCAAGGGCCATCAGACCCAAACCAGGGTTATTACGCAAGCCCACAACATCAGCATGCAATTCCAGACCCAAATATGTATACAAGTCCTCAACGGGGGCCATCTGATCCCAACCAAACGCAATACTCTTCTGCTCCACCACAATCTCAACAAGCACCACAGGCACAACAAACACAACCTTCACAGACCCCATATCAACAACCCTATTGGCAAAGTCAGCAGCAGAATACTGCGCCACCGCAAGCATGGCAAGAACAACCTCCTGCTGCCTCGGGGTACACCCAGTCAGCATTCCCCTCGGCTCCTCAGCATGCCCCCCAAACCAAGGTTGCGGCTGTCGAAGAGCCTTTGATAGAATTCTAGCGTTATTATCAGGATAAGGAAATACCAGGCGTTATACCAGGGCACGATTGTAATGATATCTAAAATAGTACGGTTGTATTTATAGGCGAGTACAGAGAGCGAGTATTTATATCTTTAGTGATATATTAACTTACTCCCAAAGTCAAAGAGAGTATGTTGTCACGTGATGCGTTATCCCAAGTGGTTCCAATATTATTGATCCAACCCCATCCTTTCCTACCTCTCCCCAACAGCTGAGTATAACTTCCAAATCTTATTCTCACTGGTAAATATTGTTTTCTGTTTTCTTACGTCTAAGAATACTCACATCTTTACTTTGGGCATTGCTCCGGATAGTACCAATTTCCAATTTCATATTAAAGAGTCAAGCTTCTCCATCCATTTATATCCCTCTTCCATTGGATGGAATCTTCCCAGTTGCGGGTGCTCCCCGGGGCATCCCATCCTATCTCAAAGACCATTCTGTTAGACAAGTACTCCAGTGCCGTGAGTCGTGAAGGGTCGAAAAGCCACCGCTGGGTTCATGATGTTCGAAAAGACTTGCTAGCACTGACCTTCAAACCGGTGGATATCCCTATTGATGGCGGCAGAATTGAGACGCACCTGTTTATGGCTGTAACTGCTGGTAGAGATACATTGGTAAGTCTCTCGCCATTGTCTCCCTGGGTGATAGGAGTCGATGCTTTGCTTTACCTCATGTGTGTCCTCCGGCAGCTCTAACACTGTGGCCGACAGGAGCACCTAGATGTCCAGAAACTTGTCAAGTGGTCCCAAGAACATAATGAGCATGTCTGCAGAGGATTAATTAGCAACAGTGTGGAATCTCCAGTTCAGGTCATCGTGAGGTTTCCCTGCGTTGCGATGCGGTTCCCTGGCGCCCCTTCAATGGTATGTAATCCACAATGCTCGGAATATTACAACAGTAAATTTCCATGGAGGACCTCAGCTTTCGTTGCAGGAACGGTATAAACCATGGAAATACTAGTCGCTAAATATACCTAGGTTCAACGCTTTCAGCTTAGGTTCAAAGATGACAAGCAATATTTCGAGGCATTGAACATTCTGAAGCGAGCGGGGCTTCAAATAAAGGAGTCTACACATGAGCCCAAGAAAGATGCGCCCTCTCAGGATCGCAATGTGGCATACAATCAAAGCCAAGCATTGACCTCAACACAACCGCTCCCAGTTGGCCGCCTCGACAATCATCAAAAGCCACAGTTTGCTGTACCCGGCTCCGACAGCTCCAGAAGATTTACACAGTTCATGGATAGCTCATCAATACCTCCCAGATCTGACACCTCAAGCTCTCTGTCAATGAGGCCGTCCAGCGCGTTCTCTGCGGATTTGGGCGGCCCAAGGTCGAGCAGCTCATTGGGGACTTCATACAAAGACGGCGTTGCATCAGATGACTTCTCTTTCCAACCACCACCTCCAAGGTCGAGTAGCTCACTGAGGGCTTCATACGAAAACGGTATAGCATCCGATGACTTCTGTTTCCAACGACCGCCTCCAAGGCCATTTTCATCAACATCATTAATAAGATCTAGCCCACCTATCTATGCTTCCCAAATAGAAACACAGGTAAGTCAATATTAAATATGTATACTTAATATGCGAAAAAGCAACTCTAACTCCGCAAACTAGCAAAAATCAACACTAACATCGGCGCCATGGACCGAAACCACCTCCAATATAGCCAAACCACGGAAAGAACAAGCATATATAGCGGAACCTAACCTTCCCCTGTCATCCGATGAAGCCCCAAGGACAGGGCACAATGCATTGGAGAAGAGCCCAGAGCTACCCGATATTAGACAACCACTACGAGGTTCCACAGAGTCGCTAACAACCCAGCCAGCACTGAATGTCTCGAAGATGAGGAGGTCAGCAACAACAGAATTTGAACCAAGTCAAAACTTGGGTTATAACAATGGGCATCTGCAGCAAGAACGACAAAGTTCACTGTCTTTCGGTACCACAAGACCAATGTCAGTCCCAACGGTAGGCGACGACCTTCATGCAAGCCAGTGGATACCCCCGAAACGTGAACTTCCATTTCCAAAGCGCAAGGAGCCAAAGAAAGCTATGGAGACAACCGGGAAACCTAACAAAGGCACTGGAAATGATCAAATGCCTCCCTCTAAAAGCACCGAGACCTCTGAGAGCCTAGCAAACACCGCGACACTGCCAACCAACCATGGAGAACAACAAAGCAAACGAGTGGCAGTGCGAAGAACAAACACACCTCCAACCTCAAAGTTACCAACTGTTCTAGAGGTCCCTGACTCGGATGAGAAAATACGGCCAACAAATTCACTTCAAAATTCGGTGTGGCAGGAAGAGCCGTCTCCTCTTACTTCTAAAAGTGCTGCTATCAAGAGGCCGTCTACAGCCCCTGGTTTGAAGTCGAAGGCAATAAACTCTCGCAAGCGGCCAAACGAGGAAGCTCCAAAATGGGCGTTGGCTAAAAGGGTTAAGATGGTTGACTCCAGTACACAGACGCAGACATTATCTGGACGTGACCATACGGCTGCAATGTCTAGAGCCTCAACGATACCACCAGAGCCAGTTTTGCCAGCTCCAGTTACTGTTCCTGCTCCAGACCCACCAGCCCCGGTTCCTGTCCCAGCCCCAGCCGCACCACCTGCTGAGGTTGTTCCTGAGGCGAAGGGACCGATAGAAGGTTTTATGGATGAACTTGGTCGTTTCATCCCGAAGAGCAGCGGTAAAATTAGGCCTGCTGAGCTCTATGAAGTATCATTCTGGGACAAGGCAACAGAGGGAGAGCGACATTCCATGACTGAAAGCTGGATATGCGAGAAGATTGAGGATCCGGCGTTCATAGAATGGTGCAAGCATGTGGATGAGGTGTGGGAGAAAATTGGCTTCAAGACTTAGTGTGATACATAAAAACTGGAGGGGGTATTGTTATGGCGAGGTTGAAAGAAAGGACATGCAGCTTCGATCAGATGCTATTCATTGGAGATATAATTGTTATAGGTGCTTCTCTTTGCTAGAGATGGATTTACTTGGGCTACTTGCTCAGGCTGGATAGTATTTGCTTATACTCTGAAAGGCATTTGGAAAAGGGGTATTAGATAACAAATTAGCTACATACTGGAGCTGGGATATAGCTTAATATTTTACAGCTGATAATTGGAGGGGTTTCTATTTCCTCACACCACCAGTCCCTGCGTCGATTGTGCATCGTCTGTTACCCCTTTAGTCCCTTTTCGACCAGTAGGAATATACTGTAACATTGTTGCCCAGACCCTTCAAAACAACCCGTCCAGTTACTACCGAAGACCTTTACACGAGCGATTACATGTCTTTCCCAACTCAGTGAAGCATTAAACACAAAATCTGTAGGTTATTGAAGTGATATCATGTCCTTCTTACTGATTAAAAATCTACTCTGGAGTACAGAACCCCACTGTGCGCCATTGCCTCGGCGTCCCATTATCATCCAACGCATCAACTTCCTTCCAACGAATCCAGTCACTCCTGGCTACCACCTCCTTTGGACCCGAAGAAACCAACCCAATTAATTTCTCCAGCACTCTCCGCACCGGCTTAATATTAACCAGCTCCCGCGCCTCGGACAACTTCACCCACCGACACTCCACCAATTCTTCCACCTGCTCCGTCAATTTCTCCATTTCCGCCACCCGAGCCAAGAAATACGTTACTTCCTTAATCCCGCCATCAAAACTAGGGTACTGCGAGATAACACTCATGAAATCCGGCCTCAATCCCGCCACCGAATCCGGCAAAGGCGGCGAAAAAAACGATGGCGTAATCGGCTTCACCCGTTCGGAACTCAACCCCGTCTCCTCAAGAAGTTCACGAGAGGCTGATTCCCAGTTACTCCGGTCTTCGGACTCGGGATGGCCTTTGGGGAAGCCCCAGTAGGGATGTAATCCGTGCGGCCGCCGTTGGTAGATGAGGAGGACGTAGATGGTGTCTAGAGCTGCGGGGATGGACTTGGGGTAGTGAAGGAGCAGGAAGCCGTAGCACCGGTCTGTGACTTCGTCGTCTGATGAAGGGGAGTCGGAGGAGGAGTCTAGGTTTGGGGAGGGGATGGAACGGCCTATTGTATGTGAGGAGGCGTCGGATAGTGGCTCAGCTTTGGGCTGGAGAGCGGCTTCGGCCATGATGTTGTCGTCGATCTGGGATTCTGAGCTTCTTGTATGAGGAAGGGAAGGTAAAGTTGATTCTTCTGGTGCGATTTCTGTATCCGGGCTTTCTATGGACTCGATAATAGTGTCCTCGTATTCTGGGCTTTCTATGGACTCGATAATAGTGTCCTCGTGTTGTGGGCTTTCTATGGACTCGATAATAGTGTCTTCCTCGACTGGAGAATGGATATCGGTGATATATGTATATTGCTGTGATATCAAGGACTCCGGCATGAAGTTGGATCCAACTGATCCATCAGAGTAATTGGACTCATCGGCGTCGCTGAGATTACCTGGTGAGTCATCGTTGCTGCTGCCGCTGTATGGTACTATTGGAGAGATTTGCTGCCACAGCCTACGACGGCGGGGTCGCATTTTGTCTTGGCGATCGTTGGTGTTCTCATAAATACAGCAATAATTCCTCAAAGAATGCCTACGATGGAATGTTTATGTTTGTCATGAGCGGAATAAATATCCCATTGGGCGCTATTGCTCTTTCCTTATTATTATTTAAGTCGTGGTCGATGAAGCTCTTGGGTATGCCCATCGTCGCTGCCTAAAATGCAATTATTGGAGAATAGATCCCGCAGTGTAAAAGAATTGAGAATATAAATATTATCTCAAATCTGAGATTTTTTTCCAAACTTTCACCTTTCAACACAACTAGTAAAATTTCCCTTATATGATACTCCCAACTCAATAATATTACAGATCAATTCTTCTCAATACTCCCTCTATTCATCCACTGCCAGAGTCCACAATCAACAAATTCCCTACATCATATATCAATTCCACATCTACAGTAGTTAGACATTGTTCACTTTTCAGTAGAAGCACTGGTGGTGCCTGCTGAGTTTAGTAAGTGGTGGGCTAGTCTGGGAAAGAAAAGGGGCTTTGGTGACAGGGCAGACGACGTGAGAGACCAAGACGGCACCGTTGCACGCGCCTCGTAATCAGGACAATCCAATACGCGAGGTTCAAGACTTCTCCTATACCAAAGCAAGCGAAAGGTCCAAAGAACTATAAGTCCGAGCTGGCCGAGTTAAAATATATCACAGACGATCAAAAGAGGCCAGCGCGAAAGGCGGATGCAACGATTCATTTGGACTTGGATGGAGGAGGACGCATTAAGGTTTTTGGAATAGGGTCTTGGACTCGGTAAGCCGCATTGCCGCCGCCGTTCCCCACGAAAGTTGCCATTGGCAAGAAGGGGGGGACGGTGAGCTGCAAGCCCGTGATGAGTGCCGTCAGTTCCACCTCGCGTGAAATTCCGTAGGAATCCCTTCTGATGGAGACAAATTGCGGGAATTAGGATGCTGGAGTTGAGTTCCTGCCCAAACGGCAATGTTTACCGAGACGGGGAACTAGTGTCTGGATCACCGATACGGCAATATTTCTAAATCGCCGGCTTTTTGTCTCAAGGAAATCCCCTTGAACATGATCTGCACTTGCAGGGTGCTAGAACCGATGCATATTACTGAGGCTAACTGGATTAAGGCACTGTGGGCGGCGACAACGGGTGGTGTTCACACCAATGAAGGGTCCCCATCAAGATGAGGGGACAAGCTAAGCCCACGACGCACTGACTGCGGCGACGCCGCTCAAAAGAAATTATAGTGGCTTTAAGTTCTAAAGCAGCCTTCAAGGTTACCCTGCCACTAAGGTATGCTTTTTTAAGACACAGAGATCATGGGACAATGGGATAGGCTCCTGGGTTATCTACCGTCCAAGGTGAATGTTTCGGGCCGGGAAACTAAAGCATGTTTGGCGATTGGTTGACCGGCCTGGATAAGGCTGAGAATACGAGGCCTGCTCCGTCACAATGCTTAAGCTCAACGGGAAAACCTGCGTTATGTGTCAGTGGCGTTAGGAGAGCGGATCAACCCACTAACCCACAGCTTATTCTCTTAGAGTTATCTGCATTAAGGAGTTCACATGGGAATCTTGACGAGGCCGTCGCTGTGACGGCCGGTCCTCCAGTCAACCCGATGCCGGAGATTCTGAATATGAACCCCGAGGAGCGGGACGTTGAAACAGCGTCGACCCCAGACCTTGCAGCAAACTAACTTGCTGGAGAAGGTGTTGACCCCAAAGCTACCACTAACAGAACAGACACGCTCGGCTTCCATTAGTCCATCAATCAACACGTGCTGCAGGACAGGCATTGGCTATGGCGGAGTCCAAAGTAAGGTATTTGCGAGGTAGGTCATATTCTAGCTTTATCCAAATGCGGACGGAAACAAGCTCTGCAAACCGTCGATTGGCCAACTCTATATCCCAAGATCTTCCTCGGACCGTAGCACCCCTGCTCATGGAGATTCCCTCCTCACTTCAATGCTTCAACTATAAGTATGGAGGCATTACCTTCAGTTGAGAAGCATCCCATCAGACCCATCAATTGATTCATATTCTTCAATATAATTATCAAAATGCTTCTCACAAACGCCGCCCTCGTCTCTGGCCTCCTTGCCGGAAGCTCTTACGCTGGCTCCATCCCCGCCAACGTCAAGACCTTCTACGATGGCCTCAAGAGCAAAGGATCCTGTAGCAAGGCTCTCAAGTCAGGGTTCTATGCTCTAGATGGTGGCGCGAAGGGTAGGGCATTCTCTTGAATTTTTGTTTGTAGCTAACAACCCCAAGACTTCAGCTACTGTGGCGACCACATGGACGACTACAACGTCGTCTACATTCAGGGAAAGAATGGCCAGCTCGCTGATATGGATATTGACTGTGACGGCATCATCAATAGCCCATACAGCGACGGCAGATGCGAGGCTTCGCAAGACACCCAGCCCCAGTCTTCATATATTGAAGACATTCAGAAATACAACGTCGGAATTAAAGATGTCGACTCTTATATCCACTCTTACGTTGTTCTCGGAAACTACGCCGACCAAGGGAAATCTGGTTATACCACTTTCCACCCAACCGACTACGGAATCGAGCCTCTCAGCATCGTCGCCGTTGTCTGCAACAACCAGCTATTCTACGGAGTCTGGGCCGACCAGAACGGCGATGATGGACCACCAATGGTTGGCGAGTCTTCCCTCGCTATTGCAACCCTCTGCTTCGGCAAGGATAAGGTCGATGGCGACAACGGACACAGCGAGTTGGATGTCCTCTACATTGCCTTCCCCGGCTCCGACGCCGTCCCCGGTGCCAAGGGCGCCAACTGGAAGGCCTCCACCGCCAAGGCCTTCCAGGACAGCTTGACTGCCCAGGGCAACAAGCTCATCCAGCGTATTGGTGGCGGCGGCGGTTCCGGACCATCGCCAACTACTGGCGGCAGCACCCCTGCTCCAACCTGCGCCTGGGCGGGACACTGTAAGGGAGCCAGCTGCAAGACGGATAATGACTGCTCTGATCCTTGGGGTTGCGTCAGCGGCAAGTGCGCGTAGAGTTATGTAGATATTTGGGATGAGATATTATGACATTTAGTATACATGGAATTTTTGGCGATCAAAAGGCAATGGAGACCCTATGAACAAACGTGATATGAGAATTGATTGCACTTACTAAAGAGGGTGAATCGGGCTGCTGCACGCTGGACGCTGGGAAGTTTTAGTGGACCCCCTTTTGTTCTCGAAAAGGGGTTCTCATTATGGTACTATCGAGTCGCCGATGATCTTGGTATGAAAAAAAGCAATTCTGTGTCAATAACATTTTAAACTAACGGACTGAACTAACTCATACTGAACAGTACTCTCCCCCTGCAACAGCCAAGAAAGGACACCACATATAACCCACCAGATTTCCGTTGCAGAAGTCCCCGTGAGACATACAAGTACCCTTACTCATCCTCATACTCATCATGATACTTCCACCAACCCTCCCCATCCTGCCTCCCCAGCGGCGTAACATCCAACAGCCGATTCGTCCCCAAAAACCCATCCAACCCCCTCGCAAACGTCGAATAAGAATGCCAAACCCCTCCCCCGGGCCCAACAATAAACACACTAACCCCGCTCTGCTCCCCCTCTATATGCGCCCCCTTCCCCCTCTCCCTCAGCGCCTCAGCACTCTCCCAGTTCACCAGCATGGGCGCTATGGTGGCGTCGTTCGTGGCGTGGAAATCGTAGTTGAAATCCGATTCAGATGAGGAGTACCAGGGCATCGTCCAGCCCATGCGTTTCTTGAACGGGGCGATCACTTCGTAGGGAGCGCGGGAGACGAGGACGAGTGTTGTGTTCCGCGAGTGCAGGTGCTCCAGGTGAGAGGGGAGGTTGTCGGTGAAGAAGGAGCAGCCGGTGCAGCCGGTGGGGGAGGGGGGGGTGAACATGAAGTGGTAGATTATGAGTTGTTTGCGGTTTTCGAAGAGGTCTAGGAGGGCGACTTTGCCATTGGGGCCTTCAAAGGTGTAGTCTTTGTCGACTTTGACGTGGGGAAGCTGGCGGCGCAGGGCGGAGAGTTCGTCGCTCGCTTTAGTGAGGGCCTTCTCTTTTTCGAGGAGGGCTTTGCGGGCTTCTACCCATTCTTCGCGTGTTGCTTCCTATGTAGGATGTTAGATTGGGAGAAGACGATGTGAGTGGGATGAATTACCTTGAACATCTTTGATGGGGGTTGAAGACAAATATATATCTAGCTGATATTGGCCGTTATGGAATTGGGTTTCAAGTTACAATGAGGGGGTGAAGATTGTGGAGAAAGGAGAAGCCATTGTGGAGGTTTTGCTTGATATTTATATTCATTCCAGATATCTCACATTCCAACATATACCCACAAAACCACTTCCAATCCTCACCCATCCCATCCAAAACCATTCACCCGTCTTACCCCAAAACGTGGGGTCGACGCGACGGCAGCGTAGCCACCTGACCTCGCGACGAATAATGTCGCGAAATCAAGTGACCCCATGCCGCCACAGCTGCAATTCAGCACAACCGTCTTAGATAAAACCATGGTAACGTCCGGCAGGATATCGTAATCTACGGCCGTAAGTTAGGTGCTTAAGTAATTTGGTAGATGGTAGCCTTAAGGGATTCCCGTTAATGTAGGACTAGGTTTGGGTAGTTATTCAAACCCCTTTCTTGGGGTAGAAGGTTGTCTGCGTTTGTGGTTGTATGTGGTAGAATCTCCCGAGTGGTCACAATAGGTTGGCACAACGGACTGGCACTGACAGACATATATACCCCAACGTCAAAAGTATGTTTCAGAATAAAAAAAAAGCTACACCATCGCTATGATAGGGAATCACTCCCAATCCGCCCAACCACTCAAACCTCCACCAAACGAAACAACCCTTGCTTCAAAAAATACCAAGTTAAGTAGTATATACCCTACTTCCAGAACGCCCCCCCGCATCTATGCAAGAGGCTCAACTGGATATCACGCACATACGACCTGCGGACACCAACCTGCGAGCGAGAAGAAGAAGAAGAAGAGGCGTAGAAAACAGAATAGGCTCCTGAAAAACCAGCGATTCAAATAAATGTGCCCGGACCGTGCCTTTTCTAAATAAACGACCGTTTTTGCTTTGTGTGGTGTTGCCTGTGAATCTCTTCTCTGCTCTTTGTCTACTTCTTCATCTCCACGTAGTTGCTAGGGAAGATACCTGATTTGCCGTTCAGAGTTCCGGTCCTGCATCGCAAATATTGGTTAACGAACACCCCTTAAACATTATAGCGGGGGGGAAAAAGTCAACACATACCACCAATCCTCCGCCTTCTCCGTCTTCTTCGTAACCGTAATAACATCCCCCTTCTTAAACCCCAAATCCCCCGGCTGATCCGCATCAAACGTAAACAGCGCCACCGCCTGATCCTCCCTCAACCCCCCCTTCCCCGCAAACGCCGGCTTCGGCGCCGCCGGCCTCCCCGGCCCAACCCTCCCCGACGGCTGCCGGAACGGCGTATCCTGGTACTCATAATCCTCCGCCCCTGTCTGGCTGCGTCGCGTCCCCTGCCTACTAGGCGGATCGTACACGTCGTCCGTCCAGGTATTCGCGCGCTTCGGCGCCGCGGCCCCGTACGAGTCTCGCCCGTTATTGTCACCTACGCTACCCGTCCTGTCGCGGCTGACGCCCTCGTTGTATGCGGATCCCGAGCGTCCCTCCCATACGACGTCGTCTTGGTTGTTGTCGTAGACGGGGATGTCGTTGTACATCGCGTCTGTGCTTCCTGCGCCGGCGAAGACGCGGGAGTTGAGGACTTGCATGAGAGGTTGCGCTGCAGGGGGTGGGCGCACGCTACCTTCCATTAGTTGGGAGGCGGTGAAGCGCTGGCCGTAGAGCTTCTCGTTTGCGTCTCGACGTTCTACGATTGCGGATCCCTCTAGTGAGACGCCGGCGAATAGACCCTTGGTTTTCGAGTAACTGAACACGCCTGCTACGCCACGCAAACTCGCTGCGCCGGCGGCTTCGGCGTTACGACCGATTGGGCCGGCGGCGAGGGAGACGTTGCCGCCGAGGGTGAGGGAGCCCTGTTGTGAGAAGGCCTTTACGGCTGATGTATCGTTCAGGACGAAGACGAAGTCCGTCAGTTCGAAGCCGATTTGTCCGCCGAAGCCCGCACCACCAAGTCCGATCGCTGAAGGGGCAGACCACGTTCCATCAGATAGTCGTGCCACCACAATCCCGTTTCCGTAGCGTGCCGAGCCTAGGAAGCCGGCTTTGAGGACGGTGATGATCGCAAGGCCCTGTTCCTTGAATTAGCTTTGCCGCACCGCGGGAAAATAGCTGGGGGATGGAATGGAACGGACCTTTGCGTTTGCGAGGACGCTGGGGGGGATGACTTTATCGGGGGCGAAGGACTGTCGTGGATCGACGAATGATGCCAAGATCTTGCTGCATTTCTTGCACTCCGCTGTACGGTTTGCGGTCAGTTTGGGTTCAGCGGGTTAGCTGGGAGGAGAGGGGGACGTACACGCCATAGACGACGGGAGGAAGTTGTGTATTCCGACAGGCATCGTGAAGCTGTTATCGTACTTCGCGAGGGATGGTTAGGTGAGGTTGCGTTTCCGGGGAGTGTTGGAGGTGGAGGATGGTCCGGATAGTGGGGTAGTTGATGAGGCGCAAGTGACGGTGTCTGGGTGGCGAGTGTAACTAGAGATGGTAACCGGCTTGGCTGATTATATACAAATAATGAAATTGAGGCAGGAGGAGGTTGCTGGGTAAATGAAGGCAGAAAACAAAAGACGAATCCGTTGCTGATTATATGTTTCAATGTTTCGCCCAGTCTGCTTCTTGACAATTTTTTGGGCAACCTTACTTAATAGCTCTGAAGTTCCGCGATCCGTGGACTGGCAAACATGAGCGAAAGATGACAGATGATGTAGCCAGCCAGCCACCATTTATTAAGGACGGTGGGTTGTGGCTGCCACCACCCACCACAACCGCCCGCTGTGGCTGAGCCCCCCAGATCCACGCGGCCAACGACGACCTCGAACTGTCACACTACAGTATATCCGGCATATCACGACCTGTACGACCTGTACGACCTTTTCCAAGCGCTTACAAAACCCTGATCTCACCACGTATACCACACACGATTCCTCCTCGCCACAAAAGAGGCGCCAGAAGCCGCGACGTCCTGACTGCGGCTCTAGCCAACCGCGCGCTTTGAAACAAAGGGATCGATCTTCAACCCAGCGAGCCCCTCAACCCCGGATCAAACTCCCGCCACTCACTCACTCTTCCACCCAACAACTCCAGTGCCACAAATAGCATACCAGCCATGGCAGAATCCTACGACCGCGAGCGCCAGAATGACAGTAGACTCGACGAGCTCTCCGCGAAAGTCAGTGCCCTCCGGGGCGTCACAGTAGACATCTACGATAACGCTCGGGCGCAGGACGTCATTGATAATACCGTAAGCAAGCTGCCGACCCATTTCAGGTGGCGAAGAGGGATGGGTGCTAATACCTCTCTCTGTAGTCCGACACATTCTCCTCCATGGGCACAACCCTCAAGGGATCCGCGCAGAGACTGGGGCGCATGGCGGCGTCGGGGAATAAGATGGCGGCGCTCAAGCTGTCGGGGATAATTGTTGGGACGGTGGTGGTGTTATGGTTTATTTGGGGATTGTTTGTATGAGCGGGCTCTGGGAGCTTGGGTTCGTTTTATAATCAGGGCTGGGGATGCATGGGGGGGTGGCGTCGGAGCAGGTCTGATATCACAGGAAGTCAAGACGGGGTGCTGGCGACGGGGTTGTAACAGTACGCATACTGTGGCTTGAGGGGAGGGTGGTATATCCCATGGCGAGGATGCCACGAGACTGTAAAGAAAGGGGAAGAAGGTACAGGCACAAGCACATAATCCAAAGTACATACCTTACCGGCGTGCCTCATAAATTGGGAGTGGTCCGAAGACGGTCCCAAAACCGTTTAAATTTCTCGGACTCACCTAGACCGTCCAAAATGCGATGGAGCCAGGCGGGGTCCTACTGTAGGACGGTCCCGAAAAGCGTCACGGTTTGTATATAAGACTGTTCTTATGAGAAGAACGGTCTTATTATTTAGACTCTTATATATTTAGTCATAAAAATTAAGGGAAAAAACTCCATATACCCAGTAAAACAACAAATAAATTCTATATACCCAGTTCCATCCCACGTGACCTGCCCAGGCCCAATCTGGAAACTCCCCCCGTTCTCATATGAGAACGGGCCGTAATCACCCCCGTAAACCCCCTGTTCTCATATGAGAACGGGTCAATTATGAGGCCTGCGGCAAGTCCTGGCATTATGCCCAGGCTCGCCACAGGTGCTGCAGCGTGTGCGGACCAAGTCCGGCACACCAGCAACGACTGCCCCAAGCGGCAGAAGTCCTCCGTGATCCTGGCGAGCCCGGCGAGGGCGGGGGAGTTTGTGCCTCGCGGGAGGGCTTCCGAGGAGGATTTCGATGGGGTTGGAGGAGGGAGCCTGGGAGGTGTCAGCGGGGTTCTGTGGTGGAGGGGAGGAAGGGAAAGGGGAGGAGGTTTGGGGGTCTCAATTGACCCCTGACTTACTGTGTAATTGAGCTGGTATATTGCCAGCTCAATTGCTTCATTTGAGAGTCGTACTCTCAAATGAGAGTACGCCTCTCATTGGCTCGTCAACCTTTCCAAATGAGGGTTAGCGGTGGACTGGGTAGATGGAGTTTTCTTACCAATTTACTGGGTATATGGAGTTTTTTCCCAAAAATTAATTAATATAATCGTATAATAGTAGTATAACAACGCCTACCTATATAATACGGGTAGGAACGGTTACCCTAGACTAAACTTTACGTGAAATGACTATATATGGCATTTAATTAATTATGGTGTTGATATATAAAGCTATAAATATATACCGAGTACTCTACCCCATCATAATAGTGCGTAAGGACGGTTCTATCAAGTGACTATTAATTATATAGAGACCGTATTATATAGAGACTGTTATAGGACTAACTATTTTCTATTTACTATTCTAAGCTTCAACGGTATGGGTTGAGGCCTAGTCCTGAATTTGGGACCGTCTTCGGACTACTATATACGCTCACAGACCGTAGGATTGCCTAGGCCCGTCCTCAGACCGGTTTTCAATTATGTGGCGCGCCGGTAAGGTATGTAAAAAAATCATGGAATCTTCATCGTTACGTTCATTTCTTCACACTATGTGCTCTATTATGCCCCCTTTGTATTCGGAACCGCCGGCAATGCTACGTACTCGCTCAACATGAAAAATCACTAATCACATCCCCCATCCATCCACCCATCTACCGAATCCCCCCCCCTACTCCCAGACATTAGAGAACAAATCCTCGCTCGCCGCGCCAAACCCAGCAACCGGCTTCGGAGCATTATGCGCCGTCTTCGTAACAGGCGCCGCAGGCGGCGCACTGCTCCACCCCCCAAACTCCTCATCCGCGCTAACCTTCGGCGCACTGCCCGTCTGGGCAAACCCATTACCGCCCGGAACAATACTCTGGCTCGCCAATGGCTGTCCCGAGCCCCACCCAAAATCATTAGCCGCAGCCTGTGCCGGTGCCGGCGCCGGCTTGGTCGAGCTCCACGCATCATTCGTGCCCATAGCGTCGAAGTTGCTCCATCCGCTCGAGGCTGCGCTTGTTGTGGCTGCTGGGGCGGGCTGGGCCTTGGGTGCGGGCTGGGAGGCGGTTAGGTTGAAGACTGAGGAGTGGGTTGCTGCGGGGGAGACGATGGGTGGGGGGGGGGAGGAGACGGCGGGGGTGGAGAAATCGAAGAGGTCTTTCATGCCGGAGCTTTGGACGGGTGGGGATGTTGGGAGGGCGGGGGCAGCGCCGAAGGCGCCGAAGTCGCTGGTTGTTCGGGAGTTGGTGTATGGGGTAGGCTTTGGGGCGGGCTTGGAGTCGAAGAAGCTGCCGCTGCTGATGGTTGATGGGGGAGAGGATAGGGGAGGTGATCGGTGGGATTGGAGGCTGCCTAGGCCTGCGAATGCATTAGGCTTCTGGGCCTGTTGCTGCTGCTGAGGTGGAGGTGATGTTGTGTTGGAGAAACTGAGTCCGCCGAATGCATCATCTAGACCGCCAAATGAGCTCTGGGGTTGGTGGGATGGAGACTGCATTCCATTGATGGACCCCTGAGATCCGTGGTGGGATTGTGGTTGTGGCTTCGGAACAGAGGCGTAAAGGGAGAGAATGGACTGCTTCAAGTCTGGCCTTGACTGCCCCGAGCCTCCAGAAATAGGTGTAGAGTTCGATGAGCGGCTCACAGGAGGCTGTGGCTCTTGGGCAAAGAAGTCTAATCCGAGTAGGGAGTCTGCAGGCTTGGAAACCTTTGGTGGTGCAGCCGGTGCAGCTTGGAAGTTGGATCTCGAGGAAGTACCCGGGGTAGAATTCGCCCTTTGTACCGACGACCCCTCACTCGCAAGCAGATCCGCCTGAGGTGCTCGGCGCACAGTCGCGGGGCTACCACCAGGAGCTGAACCCAGCACTGCCTTCTGCGAAGTCGAGCGCTGGAGGTCCTGCTTCTCCTTCACCAAGTTCAGAGGAATATCATCATCACCCTCGACATCAAGTGTCGCTGGGTCCGGAATCGGCCCATCCATAACCCATCTCTTCGAATCGTACTTTGTGCGGATGAAGTTCTCCATCTTCGCCTCGGATGGGACATGTCCTGGTGCGAGCTTGGCCTCCCAATACTTGTTCGCCCGCGAGTTCCCCCACAACAGCACGCTCTGGAGCTGCTCATCGGTCCATGAATCGAGGTCGACTGATTTGACTTTGCTAATGTGCGTGCCCATTCCCCGGTGGATGCCCGAGCAGCGGATGCACACGAAGATGCCTAGATTCCAGCTGGCCCATCGCGGATCTGCAAGAAAGGGGTGTTAGCACTGTGAACTCTTTCTATCCCTCCATCTATCCACCATTGTATAAATGGCACGTGTCCAATTCACATACGTTTATTCCTCTTGCAGTCGGCGCAGCTCTTGTTCCCCTCCAATTTCAGGAGACTCTTGATAGTCTGCGCATTGCGGGCAGTCCTCTCCGCCGCGGGGTCCACCTGCCTGCGCGACATGTCGATCGAAGTCGTATATATGTCGAATGGACGTCAAGAGCGGTCAATTGTGAATTGTTGGGAGAAGACCCAAGGTACTCGTTGACGTGGATTCGGTCGGGGTGGGACTCTCTCCTCTCTCTTGTTGTGGAATCGTGTCAAGTGGCGTGTCAAGTGGTATGGACAAGGTTACTTAGTTACTCTAACTCGGTACTCGTTAGCCTTGCCCCCTCTTCCCCGATCTTGGAAGCTAGTTGCAGTTTATACCTAATAAAAACCGACTAGGTAGCCAGATAAGTCAGGATTATCAACTGTGGATTGTAATTGGCGTATTGTGGGACTTTGGGATTTTAGGAACTTTTCGGACGGATTACACTCTTTCTAGCAGTGTGGCGCTGTGGCTAAAAGAATATTCTTCGCGCCTCTTAAATGAGGCACCCACTTTATAGTATCCATCAAGCCACTCATCGACCAGTGACGACGAAATGAATCCAAATCAACCCAAATCAACCCAAATCAACCCAAATCAACCCAAATGAACCCAAATGAACCCTGTTCGAGAATGGCGGCGTTTCGGGAAGTGCAAATCCCAGCTCTACTCTCCGTCCTCGTGCAGTAAAAAATGACAGTACAGTAATACCCGTTAATAACCCAGTAATACCTGTAAGATAAAATTACCCCCCCCCCCCGTCACTGCCGTCATTACCGCCGTCACTACTGTCAAGTCCGTCAAAAGTCCTTCAAGTACACCCCCCTAACCAATTCCATCCACTCCATCCACCTCAAGCATCCTTCTAAGATCTCGTAATACTCTAAATCCCACCCCGTCTACCCTTCCTCAGCCTCACACAAAACACACCAACACACCAACACACAGACACACTACCACCACACCCATCCTTCTAAAAGAAAGTCATTTCCACATCGGGCGATTGATTCCACATCCCCCAAACCCCAACTACCGAACCCTCCATCCCTCCTTCCCTATAAAGCCCCCTCCGTCCCTCTCATGCGCCCCCCTTCCTGGCTCACCACCGTCGTCGTCGCTCGAACCACCACCACCACCACGTCCTCGTCGTCGTCGTCGTCGTCCTCCACCAACGCACTCCTCCTCCGCAGAACCAGAACCAGCGCTCCTCGCACTCCCCCCTTTCAAAGACCTCCTGCCTACGCCGCAGCACTACTCGCAAAGCCCATGCCTACGCCATCCTTTTTAGGCAGCCTCTTCAGCTCCAAAAAATCAACGGCTCCGAAAATGACTTTCCCGGTTCAGAAATCGAATGATGAGTGGCAAGCCGTGCTTAGCAAAGGTAAATACGTCCCCCCACCACTTACCAGTCAACCACCACCAGCACCCACTTTTCCCTCCTCTGCCCCTTCCCCAAAACCACCAAAACCGAGAAAACACCCAAAAACTAACGGACCGTCTTCTCTCCCCAGAACAATTCCGCATCCTCCGCCAAAAAGGCACCGAGCCCCCCGGAACCGGCAAATACGACACCCACACCCCCTCTTCCGGGACCTACACCTGCGCCGGCTGCTCCTCCCCCCTCTACACCGCCTCGCACAAGTTTGCCTCCGGGTGCGGGTGGCCCGCGTACTTCGACAGCATACCCGGCGCGGTAGAGAGGCGCGCGGATCGATCGATGGGTGCGACGAGGACGGAGATCGTGTGTGCGAATTGTGGGGGCCATTTGGGACATGTGTTTAAGGGGGAGGGGTATGAGACGCCGACGGATGAGAGGCATTGTGTTAATAGTGTGAGTTTGAACTTCTCGGAGAAGGAGGTCGAGGAGAGGAAGTCGGTGGATAGTAAGGTCTAGAGGGGGAGGGGGGGATGGGAAAAGAGGGGGATACTTGGGGGGGTTGGGATTTGGGATTTACTGGAGACGGTGCGCATGTGTGTTGTGTGTATATGAATGAGTTTATGAGAACGAAAAAGAGATATATAATTCACAGAAGAGAGGTAGCCTCGTCGATTCTGCGACACATATTATTCCCTGAGAGGCAGTAGAATTACAACAAGAAACTACCAAAAAAATACATATCACGCGATCACTGCAAAAAACAGGGTTACATTTGCCAGGGATAAAGTTAGTGTATTTATGCTTGATTCTCTTGCCTGCATGCTATGAGTCTAGATATTACACCACTCCCAAAACCACAACAAAAACATCAGCGAAAACCCTCTTCTGCAGTGATTGAACGCGCAGCGTGAGTTGAGTGCAACTCTTCGATTCGATTTTTATTTTTCGCCCAAATGGATATGATACACTCTATAGCTCATCGTGTCCGGAGTCATCCTCTCCCTCGGCGCCGCTGCCACTGTACAGCTTGCTGGTAATGGGGTATGCGACGTTCGAGAGCTTCTCCTTCTGCTCCTCAAAGTCCTCAGAGTTGGCGGTACCGGCGTTCTCCTCGAGCCAGTCGGTGGTCTCCTTAACGGCCTCAAGGATCTAGTAAATGCGTTAGTAAAGCTCGCAGTCACTTGGTTTCATTGAATCAACTTACAGTCTCCTTGTCATCGTCATCAATCTTGCCTCCAAGACCCTCCTCATCGTTGACCTGGTTCTTCAGGCTGAAAGCGTAGTTCTCAAGACCGTTACGGGCCTCAATGCGCTCCTTGGTAGCCTTGTCCTCATCGGCGTACTGCTCAGCCTCCTGGACCATACGGTCGATCTCCTCCTGGGTAAGACGTCCCTTGTCGTTGGTGATGGTGATGGACTCGGACTTTCCGGTGCCCTTGTCACCAGCGGTAACCTTGAGGATTCCGTTGGCATCAAGCTCGAAAGAGACCTCGATTTGGGGAACACCACGGGGTGCGGGTGGGATGCCAGTGAGCTCGAACTTTCCAAGGTTGTTGTTATCCTGTGAATATGTTAGAAACTGTAGGTAAAAAAACAACCAAATAGAGACTGTTGGAGCGAAGCAACAAAATACAGTCTGTTGGGGAAAAGCAATCAAATAGAGTCTGAAGTACGAACCTTGGTCATTGTGCGCTCTCCCTCGAAGACCTGGATCAGGACAACGGGCTGGTTATCGGCGGCGGTAGAGAAGATCTGGGACTTGCGGGTTGGGATGACAGTGTTTCTCGGGATGAGCTTGGTCATGACACCACCAGTGGTCTCAATACCAAGGGTCAATGGGTTGACGTCCATAAGAACGATCTCCTCAGTTCCCTCCTCACCAGACAAAACGCCTCCTTGGACAGCTGCGCCGAAAGCGACAGCCTCATCAGGGTTGATACCCTTGCTGGCCTTCTTTCCGGAGAAGTACTCCTCGATGAGGGCCTGGACCTTTGGAATACGGGTAGAGCCACCGACGAGGACAATGTCGTCGATCTCCTCCTTCTTGACCTTGGCGTCCTTGAGAACCTGCTCGACCGGCTTGAGGGTCTTCTTGAAGAGATCCATGTTGAGCTCCTCGAACTTGGCGCGGGTAAGGGTCTCGGAGAAGTCGTTTCCGTTGTGGAAAGCCTCAATCTCAATGCGGGTGGACATCTGGGAAGAGAGAGTACGCTTGGCCTTCTCAGCCTCACGCTTCAGCTTACCCATGGTCTTGAGGTCCTTGGTGATGTCAACGTCGTTCTTCTTGTTGTACTGCTTGGCGAAGAAGTTGATGACTCTCTGGTCGAAATCCTCACCACCCAAGTGGGTGTCACCGGCGGTAGAAAGAACCTCGAAGGCGCCACGGTCAATGGACAGGAGAGACACATCGAAGGTTCCTCCACCAAGATCGTAGACAATGATCTGGCGCTCACCATCGGTCTTATCAAGACCGTAGGCGAGGGCGGCGGCGGTTGGCTCGTTGACAATGCGGAGGACGTTAAGTCCGGCAATGATACCGGCGTCCTTGGTGGCTTGTCTCTGGTTGTCGTTGAAGTAGGCTGGGACGGTGACGACGGCGTGGGTGACCTTCTTACCGAGGTAAGACTCAGCGACATCCTTCATCTTTCCGAGGATCATGCCAGAGATCTCCTCTGGGGTGAAGGTCTTGGGGCTGCCGTTAACCTCAACGCGGACGTTTGGCTTGCCATCCTTCTGGACAACGTCGAATGGGAAGTGCTTCATGTCGGCCTGGACGTCCTTGTCAGAGAACTTGCGACCGATCATACGCCTAAGACGAATGTTAGTTAAAAGTCACGTATAAAGGGTATAATTGATGGCGGGACTGACTTGACATCGTAGATAGTGTTCTTTGGGTTCGCGGCAGCTTGGTTCTTGGCTGCGTCTCCGACCAGGCGCTCCTCCTCGGTGAATGCGACGTAAGATGGGGTAATTCTGTGACCTTGGTCGTTGACGAGAATCTCGACCTTGCCATTCTGCATCACACCGACACAAGAGTACGTGGTTCCCAAATCAATACCGATAACTAGAAATGCACGTTATTAACCCGCCAGAAGCTAAACGTGGCATGAAGGAGCTTACCAGTGCCATAGCTCTCTGCTGCCAATGGCTCTTGTTCCGAAGATGCGCTGGCGGTCTGGAGGAAGGCGAGGGGGGTGAAGAGGAGGACGAGGTAGAAGAGGGCAGACAGGCCCATGAAGAGCCCGCTCTGATTTCCTCTGGCCATCTTGAACGGCAGCTGTGAAGCTATCAAGTTGGTTGTGTATTCTGCGACAATGGAATTAAATAAGCGTTTCTAAAAGAGACCGAAGAGTTCGATCCGGAGTTGTTTGTCTGTCGAGAGACTCGAACAGGTCGCGAGTTTAAAGAAGGGGGAGAGAAGAGAGGATGTTCGTGGGAAGGAGAGAGGGACAAAAGGTTCGGAGACGGAAGTCGCTGGAACTTTATTATTCTCACATTGGCCTGACTGACAAAGTGTCCTCTCCCAAGTTGTCACTAATAGTAAGGTTATGGGCTACTTCAAGCTCTGTGATTGGTCAGTTAGCGAAAGCGTGAGGAGGGATGGCGGTAAGAAGCGCCCCACGAGAGTGCCGCCACCGGATGTACTGTGGTAGTGGAGGGACTTAATTTGTGTGCAAAATTAGTATTACACAACAAGTACCTCATCTATTCCTCGGTGCAGGGGGTACAAGTGCACCGTGTCCTGAGTAGCAACTCTAAGTAGTAACATACGCCGTTTGTACCTGGTGTATGACTCTGTACGCTCGGTGTATCATTCTTGTGTACCGCTGTGGCTAAAACTCTATATATCTCACACTCTGTCCATATCTAAAGGACTTCAAAGTGGCGAACTGTGTATTTGTTTACTTCGTTGCTTTGTTTACTTACTTCATAGAACTCCAGTTTCTCTACTCCACGCGCAACTGAATCAGCTGCTTGCGTCTCAAACAAAAGAGAGGCAGGGTGTGAGACATGCAGCACCTCAACGAGGCTAGGGATCCCGCCATCCATATTCAGCCTCGCCTCTAGAGTAAATACAGCAAGGTCAATTTATAGCACAATCCTCCAGGAATCAAGGGGTTCAAGCCACAGCCGAAGGAAGGGGCAGGAAGGAAGGAAGAAGGCCACAGTTACCAAAATAAAATAGCTCAGTCATCAGTCATCAATGCCAGACAAACCAGATCACACACCGTAGCACTCGCCTTGGCACAAACATCACTAATCACTCACTCACACCAAGCAAGGGGCCCAACAAGTAACACAAAAGTGCAGAACACGCTGTTCATTCTATCAACCCCGCCGCGATCGTCTCCCCCCCACTCCGCAACACAACCCTCTGTCCCTTCTCCAGCGGCACCGCCGTCTCGAGCTCCACGCTCACCCTCGCAATATTCGCTGGCCTCACAATCCGCGGCTTCTTCTTCGTCACCTTCCCACTACTCTTATCCAGCGTAGCTAGTAGTTCTGTCACGCGGCCCGCGGCGTGCAGACGGCCGCGGTGCACGTCGATGCCTGAGGGCATCAGGAACTCGAAGGCGAGGACTTTGACTACGAAGGTCTTGATGCATTGAATTGGGCTGGAGGGGCTGCACAGTACGTCCCCGATCTTGAGGTGGATGGGGTCGATGCCTGTTAAGTGGATAGTGGCGTTCTGCCCTGCCACGGACCAGTCCGCCGTCTCGTTGTCGACTTCGAGGCCCTTTACGTAGCATTTCTCCCCGCTGGGCTGGGCGAGGAGGGCGTCGCCGGTTTGGAGGGAGCCTGCTTCGATGCGGCCAGAGACGCTGAGGGGGTTCTGGACGCCGCCGCGGAAGATGTCGCCGATGGTGAATCGTAGCGGCTTATCCAGCGCGCGTATTGCTGGCTCCGAGTTGTCCAGCTCTTCTACCAGAGTTGATCCCGTATACCAGGATGCCGCTTCCTCTGTACACTTTCGTGCGATGTTGTCCCCATGTAGACCCGAGACCGGGATGAAAGTGACGTTCTTGGCCTGGAAGCCTGCGGCGGTCAAGAATGCCGAGACCTGCTGTGAGATCTCATCGAAGCGGTCTTGAGACCAGTTGACAGTGTCGAGCTTGTTGATTGCAATGATGAGTCTTTGAACACCCATGCTCCGAGCCAGTAGTGCATGCTCCTTTGTCTGACCCTTTAATCCCGACTCAAACGAACCCGTGCTAGCATCAATAACCAAGACGGCGAAGTCGGCCTGACTAGCCCCCGCGATCATATTGGGGATGAAATCCCTATGACCAGGCGCATCGAGAATGGTAAAGGCGGTTTTCTCAGTCTCGAACTTATTCGTTGCAATGTCGATTGTCACACCCCTATTACGCTCCTCCGTGCCTTGGTCCAACACCCAGGCCAATGCAAACGAGGATTTCCCAAGTTTCTCCGCCTCCTTGCGATACTTGTCAATAGTCCGCTGGTCGATGACATTCAAATCCAACAGTAGCCGTCCCATCAACGTGCTCTTACCAGCATCAACATGACCTACAAACGGTGAGCCCTACATCGCGAACCCTTCGCGCGAACAACCTACCAATAACCACAAAATTCGCCGCATTCTTCGCCTTCTTCTTCTCAAACTCCGCCAACACATCTAGATTCTTACTCGTCGCCCTCGGCGTATCATCCATCCTCATCGCCTCCACCCCACTCGCAATCTGATCCGCCTTCTTCTCATTGCTCGTCTTAGCAGGCGGCTTATCCTTCTTCGCAGCTGCTCCCATTAGTTCGGTTAGTCATCTATGATCTCCGCGGAATCGCTGGCTGTGCCGAACCTTTCGACTGTGCCGCTAGCACCTGGTCATCGGGGCTGGGCCCTGCAAATGCGTCGTCAGTGGAATGGAAATGGGGGTCTGAGTATGGCAAAGTAAACGCTGCGGATGGGGCCTGGCGGAGGCTTGGGGGGGTGTCCCCGAACATGGTTGCTGCGAAGGCGGAGGGCGCGGCAGCTTCGACTTCGGGTGTGGGCTCGGTTATAGGTGGGCTGGGGGAGGCTGGGACGGAAGCTGGTGGCCGCGATTCTTGCTTATGGGGGCTTGAATCTTTGCGCTTCAATCCTGTATATTTCCTAGCGCTGTTCTCCTTTCCAGTAGCGGTACGGGACCCCGATGGAGCTGTAGAAGTTGGGCCTCCGGCGCTGCTCCCATCGTTGCCAGACTTCGCCCCGAGGGACAAGCCGGCCATGGGCTTTGTCACTTCGCTGGCTCCAGCACTATTCTTCCGCTCTTGGGCGTTCTTCTTGCGTGCGGCAGCCAACGCTTGTAGCTTGGTCATTTTGGGGGCTGCCTCGGGATTCCCACCCATTAAACCACCTCGAGGATATAAAGGCTCGATAAAAGTCGTCCGTCTGTCCTCGGGTACGTTGAACCAGCCCATATCCTTCCAAAAGTCGGCTGTTATAAACGGATTCGAGCAAGTCGTAGGAGGCGGCGCCATATATTCTGCAACACGTTTATGTCAGCTGGTATTCCTCCCGACATTCCATAATATGAAAGAGGTGACGCACCTCCGGAACCATAGCTATTCTCCATTCCCGTCCCCCCGCCCTCATGCTTTCTTTGCCGCCAGGCCATCTCTCCGGGCCCGAAATGAGAAAATAATGACACACCTTTCGCCTTCTTCTTTCCCGTCTCCTTCTTCGCCGTCCGCGATTGCAAGAGGTAATTCACGCTCTTCTCCACGTCGTAGAAATAATGCCACAGCGCCTCTTGTATATCCTTATCGGTAATCCCCGGCACGTCGTCGCCAAGAGCTTCGCGTACCGATATCGTGCCTACTCTCATAGACTCTGTTGGGTGGTCAACTTCGGCCTCTAGCTGGGGGAGAAGCGGGGTAGATATGGAAATGTGAACCTTTGTCTTCTTCGCTGAGCTCTGGGGACGGGGGTTAGCAGGGTTCTCTATGCACGCATGCGGTGGAATGTGAAGGGGAACAACGAACCCTCAGCTCCGTCATCAGCGTAGTCTTCTCCGCCATCATAGTCGTCCATCTCGTCGTCGAGATCCATGTTCTTGACAATCTTATGGCGCGACATCGTTGCGGTGGTGAGCTTCTTGCTCGTCGAACTTTGAAGGGATGGTATCTAAATGTGAAGCAGAAGCAGTGCAATACGTAGCTCTTATAACAAACAAAAACTAAACCCTCGTGAAACCCTTTGTTAGAATGAATGAATGCCGTGCCACGAAAACAGCATGTTGGCAATCCAAGTCGCTTGCCCTTGATAGGTCGTCATTATCCACAGCCACAAAGTGCGGGGCGGGGGAGGCAACAAATTACCCCTCCAAAGGCTCGGCTTCAGCCTTGCACAACCCAAACACCGTTAACACCATAGTATAGCATAGCACAGGAGAGAGCTTCGGAATTTGATCCAAATTTAATATCTATTATCTAATTACTACCGAGTTTAATCTAAGAGGAGTGATGTTATATTTATATCCAAGAAACCGAGGTATCCCCAAAAACCCGGGGATAACCCTATCAAACGCCCCCCAAAAATCCTCCATTCTATTTCGTTAAAACCCAACCCTTTCAAACTATTCCATCCTATCGTTGCCTTCTCCTATTGTATTAAGTATATTCGCAAAAAGCAGCCGCAGAAAGATTTAATCCAACCCTTCTATCCAAAATTATGTGTGGGTATAATAGGCAGCTTTATATAAAGCTACGGAGCTCTCGCCCTCAATAGCTGCAACCTCCTCTCCGCATCGTCATCTCCCGTCGACTGCCGGTTCTGTAGTACCGAGCGGCCTAGATGCGATAACGAGGTATTACGCCTGTGCGCCTCGGGCCTCGGGGTCGCAGGCTCGCTGTTGATGTTCCTCGACTGGTCGAGTGTTGAACGAGTCACAGGGAATGAATGCATCCTCGTCGGACTCGGCGGTGCAGAGATAGCCATGTCGTAGTTGGGCAACGGCTCTGGTTCGTTAAGCGTCGTGTTCCGTATCGGGGCCCGAACGGCCGTCCCATAGGATGGCACTTTGTTCAGCGCTAGCTCAGAGTAGTCGATGTGCTCTGGCGTTTGGTGGCCAGAGGTAATGGCCGAGGTGCGGCCACTACGCACGTCTTCGTCGCTTGGGTGACGAGATAACGGGTTGCTCCTCGATGTGGCTCCATGTGGTACTTGGTCGAAGTATCCCCCTGCTGGATGGGGGGCGCTCGAAGTGCCGAGATGAACAAGGTTGTCGCTGCTAAACGTAACATGGGGAGTGTTGCCTCCGCTGCCGTCTCCGCGGCGTCTAAAGGCACCAGGTGTGCCGGGGGCCATACTGAGGTTGTGCAGTCTGCTGGACAGGATATCTGGCCTGACAGCTGTGCTTGACATGCCATTCATTGCTGCAAGATTTTCCGCTGAGCCTGATCGAGAGTGGAGGTGGAATGGTGTGTTCATTCCGGAAGAAGGTGCTGGGGTCATAGTGCCAGAGTCGATACCGGCATACAACTGATCCATGATATGCTCGCCATATAGTGGAGGGGCGTGGGAGTCGATGTCAAGCGTATGGATATGGTCTGGCGTCTGATCAAGAAGGTTGCCCGCTTCATCGAGAGGCACATTAGGAGAGATAAAGATGGTGACTGGAAGCGAAGCTCGTAGCTAGTAGGTATTAGCAAAGGTCATTTTGAGGCAGACTGAGGGATAACTACCTCGGAGGTGTGTCCGTCTGGGTTGTGCAGCGCGATATTGAACTTCACCTTATGGCGGATCTTAATGCCATGCGTCTCGCAATCTTGCAAGCACTTCTTCAGCGACTTAGGAAGAGATAGTGCCTCCTTCACGACAAAGCCGCCCTGCCCCGACTCATCTAGCATGTCGCGATAGCTCTCTTGCTCATCTATCTCAAAGGCCCAGTTCTCGATATCCCTCGATTTCTTGTGCGATTTATTCGAAAATGCCGGGCCTGGAATGGAAAACTCCTGTACCTCAACGAGGTGGCACTTGACGGTACCGATCCTCAATCCCTTTAGTAGCGACGTAAATTTCATATCCACGGCGATAGATGTTCCGAAAACGATCGCCTTTTGCGGAATTACGATCGAGTACTCGAGTTTGTTGGGCCATATGTTCTCCACCGTCATGGCGTGCGATAGTTCCAGTGCTGCGGGGTCGAGCGTCCGAATGACACGGACGGACTTGTAAGCGTGCAGGTCATACGCCAACCGCCCTCTGGCAATCGTCGCTTTCAACTTGTACTGGATATGGCTGTCGTGAAGGCCTGCCACGCTCTCCGCTGTGCTTCCTGGGATGATTACCTCGAAGGGCCACTCGTGGTTTATGGCGCCCAGCGTCACACCCTTTGACGACGATCCGGAGCCATCTGCGCCGACAAAGTTGGGCCACCTGTGATTCAAAATCTCTGTGGTTTTATCCACCTTGCCGCTGGACATTCCTGCCCCGGTCAACCTCGTGTCGTTCCATCTGTAGCACATCCATTAATACGAAAATTCCATAAACTACTGACTTGGTTGTGGACAAACGTACCCGACTCTGCATTGTCCTGTAAGGCGCAAATGAACGTCTTCCACCTTTAGGGGCTGAGCAAGACAAAGCACGAGCACACCCCGCAGGATCTGGCTCGAAGCCTCACTTTCAGGGCCTCTCAACACGATCACATCGGATTCAAGCCTGCAGTTCACCGTCAGTTCGCTGGTCCTTGCAGAAGGAGCCCGCATGTACCAACCTGATCTCAAACAGCGATGCGCTGTTGCGTCCCGTCACGCTCTGGAAAGGATTGAATACTGGCATGGCGAGCAACTTGGTGTAACGACCTGTCACCAGAGGCCGCGATGTAGGTGAGATGCTGGGCCTGTCGGCAAATTCATTCAAGCAAACGGATTCAGGCAAAGTTGTTTCAATTCGATTGTGTCATCCACTTTCTTTTCATGCGGTACGGTACCTTCTCCGATTACGGGTAGTGGCGGGCGGAACGGTGGCGAAACCGAGAATGCGACAAGAGCGGTTTTAGCGTTATAAAAGGAACTGACAGCCAAATTTGACAGTACAGCGATATTTTCGTTATTGTTACTCGAGTAGTAGAGAAGGGGATCACTCTGGTTTTGTTTCTTTTGTTTTGTTTACGAATGAAAAGAAGAATAAATTCTAAAGGAGTAAGGCGTCACATATTCGTCATCGGGCTGGGCTTTTTTCTCATTATATAAAAAAGGCGTGTTCCTATTCTTAGCCTAGCATTGGCTGACTCCTTTTCTTACATTTTAAACGGGACAGAGAAAACTTTCTTTGGTGGAGTCCAGGACTCGGCTGCGCCGCGGCGCGACCAGAGTGAAGCATGTACTGTATACCAAGGTATATGGGAAAGTCTTTGGTCCTTCTAGTGCCTCGGCAGGGAAGCCGGCATTGCAATCCACAGCTCAGCTCTGTCCTTGCCGCCGGCGCCGAAATAGGTATTATACTGCATATACTCGCATGCCCGTACATACTGTGCTGTAATGCATGTTGCCAATCCACGATAGCCGGCTCAAAGCTCTGTGTTTGTTGCTTCGTACCCTTCGTTCCTTCCCTTGTTGACTTTGGGACACCACGTCAGATGGAAATCGACTTAGACCGGGACCCCGTCCTTGCCGCTAACAGACTTATGTAAGGCGTTGAATGTCTGCTGCTGATTAGTCCTTGGCCCAAGAGAGCATTTCAAAGGAACACCCAACGCCAAGTCCGGACTCACGTTATGCTCCCAACGACGCTGCCACGCGCGGCATTACGTGAGAGAGATCACACCGGAGATACTCCACCCGCTATCAACGTCCCATATATACCTCCAACAACAATTGATCCATGCTTGTCTCCAGCAAGCCGCGAGATCCGTGAAATGTTTCATGTATCCCAACAATCCCAATTCCAAGCCGAGGATCCACATGATCACGGCAAGTGAAAAGTAAATCTTCAACGGCCTCAGTCCCCTGTCCAAGAGGCGCCCAGCCGATCGGCATTGGTGTCACCACTCCCGGGCCCCGTTCATGTCGTGTCATATGTCATACCACCAAGGTACTTTTTTTTACACGTGCTGCGCACTACGTAAGAATAACGTGCCTGGCGTACCTTATCAATGTCGTACGCGTCCATAAAAACTGTGAGCAAATCGTGACTATAGAGATCACATGTTGGGTGTCTCTTCTGCGTTGTCAAAACGGTAGCCACAAGGCAGCACAGCACGTAATCCATCAGAGATTGAGAACATCAGACGGAGAATCACAAGGCGCCGATTCGGAGCGCTCAGTAATCAAAATGTCCCATCAGAGACTGAAAGTATGAGACGGAGTATCGCAAGACACCGACAAAGGCACTCAGTGGTCAAAATAATAACTCATAAAAATTCTTAGAACCTATGGCTCACGCGTCAAGTCTCATCCAGTGTCTGTCCGACTTCCATTGGGGTTCACCATGTGGCATTGAGACATGAGGCGTTGCGCGACAGTAACTGACCACCCAAATGTAACGATGTCACCACCTCAGCTGCAATCCAAACACACAACATTGTAATAAAGTATGCTTGTAACCTCGTTCAAACAATCCTCCTTCCATCTGCCTTAGTCTTCAAACCATCGATGCGGGGCCTGCCAGCCGTATAACCGCTGTCTGATATAGCTGCTTATATTGATAATCCGGGAGTAAATGATGATTTACACAGTAGGCTTCTCAGGGGTGCCAGCAGCATCAGTTGGCCTATTCCAAGTTCGAATATGACCTGTCTTGCAACTTGTTATAATCGACTCCTCAGTGAATGTCAGCCAGCACAGAGGATCTGCATCGATGTTTTTTGACTGTATTGGGTTAGATCTTGCATTCAAGCTTGATTTTAGTACTGCACTTACCAATACAGGGGGGAGTATAGCGACCCGCGACTTCGGCTCTACAGGATGCCCGGTTTTCAACCCCTCGTCCGTATCCGTGGATATGTTGGAATCGGATCTAACCCGGCTCGCTATCGTAGTCTGCGTTTCAGCCCTCTGAAGCGCATTCGTGAAACGCGAGGAGACGCTGTTTCTGTGCCGCACCGAAGCCTACGAGTGTTAGAATCCTTGTTCTCAAACATTGCCATATAGTTGAACTTACAGCTTTCGGCCTATGCAACATGCCCACGTTGAAATCCCATAGCAATAGCCTGCAATCTTCTCCAACGCTTCCGAAACGGTAGTTCCTATCATCACATCTCCAGGGGTCGAATGCTACTGCTGTTACCCATGATTGATGTCCCTGGCATCGTGCGACGATCATCGACTCGGTCATTGACCATATTGATACAAGATCATCTTGTCCACCCGTGAGGACGTACTTCCCATCAGGAGACCAGCACACACATAAGAGGCCACCATAGTAGCTCGTATAAAGGTCCAGGAGCCTAAGGCATTGATTAGCATGGAAAGTAGAAGGATAGGTGATGCGAGTAACTTACTCCTCCTTTAAGTAGTCAATGATCCGGAGAGTGCCATCTTCGGAGACAACCGCAATATGTCTGTTATCTGGCGAAAATGCAAACGCATTAATCCGTTGGTTAGATAATTTCCAGAACGACACCGGATTGACCTTCTGGTTTCGAGAATGGACAGATTTCTCGATGTGCAAGCTCTCACGTCCGTCAGCCTCGATGATGGCATCCAAAGCCTCATTGCTCTTTTCTTCGGGAAGAAAGGCGGCCTCTTCCTTCTCTTTATCATATACAACAAGAGACCCATCCATATGTGCTGCGAGGAAAAGGTTCTCAGATCCAGGGATCCAGCGAATCTCCGATACGGGAGTCGCGTTGATGATCCCGTTCTTATTTAGTCGTGTATACTTCTGCGAGATTGGTTCATACCATATAATCTCACCGGTGGAGAAGCCCATAATCAGATCCATATGAGTAGCGCTCTTGGTCACGGTATTAATATCGTGGCACAAGCAGTGAGCTTTCGTAAACAGTATCTTGGTCAGATGATCTTGCTATATATAGTTCAGTACGGCATTCTCACGGGCTTGCAGATCGGCTTACCTTGTTCGGCGAGGAAAGGTCAAGCCATTGAAAGGCTCGATTAACATTAACAAATGCAAACAACCCATCCGAAGGACGGTCCGCAAGGCGCTTCGCCAGCCCTTCGTTAGTGATCACACGAGATATGAACGAAGAGTTGCTCTTTGCCATGTTGTTCTTCGGCTTCCGGCGTTTCGAGGCATCTTTGCCTACTTGGGGTAAAAGCATTGAATTGCCTTCTCCGAATGCCGGGGTAGACGCATGGGATAGTGGGCGGGTGATGTTACTGCTTCGCGGGCTACCTGCGCCACCCTCGCTGCTCAGCTCTGCCGATGCCCGCTCTTCACCTGGGTGCTCATGGATAGGCGCATTCAGTCTCGAATTTGCCCGTTGCCTAAAGTATGATGGTGCTGAATTGCGAGTGCTGAGGGATAGCAATGATATCTTTGTCCCGGCCGAGGCCGGTTGGGGATTTGTGGCAAGAGGATTCGGGTTAATAATAGGAGCCTCCGAAGGATGTGGTGGAGGTGTAGCCAGAAGTAAATCCTCTTTAAGCACGTATGTTCCTGCCAGGTCTCGTCAGTATTGCCGTCTACATCAGGTGGCGATGCTGACCTTCTCCAACGAGCAGCTGGTATTCGGGTCCTGTTGGGGTCGATAGGATATTGTTCGTCTCGATCATAGGCGGCACCTGCCCAGCAGCTATAGCCGCATTATAGGCTGCATGCGTGGGATATCGAGGAGGGGGCGGAAGAACGCTATAGCAAGGTCTCGTCAGTATGGGGAGCCACGGAGCATTGCGCCCTTGAATGCCTGCGCGACTTACAACATGATCGCTGACGTTTTTTACTCGCCGGCTCGATTGTTGAAAGTGCAATTAGTCCGAGCGATAGGAATGTCGTCGCCTTGAGCCTTCGTAGAGAGGAGATTGGGGATGAGACGTCGAAGTAGAGTGCCTGGCGGCTCAATTGCTTGGATCAATTCCTGACGAGGTAGTATTGTATGTACAGTACCTTGCCTTGTAGGCCTTTATGGAGGGTCTAGCACAGTGTGGGGTAAGTGGAGCTGTGTTCTCGAACAGCTGGCGATCATTCATGCCTTCGTGCCGCGAGGGGATCCGTTGCCTGACGTTATTATCGTATCTAGTAATGACGACTCTGCCACTATCGCATCCTGTCGTTATAAAAAAAATACTGGCAAACTCTGTGAATAACAAAATTTATTTCCTTGGAGAGTCTCTATTGTGTCTGCGATACACGCCCACACGTGGAAAACGGGGTACATCGTTTAAAGTCCGGCACGGGCTTCCGCCGCGTTCGAAGGTGGGTCACAAACAGAGCTGTTGCCCGCAGCGTCCCTTTCGCAATCGATAGATAGGAGTTCCAACTCAAATCAACCTTCGAAGAAACCAGCAACCATTGACTGAACTGTCTATCTCCCCGGAGACTTGTCGCAAGCTTCAGGTTGATCGCAATGATTGTCTGTGAAGACTGCCAATAAACATATCGGTTGCTCGTAGCGTGCGTGGCCGGCTCCATGGCGACAGGTCAGTAACAACGGAGAAACCCTGCTGCAGCGTTAGATAAGTCCTTTTTGGATGAATAGTAACTGACCGTTTTAGTGCGCATATGTGTATGTGGCGATGAAGGGACGGGGAAGTCCAGCTTGATAACATCGCTGGTGAAAGACATCTTTGTGACGAATAAAATACAATCGGTTCTGCCCCATATCACTATCCCACCAAGTATCGGCACCCCAGAGAATGTTACCACGACAATCGTCGATACATCTGCCCTTCCACAAGAGAGAAACACGTTACGCAAGGAAATCCGAAAGTCGAATGTTATACTGCTAGTATACTCGGACCACTACAGCTATGAGCGCGTAGCTCTGTTCTGGATGCCGTATTTTCGGTCACTTGGTGTCAACGTTCCCGTTGTGCTTTGTGCAAACAAGTCCGACATAACAGCAAATGGCACTACTGCCCAAGTTGTCGAAGATGAGATGCTCCCGGTGATGGCGGAGTTCAAGGAAATCGATTCTTGCATCAGAACAAGCGCGCGCGAACATCACAATGTCAATGAAGTCTTCTTCTTGTGTCAAAAGGCTGTGACACACCCTATTGCTCCGCTTTTTGATTCAAAAGAAGGAGTGTTAAAGCCTTCAGCAGTAGCTGCTCTACGGAGGATTTTCTATCTGTGTGACAAGGATCAGGACGGCTACTTAAACGACGAAGAGATGCATGCCTTTCAGGCCAAATGCTTTCAGAAACCCTTGTCGCCAGATGATCTTGAGAACATCAAGCTATCCATAACCCGCGGCTCCGAAAGATCAACTGTGAATCAGGGTATTGATATTGACGGGTTCATACACTTAAACAAGATTTTTGCGGAGAAGGGCCGCCATGAGACTATTTGGATCATCCTAAGGACGTTTCAGTACACCGACAGTCTAAGTCTGAAGGATAGCTTCCTCAACCCAAAGTTCGACGTCCCCGAGTACGCTTCCGCCGAACTCAGCCCAGCTGGCTACCGGTTCTTCGTCGACCTATTTCTGGTCTTTGATAAGGACAACGATGGCGGACTTAACAACGACGAACTTGCCGCACTTTTCGCCCCAACCCCTGGTTTACCGCAATCATGGAATGATTCCAACTTCCCTTCCTCTACAGTGCGCAACGATGCGGGCCTTGTTACTCTTCAAGGCTGGCTAGCCCAATGGAGTATGACGACGTTTGTCGAACCGAAAACTACTCTGTCGTACCTGGCTTACCTTGGCTTTGAACCCGCAAGTTCGCGTGAATCTACGACGGCTGCCCTGAAAATAACCAAGGCTCGCAAGAGGCGCCGACGACCAGGCCGTGTTGAACGCAATGTCATGCTGTGTTACGTCCTTGGCGCCCCAGGTTCTGGAAAGTCGTCCCTCCTGGACGCCTTCCTCAATCGGCCATTCGATTCGCTGTATCATCCGACCATCAAACCTCGCACTGCTGTCAATAGTGTGGAGCTTCAGGGCGGCAAGCAATGCTACCTTATTTTGGAGGAGCTTGGCGAGCTAGAACCTGCCATCCTCGAGAATACATCGAAACTGGAGGCATGTGATCTTATCTGTTTCACCTATGACTCGTCTGATCCCGATTCATTTTCTCACATTGTCAATTTGCGGAAGAAGTACCCACACCTCGATGATCTTCCGAATATCTATGTCGCCCTCAAAGCAGACCTCGATAAGACGACGCAGAGGAGCGAGCAGCAACCAGACCAGTACACTGTTGGCCTGATGATGAATGCGCCTCTCCATGTCAGCGTTACATGGCATAGCATTAGCGAGCTGTTTGTCACTCTGGCTGAAGCGGCCATCAACCCCAGCATCGCATTCCCCAAGAGCGAGGAAGAGCCTCCGGACAGAACGGGCCTATACGTAGCCCTAGGAGCGACTGTATGCGCGGCGGTCGCGGCAGTGATGATTTGGAGAAGGACAACGGCCGTTTCTTGATGATGCCTTGTGTGAAGCTATCTCTTCACCTGGCTATAGTGATACCCCACTCACAGTTTTAACCCCATAATAATAATGTAATTGAACTAGATAATATAATAAGATGATCAGAATGGCGAATTCACCATGAATTGAACCTCTCTCCGTTTACTGATTTACTGATTTACTCTGTTTTGTTTGTTCTCCCATGTTCTTGCCTGTTCCTGTTCCCATTTAAGGAAGCGAGGCCTTCAACGCGTATGTTCGCCAATAAGACAAAAGGGCGCTACGCTCAATCAGGAAATCTCAGACCAGAAGTTCCGTCAATTGTCGCTGCTGCATAAAGATCCTCTTACCTTATTTACTACTATCGCAACTCACTTCCATCTCTCTTTCCTCCTTCCTCAAACTTTGTGCATCTACACTACAAACTCCTCTATACTTTACACCCCGACCACCACACCACCTTTGTTCCTTCCCTTAACTGAGATACAAAGTCTCCACGACACCTTCCTCAACTGCGCGACGTGCACCACCCCATTTCAATATCATGGCTTCTGTTAGTTAAACCCTTCCCTCCCTGTCTCTCCTCATACTTCAGCCTCAAAAACTTCGCGTACCTACACCACGCCACCTGCAGTTTCAGCTGCCCACGCTCTCAAAATGACTACAACTATTCATTTGGATGCACAACAATACCCGCACCACCGAGGCTCTCGAGCCATCCCAAAACTAAATGGACTGAGGCTAATCACAACCATGAAGCAGCGTCCCCATACCTATAACAACCAAGGAGGCTATCTTCCCAACGGCGCCACAGCAGGTCACACCGGCCTACCACAAGGAGCTGCACCACTTCTTCCGAACCACGGACGTGTCATACAAACTGGAGGTGTCAGAGTGCTTTGCGTAGCAGATGTTCGAGGTGTGTTCCAATCTCACCACTATCGACGCTAAATACTAACGCTACTGAAGGCAACTTAAGATCGCTGAACGAACTCGCGAAACAAGCTCGCGCCGACCACATCATACACACTGGCGACTTTGGTTTCTACGATGAGACCTCCCTGGATCGTATCGCAGACAAGTAAACACATCATGTGCTTCAGACCCCCAGTATCGCATTGCTGACTTTGTGTGATTAGGACCCTCAAGCATGTCGCGCAATACTCGCCTTTGATCTCCGAACCAATAAAGAAGGCAATTCAGCAACCAGGGCAATCAGGACCAGTAAAGTCCCGCTTCCCAGCGAGCGATCTACCTCTCTCCGAGCTTCCATCTTTCCTCAATGGATCGCTCAAGCTAGATGTTCCAGTGTACACCGTCTGGGGAGCTTGCGAGGATGTCAGAGTGCTCGAGAAGTTCCGATCTGGTGAATACAAAGTCGACAAGCTTCACATTATCGATGAGGCGCGCTCGATGCTCCTGGAGGTTGGAGGTGTTAAGCTGCGTTTGTTAGGTCTTGGCGGAGCAGTTGTCATGCACAAGCTGTTCGACAATGGCGAAGGCCGCACCACTATCGCCGGAGGACAAGGAACCATGTGGACCACTCTACTGCAGATGGGTGAGTTGGTAGATACTGCAAACCGCGTGTACGATCCAACGGAGACGCGTGTTTTCATCACGCATGCGTCGCCCGCTAGGGAGGGAATTCTGAACCAGTTGTCTGTCACCTTGAAGGCAGACTTCTCAATCTCCGCTGGTCTTCATTTCCGCTACGGTAGCTCTTACAACGAGTTCAGCGTCAACCCTACTCTTGACCATTACCGTGGCAAGCTCGCTGCCTCCAAGGCTTCGTTCAACGACGTATGGGAGACTGTCAAGGGCGAGGTTCAGCCAGCGATCCAACAGAATGAGGCACAGCAAAATCTCCTCAACAATGCCCTCGGCATAGTTGAGAAGATGCCCACGACTGCCCACGGTGGTAACCCATTCGGCGGCCCTGTTGGTGGTTCTAATGCTACGGCTATTGGTCAGGTTGACGAGAGTGCCTTCAAGAACATGTGGAACTTCAACTTGGCAGACGCGGCATTCGGATGGTTGGTTCTGGAGATCCAGGATGGCAGAATCGGAACCGAAATGAGAGCCCAGGGCTTCAACTTCGCCCACCGTGGTGCTAAGCAACACCCAGCCCAGGCCAACCAACCTGCACAGGCACCGGCGACGGGATCTGGCACTCCTGGAGCAAGCCACGCACTCGCATCGGCGCCATCTGGACCGGCTCAAACCCGTTCTCCTGCAGGACCGGCTGCATCGCAGCCATTTAATGCTCCACAGCAACGCGCATCAAACCAGCAGCAGCAGCCAAGGGGACCAGCAAGCAACCCTCCACGTGCAACAGGCTCCCCTGCCCCATTCCAAGGACAGAAGCCAGCTACCCCTCAACCGGCTCAGAACGTAGTCAACCTTCCTGCTGCCTCCAAGGAGAATGAGAAGGCTCCCGCAGCTGGTGCCAATGGATCGGCGACCAACGGTTCTGCAGATGCTGCAGCTTCGCCAGCTCAGAAGTCCCAGGATATCATCGGTCTGTTTGTCATGAACGTGCAGACCGACGATGCTGTTAGGGATCTCTTTGTTGAGGAGGATAAGGCCAAGATCGTGAAGATCGACAAATGGGGCCAATCTAACAAGGTTGTTCAGTTCAAGACAACCGAGGAGAGGGACGAGGCATTGGCGCGCCTTTCAGATGATGTCAAGACTCGTTCCATGGAGGACCGCAGCAGGCCGCTCGTGAAGATATTCCTTGCCAAGGACAGCAGGGGCACTTACCCATCTAGCCGTGGCGGTGCCGGCAACTGGGGCAGCAGCCGCGGTGGCAGCAACCCAAATGCGCCACAGGCTGGTGGATATAGAAGCGCAGGAGGCGCTAGCGACAGCGAGAGTGGCCGTGGCGGACGTGGTCGTGGTGGAGCCAGAGGTGGACGAGGCAGCACTGAGAGGGGTGGACGCGCTCGTGGTGGAAGAGGTAGCTTCAAGGGCGACGGCAACACCTCACCTACGACATCTGCGCCTGCTGCTCCAGCGACATCGACCGCGCCTACTTCTTAAGTCTTGCATTCACGATATACCTTTTACCTTGTCGCATTGTTCCACCAACATTCTCGATTCATGATAACCTTAATGGCCACATTTCTCTTGTCGTAGGCGACTAGGCATTACTTGTATTCGGGGTTCTTTGAGATGGGGCAGGAGTTACCTTTAGCTTACGCCTCACGTTTATCACGTTGATTGCGATGATAGCTATTACTTTTTCCTTCCTTGTATTTCTGAGCATAGTACTCCTCTGCTTCTTGCAAGCACTGGCGCTGCGTGTATTTATAAGGTCACGCTTTCGTGGTTGCCCATGGGGACGGAGATGAAGATGTGGCATAGAAAAATCAGATATGATACATTTGAGCCTGTGTGCTCTATAATACTACTCCCACGCTTGCCTTGTGATACGCCGTGCCATGCCATTCCTGTAATATACTGTACAAAAATAGAACATAAGTGTGAAGGGGTTGCCTTACAACTTCTCAACCGGCTTGATACCCTTGTGAATCGCAGCGATTCCACCGGTCAAATCCTCCCATCCCTTCCCTGGAACCACGAACCCAGCAGCCTGGATCATATTCTTCCACTCATCCTGCCTCGGGAACTTCTCAATACTCTCAACCAGGTACTGGTAGCTCGCCCTATCCCCCGCGACCAGCTGGCCGATCAACGGAATCGCGCCAAAGCTCCACCTCTTATACACTGCCTCGAACAACGGGTTCGTGACCCCGCTGAACTCGAGACACGCAAACACTCCACCGGGCTTGAGCACGCGGTACGCCTCGCGCAGCGCCTTCTCCTTGTCGGTGAAATTCCTGATCCCGAACGCAACGGTATACAGATCCACGCTGTTATCCGGAACAGGGAGCTCCTCCGCGTTCGCGACGAGGAAATCGAGGTTCTTAGAGTTCGCATACGGTGTCTCGAGAGAGCGCTTGCGGCCCTCGGCGAGCATGTCGGGGTTGATATCCGAGACGGTGACGCGGGTGTTCGGGGAGTGGTTAATGCCGTGGGCGTGGTCGAGCATGCGGAATGCGATATCTCCCGTGCCGCCGGCGATGTCGAGGATGTTCCAGCCCTGAGAGGGGGAGGGGCCGGTGGTGGGGGTTAGGGAGCCGGAGTTGGAGCCCGGGTTGAGGGAGCGCACGAAGTGGTCTTTCCAGAGGCGGTGGATGCCGAGCGACATGAGGTCGTTCATCGTGTCGTAGGAGCTGGCGACGGAGGAGAAGACGCCGGCGACTGGGGGGTGGTTAGCGGGGAGTTGGGGGGGGGGAGAGGGGCGAGAGGGGGGAAAGGGAGGGGCGTACCTCTCTGGGCCTTCTCATGCTCTGCAACATTCTCGAAGCCGAAGTGAGTATATTTCTCCCCGTTCTGTTGCGGGTTCGGCGACCCTTGCGTCTGGCGGGCTAGAGCTGATGCCGTAAATGTCCTTGACGGTGCGGTAGCCCTTAATGCGGACCTTGCCAAAGGCCTACATAATGTTCTTGAGGCCATTGTGCTCCTCAATTCAGCGTTGAATCTTTTTATATCTGGAGTTGGCTTCAAGCAAGGCTACGCTACGGAAAGCTTCCCAGTGCCAAGAATAAGTTAGTCTCCGAGCAGCCGCGTTGCTTACGTAAGGATGCATCGTGCATTGGACGCAAGACCGAACATTACGTAAGCCGTCCATTGAGTTACCCCAAAACAGTGAAGACAGGCCGCACCAGAGCGAGTCGGATAGAGGCGGCTTAGGTCGGTGTCCACGCTTCCCCACGGTCTGCCGGCGAACAAGAGAACATCGACGTTGAGGGATCCGCTCTGCTTTGAGAGGAAATCTACGAGAGGAAATAAATGTTTCCCGGTGGCAGACAGCATGCAATAATCTTCATCCTACAACCATGAATTCCCGTATCCCCAGAGCTTGTTTGGCGCGAGCTGGCCGCTCATTATCATTATCGTCAGTCTGCCGGGTTACCCCACGACGATGCTTCTCGATAGCCCCTCAACGATCGGGCGAACACAAAGATGATCGACTGCGATTCCCTGGTGCCCTGGAGGCCAAATTCACCACCGACTTGAATTTCCATAACCCGAAGGATAATGACGTTATATCGTGCTACAGGGTCATGGACAGCGAGGGCGTCATTGTCGACAAGACCTACAAACGCGACTTTAGTGATGAGGAGGCGGTAAAACTGTATACGGACATGTTGGGAGTGAGCATAATGGATCTTATCTGTCTTGATGCTCAACGGCAAGGTGTGTAGACTTCTCATCCAAGGGTCATCTAAGTTTCATGGCGGCTAACTCCACGCCCAGGTCGTATTTCATTCTACATGGTGTCCAGCGGAGAGGTAAGTTTTCCACACAACTCTCTCATCCACAAGTCTAACCCAATTACAGGAAGGAATCGCAGTAGGCTCCTCCTCAGCCCTATCCGTCGAAGACGTAGCCTTCGCTCAATACCGCGAAGTCGGCTTCCTGATGCAACGCGGCTTCACCTTCACGGACGCCATGTCCCAGCTCTTCGCCAACATCAAAGACCCCGGCCGCGGCCGCAACATGCCCGTCCACTACGGCAGCACCGCCCTGAACGTGCACACCATCTCCTCCCCCCTAGCCACCCAACTGCCCCATGCCGCCGGCGCTGCATACGCTCTGAAGATGCAGCACCTGAGCAGCCCCAAGTCCTCGCCACGCATCGCTGTCTGCCTCTTTGGCGAGGGCGCGGCATCAGAGGGTGATTTCCATGCTGCGTTTAATATTGCGGCTACACGAGGGTGCCCTGTTCTCTTCATCTGCCGCAATAACGGGTATGCGATCTCCACGCCGACGGCGGATCAGTACCGCGGCGACGGAATCGTCAGCCGTGCTGCGGGTTACGGGATCAACAGCATCCGTGTTGATGGAAATGATATCCTCGCCGTACGTGAAGCCACCAAGAGGGCTAAGGATCTCTGCCTCGGCACATCCGACGGCGGTGAGGCGAAACCAGTCTTCATCGAGGCAATGTCATACCGCGTGTCCCACCACAGCACGTCGGATGACTCGTTCGCCTACCGCGCGCGTGTAGAAGTCGAGGACTGGAAGCGCCGTGACAACCCAATCACGCGGTTCCGGAAGTACCTCGAGAACGAGAGGCTGTGGGATGATGCGAAGGAGACGGAGGCGCGGCTGTCGATCAAGAAGGAGCTGCTGAAGGCGTTTTCGGCGGCGGAGAAGGAGAAGAAGCCGGAGATTTTGAGTATGTTTGAGGATATTTATGAGGAGTTGACGCCGGAGCTGAAAGCGCAGAGGGCGGAGTTGAAGGATATTTTGGAGAGGTATCCGGATGAGTATGATTTGTCCGAGTATGACAAGGGGAAGGACTCGTTATAGGATTAGAGATAGGGATATATATTACAAGTTGCATAAACATTACTACACAGTTTTTGGTCAAGAATTATAGTCGTGTATATACTGACATTCAGCTGCTAGTGAAATCTAACACTTCTCTACAAAATCAACGCTATATCCACGTAGGTAAATCTAACATCAACATACCAAAACAACGCTGTGTCCACGTAAGCGTTCCCTACACAAGACATGCTCCAATATATGGCTCTCGCCCGCTATACCCAGTTCCCCACCAAGCTATCCAAACACCCCAACCCAACGCCATGCTTCAAAAACAAGACAGTAAAAGCAAACAAAATCACATCCCCTTCCCCACTTTCACCACCCCCGTAACAACCATCGACCCACTCCCCACCTCCACCCTCCACCCCTCCCGAATCAACATCCTACTCACCGCCGGCCCAACCCTCGCCACGCCCCCCTCACTATGCGTCCCCTTCCCCGTAATAATCTTATACCCTCCATGTCCATTAACACGGTCCCCTAAACCAACCCACCACGCCGTCACCTTCTCCCGCGCGATCCGCACCGCATCCGCTACGCCAATACCGTGAAGATCCAGCTGTGAGGCAGTCGCTTGTCTCGCGGCTGTCGCGTCTGCAGTAGCAGACATGGCGCTCTTAGCTTTCGCGCCGTAGTCTCGGCCGACAGAGGAGTAGTATGCCGCGACGCCGCCCATCAGGGGATCGGACTTGCTTTTTTTGTAGGCGGCGGCGGCTTGGTTGAAGGCTCCGTTGCGGAGGGCCATGTAGTCTCTACCATCTGTGGCGTAAGCAGAGGTTTGCTGCGAGCTTTGTCCATCTGCGTAAACGGCGTTGTGGGATTTTGGTTTTAGCTTGCTCTCGGAGGGGCCAGAGAGGTCGGGGGGTGGGAGGCGGAATTCTAGTTGGATGGGGCTCATAGGAGATTGTGTACCGCTGCTGTATGGACGGGATGTGAGGGCCCTGACGAGGTCGCGGGGTGATGAGTGGGCGGTGGTGCATATTTGGACGATGGCTAGTAGCCTCGTTATCGGGATGGCGGGGTAGTCTTGGTTCAGCTCCAAGGCTTTGAGATGCATGGAACTGTCATTATCGTCGAGTCCGAGCTCTTGGTGGGCGTCAATGATGGCGTTGAGAACTGGCGGGACAAGGGTGCCGTGTTTGTGGTATAATGAGCCAACCTGCTTGGTTGGCATGCCGGTGAGCGTAGAAATGGTGTCTACATCGCGTCTGGCTCTCTCCCACTTGCTCCCAGCAACCTCCGGGCGCGTATCAGAAGTGGACGAGACGAAATTCTGCGCGGATGGTTCCTGTCGCCTTTTCCGATTCCTGCCCTTCTTTTTAGCTGGTGGGAGGTCACTCTCTGAGAACCCCTCGACCCCCTGTTGCCGACCAACGTTTTCTTCGAGGTAAACTTGGTTGAGAAGCTCTTCCATGGCTTTCTCGGTATCGCTATTGCACTTCTTGAGCGTCCACTTAATATCATACGGCTTCAGATCAGGGAATGTCTCCACAAGCACAGCCTCCTTGTCAGCAAGGTCCATCCCCTTGAACTGGGCATCATAGCTATTCCCCTCGCCCCCCGCAGTCTTATCCTGTGAGTTCTGCAAATCCGACCCCTCTAGACCAAGAGTCGCAGAGCCCTGGCTGAACGACGTATCATCCGTCGTGCTACTCCAAGCAAATGTGCTATGCCCCTCACTGTTATCTTGCGCCACAGTATCCCCCCCCTCTCCCACCGTCGCACCACTACTCCCACTCGGATCGAACCCCGTAGATTCCTCAGCATACGCATCTTCTGCCAGCATATCTAAGGTCCTGCATGCATCCTCCAAGTGTTTCGGTAACGAAAGATCGTAGTCTGACAGGATTGCCAGGAACATCGATTCATCCAAGGGCGGGCAATAGCGCAGCTGTGGAGATAACCCGTTAGCACAAATTATGTGCTTTTTTTACTCCCCTACAAGGCGATCTGGACCTACCTTGAGCTCAGCGATGCGATCCCTATCCCCCCCCATTTCCTCCGAGCTCTTGTAGCTCCCCAGCGCCATATTTCTAGAAAATACAGCAAGATGTATGAATGAATTTCAGAATATTAAACTCGCGTATCTAGTCGAAAGGAAGAGAAGGCGGAGATTCGTATGCGTATGTGCGGTCTTCGTAAATAAGGCTGTCGTCCATCTTCGTGTATCTGTTTATTATGGGAGAGTCATTGGTGGGGGTTTGGCAGATGCGCCCGCATTATGACATTTTAATGACCAACGCTAAAAAGGACCCTTGTTAGCTGGGGGAATGGCGCTAATCCTACTCTGTCCAGACAACACCAGTCACCAGTGACTACCATTGATTTATTACTCTTTTGGCAGGCGGCTGAGACGGATGCAGGGTTGTGTAAGTATGAGGTATACACTGGGTGTTTGAATCTGGGGATAGTAAGAGCTGCACAACTAAGAAAGGGAATGATTCACCACACACACACCCCCTCACACACAGCACCAAACACTCCCATTATAAAACAAACCACACTCACATCAAAAACCGATCAATTCCCCTATCTATCTAAGCTAAACTGTCCCACAAAAAGGCATCACCATCAACACATCAACTCCCTCCCATCCCTCCTCCCATCCTCCATCCATCCCAACGCCTAAAACTTTGTGATGCTATCTTTCTTGACGTCCCCTCCCTCCTAAAAAAAAAGGGACGCCATATCTCATGCCTATCATATCTGGGAAGAGGGTTGCAAAAAAGCTCGATAAATACATATTTCCCATTCATTTCCGAAAAAAAGCGTCATAAAAAAGAAGAAGTAACGAAGATAAAAACGTAGCCACACCTCAATGCTTATGCACATTCTCTTTTTTTGGTGGATGTTCGTTGATAAAAAAACGCGGAACTTAGAGAAAGATTTGTCGATACTTTTGTTCGTTCAAGACAGATGGAAAGCCCCCTGTCCCTCCTTAATAGCAGTATCCATGCGACGCTTCATGACTTCCAGATCGGTATAATCAGGCAGCTTGAGATAGTTGACGCACGTCATGACGCTAGGGAGGTAGTCATCCGAGGTGTATGGTGGTTCACTTGGTTTGCAGACTACAGTGAACAACGGCGTGAGGTTTTTAAAGCCTATACATTCAGTCAGTCATGCAAAATGGCATCATGAGGGGGAATACATACCTCCAATAGGAAGCTTCGGGCTCCCCGTAGTGAACTGCAAGAAATCACGACGCTGTGTAGCGCTCAACTCGCTCATAGTCTGGAGGAGGTTCTTTACACTCTTGCTGTCCATATTGAAACCGTGATCGGCCTTGATCGAATCCATCAATGCTGCGATTGTAATTAGTATATAAACAATAATATGCGAATAGGGGTAAACATACTCTCCAAAGACCAATCCTCATCTACACGACCAAACAACATGACCAGCTCGTTCGGGGTGAATGCGCTCAGTGCCGAGTACGGGAACACCTGCGTAAATCCAGTGCGGAACGCGTCGACCTGCCTCTGCACACCACTGCCAAGCGTCATATCGATGACCTTCTCGAGGTATAGGTCTACATTGTCGATAGTGACTGCTGTGTGGTATCCATTGTGAATGAGCTCGATTGTCGAGTAACCCGGCATGGTGAAGTCCAGCCCAAGCTCATCGATACGCACACCGGCGACCAGGATATTCTCAGCGGCAGCGACCTTCTCAGCCGCCGTAAGGCTACCATTCTCGTCAACAGCCTTTTTCGCAAGTACAAACTTCTTGATCAGCTTGAGCGAAGCCGCCAACTGCGCATCGACGGTCTTGACAGCCCCGAGACTAGGCGTGACGGTTGTCGTCTCATCTCCGATTCTGAAAAAGGTAGGATTGAATGAAACATCAATAATACGAGAATCAATCATGGACCTAGCCACAAACTTGCCAAGCATCTTGAACAAGTGCAGGATCTTCTTGCCATTCTCATGTTGTGCCTGCTCCTCAGACATGGGCGCTGGAAAGAGACCGCGTAGACCAAAGGCATACTCATCACTATCGTTACCCTCCGTCTCACGCCACAACTTGAGCTTCTTCTTGGAGAACTCCTTGGACACCGTTGAATAGAACTCCAGCGTAGGCCCAAGTCCCGTTCCTACCTCGTCGAAATATTCGACCTCCAACATGCTCTGGGAGGCACCATAGAGCTCCATAACCTTCAAGGCAGACTCGAGAATCTTGGAACGCGAAATGCGAACCTTCTGGCGCTGAAGACGTCCAAGGAATGGCCGCTCGTCTCTATGGCGATCGCGGCGGGATTCATCCGCAGACTGGGCATTTTGCCAGCGCGTCATTGAGCGTGCGTACCCAAACGACGTCGATTGGAGGAACAGATGTCTCGTCTCGAATGGGAAGAGGAACGGGAACAAATGGGCCAGATCTTCGCTCCAGCTGGGCAGACAATTGCTCGCTACAATGAGCGGCTCCTCAAGTTGGCGATTGAGCTTCGCGGTAAGCTTCGTGTTGACGAATTGAGACAGGGGCTCGACATTGAGCTTCAGCGTGTCCTTATTCTCGGCCAAAACGTCATCGATATTGGCGTTAAGAGCATGAAGAATGTTCAAAAGACGAAGGATCGAGGAAGTGGCTGGGTGCTTGTCTAATGAAGCTGGAATACCAGACGCGGTTGTCTCAGCAGCCTCATTTGCTTGCGTGAAGGAGCTTGGCTCAGCTGGGGGAGGTCCTGCAACACGCTTGAACTTGATCGCATGAACACCCGACCAAACGTTGCGGCTTGTCTGCTCATCAATCTGCCCAGTAGTGCTGTGAACAGCTCTGTAGATTGTAATCTCATTAGAGATTGGCTTGTCATCGAGGCTAAACTCAATATGCCAGTCCTGAGGGGTGGCTTGGATTGCCGCCGCATATGACATCGGCCTGTTTGACTGAGTTGGAGTGGCAGCGGCTGGTGGTGCAGATGTAGCTGGCTGCGCGGAAGATAGGCCTTGTAGGGCTGCCGAGCCTGACGGTGCTTGTGCTGGCGTAGCCACCTTGGTTCCGTCCTCCTTTCTGGCTGTAATCTTTCCACCAACTGCAACCTCAAGGTTAACAGCTCCAGGATCCTCGCCATTGTCCTCCTCCATCTCTTCATTGAGCTCGCCAACAATCGCATCAAGGGCAGCGCTATCATCCATCTCATCATCTTCCGAGAGCATTCTCTCGTCAGCACACTCAAGGGCACCCTGCAAGCTATCATCATCTTGCTGAGGGGGTGGTGGCGGAGGAGGAATTTGATCCGACTGGGCTTGTCGACGGCGACTAGAGCGACGGGCGGACTTTTCTTGCGGGGTTGCAGACGTAGATTGCGTAGCCGACGCCGGAGTTGCAGTTGGTGCAGTCTTCGACTTGTGCCTACGAGAGCTTCTAGGAGCGGCGGGAGGTGGAGGAGGAGCCGCGTGTCCAGCCATGGCAGCAGCAAATTGACGTTCTGCCAGTCTCGAGGCCGCGCTAGGAGGTCCGTAAGGATTGGCCATGCCTGCCGCTGCAAGAGCTGCAAGAGCACCACTGAGCCCATCACGATGTCTGGAGCTTCTTGAGCGCTCAGAGATACTGATGCGAGGGCGTAAATAGTCGTCAAGAGCCTTGAAAGTTGCGATTGCATGGATAGACACCATAATATTGCGGTACGCACGAGGGATATCGGAGTCATCATCCGCAACAAGCTTCAAGCGAATCTGTTTCGCAAGCATAGATGCGGCACTGCTCCTATTGCCATCGAACGTATTCTGGTGAACAGTGACAACCTCGAAATGCTCAGTACGACTAAGCAAATCTTGCAGCTTGTGGATGAGAACACTGAATGGTGTGGCTGGAGAGTCTGCAGTCGCCGTCTTTGGCTTTCTGTTAACCGTTCGGCCCATGAACACCTCGAGGAACGCCGATCGAGCGTCATTGGCAAGCTCCTCATCAGGGTTGTTGAAGACTTCCAAAAGCACACGAACGACTTCAGAGTTCAACAGCTCTGCGCTTGTAACGCTCTCCAGCACATCGCCATCGAAGTACGCAGCCAGTTGGTCAAACAGTTCGACGCCATTCCCGAATTGCTGGCGGAGGTAGAAATCCTCGATCTTGACTGCCAAATCCTGCAAGTTCGATAGAATCTTTGTCGCCTTCTTCTTCATAATCTTGCTGTTCTTCTCGTTCTCGTGGACCTCGAGGAACTTCTTGGCGCGCTGCGCAATAAGCTGCTGCATTGTCGTCACCCCCTCGGGCAATGAAGGGCGCTGGCCGTCCAATGACACGCTGGATGTCCGGGAGCTTCCATTGCTCACCGATCTATCATCTTGAGGGTCATCCATGTCAACGTCATTCTCATCATCATTGTCGCCATCTGAGGAGTTATCATCTTCATCTCTATCATTGGCGACCGCTGGTTCAGCCGGAGCACTGTCCGCGACTACAGCTGTAGTCTCTGCCTCGGCATTCTCAGTAGCATCACCTGACTCGGCCTCCTTATCCTCTTCCACTACAGGCTCTGCAGACTGAGCAAGTTTGGTAATCTCAGTGATGACACCCTCGCGGTAGAACTGGTAACGGTACACGTCATCCAGACGGGTCAAGAGCAACTCTGCAGCCTGAAGAGCCGAGTTCACCAAAGTTGGGTGATCCTGCTGAGACAAAATAGCAGCCAAGAACGATGCGTACGGCAAAGTCCTAAGGGCCTCCATAATAATATCTCTATCCAGCGTAGACAACATCTTCAACTGCGCCGTGAGAACCTTCTGGCGAACACTGAGGTTAACCGTGCTCGAGAACGCATCTGTAAGCGTGGGGAACAGGATGACAGCAAAGCGCTTCAATTCCTCCTTGCAGCCCTCAAGAAGTTCGATTCGCTTCTCATTCAGCGACTTCTTCCGCGACGACGTGCCCGATGGCTCTGAGGCAATCGCAACCTCGAATGCATCATCCATGAAAGAAGGCAAATCCTGCGGCACGCCAGGAAGAAGCTCGCAGATGACATTTAATGTCTCAATAACCTGCTCTCGAGGCCTGTGGATCAGAGCCTGCATAATGACAACGCTGTCTAACTTAGAGGCAACGTCGTGGACGCCATTTGGCGGTGATACACCGGTCAAAATCTGATATAGTGTCTCGACCACGTTCATCTTAAAGAGTTCCGCAGAGAGAGAAGGGCTTGCTTTCGCTGTGAAGGCCAGAACCCTAAGGAACTGCGTGTGGATGCTTGGACCGATCAAGTTGGTGGTGCCAGGCAGGAGCAGGCGCAGAATAGCTTTCAGGAGATCGCTGCTAACAAGCTCCTCAAGCTTAGCCGGCTGATATCTGAAACTCTCCACCACTCGAGATACACACAAGGAGCCTTGCTCCACAACCTTCTGGTCGTTGCTGCTAAGAACATTGAGCAAGATCGGCATAACATCGCGAATAACCGGGAACGAATCCTCTGGGATATTTCGGCAACAGTTTGCAGCTGTAGTAACGGCGGTTCTTTGTGTGCTTGTAGCAAAGAAGTCCAGGTAGGTCAGGCAAGCTGTGAGTCCCCCCTCGCGAACAATGGAAGCCGGATACTCGACCGAGATCTTCTCCAGGGTGCTCAAAGCCTGCTCTGCCAAATCGATATAATGGATTTCGAGGAGCTTCTGACAAAGAATCGGCACCGCACCGCCATATACGACGTTTGCTGTGCTCGCCGGCAGAGCCTCCATCAGGTTGGCAATGCATCGACATGCAAGAAGCATCATCTCCGGGTTTTCCTCTCCGAAATCCGAGGGTTGCATCAAGGTCACCAACTCCTTGACAAAAGCGTCAGGAGAGAAGTGCCCAGACAGGTTATCTTCCGTAGAAACGAGCAGGATCTCCGACAGCTCTTGAAGTGCAATAAGTTGCATGGAAGGGTCTTCCTTCCGCTTTAGGTTGCTCAGAATCTCGCGCAGCCTTGACGACACCCCAGACATCATGCCGCTGAGGGCCCTTAACGTGTTCGAGAGGCCATGTGGTGGGCCTCCTGGGCCGCCAAACCCTCCAAACGGATCATCATCTTCGTCTTCTTCATTGAATCCGCGCGGCAGATCGTCATTGTCATTACCATCACTGTCATCTTCGTCGTCGTCATCCTCATCGCCAGGCTCGACCTCATTGCCCTCGTTGGGGTCCGTCTCGGCTTCGGCAGTTTTGTGTTGCTTCTTCGACTTTCGTGGTGCGGTTGGTGTTGCCGCTGCTGCAGCTGCCAAATCTAATAGAGATAACATTAGTACTGTAGTAGGTTTTTCCTCGATCTGTGTCACAAACCTGGGTTGCTCTTCTTGTTTCTATTAGACTTGCGTGTTGCTGAGCTAGCCGCGCTTCCTCCCTCATTTGCTGGGCCAGCAGAGGCTCTATTCCCATTGTCAGTAAATCACATATACCACACCATCCTCCACCAGTATCACTAACCCCGGACTCGACATGACCGCTGTAGATTTTCCCTTCCTCTGTCTCCTAGGTGGCGCCACTGGTGGTGCAACCGTAGTCTCCTGTTCCGTGGCCCTCTGTCGTTTCTTTTGTCGTTTCGACTTTGCCGGTTTCGCAGGTTCGGGCTCAGGAAGAGGGCTGGGCTCGCGTTCAGCAGCCTTGCGCTTCCTCGATGGGCGGGTTGGGGGAGAAGGTTGGGATGGCGTGGCAGCACTAGGCGGGGCTAGATCGGAGGTAGTAGCTGCTTGCCGGGCGGACGCACGAGTGTTTCTGGCAGACATGAGTGACTTGTTCTATATTATACCCGACTCTATTCCCAACTTCCCACGGCTACTGCAGATGGCAGCCCGTTGAAGGTTGAGGGTGAGCCAAGTGTGATCTGGAGTTGTGTGTATACGGCTTGGAGATAGAGAGATAGAGAGAGCCGAGGAGTGTGGCTCGCGGGAACAAAAGAAGAAGTGGCGAGGGAAGATAAAGATTGCGCGAGTATGTACCTGAGACTAGAATTGAGAGAAGAAGGGGTCGCAGAATGGAAAGCGTCAGAAGTCGGTTCGTTCTCGTCAAAAATCGAAGGAGCAACCGATCTCGTGCGCTGCGAATGCGTGCGTTCCTGTGCCATCGATTACGCCATTAGGCGGGATAACAAGAAGATCGTATAATGGGGGTATGTTGGAGATTCACAATAGAGAACATGCAATAGGTGAGAGAACAAAGGATGCAGGCCCTGAATAATGAACCAGGTGGTGTGAATTTGTTGGGGGCGGAGGATGTTTGGTAGATGCCGAGAGGTTCGTTTGAGGCGAGATAATGTAAGTGCGGTTATGACAAAAGTGGTGCACAGCAGCCACGTCCGTGTCCGAGATGGCCACCGCACTCTCTGGTTCCGTCACAGTAGTGGGCCAAGTCACTATTGGCGCTTGCGCTTGCCGCTTGCCGCTTGCCGCTAACTAGCGTTCTACTGCTGACTGGGGGTTCAGAGGCTACCCTTGTCTCACACTGTGCAGGTAGATCGAGCTCGTGATAATGAGCTCATGTCTCCTATTTAAGCTTCAAGAACATAATTATACATATATGAACAGATGCATGAAGTGGGCAAGAGGCACATACTAACAGTCGCATACAAAGGGGTACATACGCTCCCCATTATACCTCACACAATCACATTGTCAAACCCAAAGAACAGCTCATGCCACAACAAAAATTCCTTTTAACATTGCATCAGAATCGAAGGTGTTCTACGAACGTGGTATCTCATATCCTAATACTCTACTGTACATACTGTACAGCTCACTTTTTGGAATTATGCAAACCCGAATATCCCGCCTCCTGCGGGAATGTCTCGCTATGTCTCACCTCCCTCTCGGCGGGTATAACTCAAATGGACGACAAGGCGCTGCCGCTAATAAAATGGCGCCTGAATATGAAATGTTGGTGTAAAGTTGGGGGTAGGGACGAAAGTTAGAGCGAAAGTCGGGGGTGAAAGCTTATGTGAAAGTTGGGGGTGTAAGCTGTTGCGAAAGCTTGTGTGAAAGTTGGGGAGTAAAAGTTGATGTAAAAGCTGGGGCGAAAGATGGTGTGTGCGAATGTTGATGTGAAATAAGTGACCAGGTTATCACTGCCCGTAGGCAGCCCAGGTGCTGTGTGCTTCGAGCAATTCTGTGACAATGCGTTAGTATTGATGCATGTAACCGCCGACATAAGAACACCACTTACTTTGTAAAACCCAAACCTGCCCTCCCCGATCCTCACACGCAAATTGCAAGCCACTCCCATCTACGAAATCAAGCACGACACTGTTGGGGAGCTCCTCAGCCTCCATATCAGGGATAGCCGGTGTGCGGAAATCGCTGAGGTGGTACTTCTTCACTCCCGCCGCCTTGTCTGTTGACTTACCCGCCTGGGACTGAGTCAGGATCAGAAAACCCTGAGAATCGAGGCGCATAGCGCGCCTCTTCCAGAGCAGGTTGTCCGGAAACTGCACATTGACATCGCCCATCTCCACCATTGTGGTGGCGGGACCAGACACGCTGGAGTAGTTTGAAGGGCTCATGGAGACACCTGTCGCAGGCGGCTCAGACTCTTCCCTAACAGTAGGAGACATGGCGTGGGACAGCGTCTTGCGGCTAGACGAGAACGAGGACGACATGCGGTGCAGCATGCGGCTTGCGCGGCTGGCCTTTTTCTCGGTGTTCTCGTCGCTCGTCGAAGGTGACAGTATACTCGAAGTAGGCGACATAACATTGCCAAACTCGCGGCTCGATCGGCGGCTGCTGATCGAGAGCGGTCGTCCCGACGAGCCTTGATGGATAGATGACGGCCTCGAGGGGGAGCGCATAGACATCGCGCTGGAAAGAATTCCTGGCTCGATAGTCATAGACTTGCGGCGCTCAGCAAATGAGTTTCGGGTCTCGCTAATAAGCTCTTTAACGACCGTGATAGAAGACCTTCGCTCCTTCTTAGCTGGCGTCGCAGGTAGCTCTCTGTTCTCTATTGACTCCTTCATTGGCAGCTGGACTGGGGCTGGTTTAAATTTTTGGTGATCAATCACAAGAGGTGACTGTTTTAAGGAAAGGGTGGTGTAATCCGATGGCATATCGGATTTTGTGGAGTATGGGTGGTTTGGATCGCGGATGATGCGTGCTGTCACTGAGATAGACTCAGGGCGAGCTCGTGTGGTGTGTGTGTTTGTTGGGGAAGAGTTGAATGCGTCCGTCCTGTTTTTAATCGAGTATGAACGGTCGCGATTCTTAAATTGTTCGGGCGAAGAATCACGGGACATTGACGGCGAAGGCGACTGTCTGGTCAAAGAGTTGGCTCTCTCGGCAATCGACGGCGACTTAGAGCCTCCAGCGCTTTGTGATTTCCGTACAGCAAAGAAGGTTGGAGTTGTGCCAACAGCAGGTCCAGTGCCTTGCGGGGCTACAGGGGTTCCGGTTGTGCTGGAAAGTTTCTCCAAAGCCTTGATTCTTTGCGAGATTCCAGATCCAACGTTCACCTTCTTAATGACCGGTGAGGACGATGACTGCTGGTTAATGCGGTTGAGATATGCTGATCCTGCTGATACCGATCGTGTGGGCTCCAGCTGCTGAGGTGTCAGGTGCTGATTATCCTTCTTCGACGGGTTCGAAAAGGCGCGGGAGAATCGATCAGACACACTCGGGCCCCTCTTCGCATCCCGTGGAAAGGCTGGAGTCATTGGTGACTTGGCAACTGAAATTGGTTTCGCTTCCTGAACAGTAGCTGACTGCAGCTCATCCATGAAATCTTCGTTGTTTAGGAAGTCAACTTCCGAGTTAGGCCGGCTCATTTGCAAATCCGTGCGAATAGGCTCCATCAAGGCTCGCCGTCTTTTGGGCGATTCGCTCCGCGGGGCTCCGTCACTGCCATTGGATTTAGCTGCACCAGCGCCATTATTTGACTCCGGTTCCGCAAGACTTTGTGAAGAGAATTTCGACCTAGGTATCTTCATTGGAGCCTTCACCTCCGGCAGAGATTCATCTCCAAGATCCTCTGAAACCACAATCTTGCCTTCAGCCTCCTCATTCTGCTCGACTTGCACAGGCATGGCTGAAATTTCAGTCACGATGTCTGTAATAAACGCAGATGGTGGCTTGTCTTCCGACACCTCCATCTCTGGTGCCAATTCCTTGACCCCTGGTTCAGGGTGAGGATCAGCCACGGTAGTGCTCTCTGCCTGCTCAGTTGGTAAATCAGACTTTACAGGGTCTTCCTCGACTATTGGTGCCACCTCAGGTACCTCTGGGACAACTACTGTTGGCACCTCTTGTTCCTGCGTCTTGGGGGCCTTATAAATGGTGGCTGGGAGTTGCTGGGCCTCAGCAATGATTTCTTTTTCAGCCACGGCAACATCGTTGTCAAGCTCTGTCGGTACCTGTGATAGACTCTGTTCAACGTGATCTGACTTGTGACCATTGTCCGCCGGAGTAGCATCATCACTCTTGCTTACATCCTCCACGGCGGCAGCCTCTTTATTTACTGCAGAAGCTTGAATTGTCTCATCCGTTGAGTCGGATACCGACGAAGCTCGAGTCGACTCTGCTGGTTCCGAAGCCGTAAGTGGTGTCGCAGGATCAGAGCCGTTGGCCGTCGCATCAGATTCAGTAGCGCTGGTGGTAGATGCTGCTAGTGGGTTTTCTGGTTCCTCCTTGGTATCATTTGGTAAAGTTGGCGTAGTCTCCTCCTCCGTGAGCTCCTCGGCGACAGCAGGTGCAGCCTCGGCAGAAGGGGTAGGCTCAACAGTAGGGACAGACTCAGTAACAGGAACAGGCTCCGCAGCGAGGACAGGTTCAACTGCAGGAGCAGACTCGACTGTTTTCTCCGCCTCGGTTACTGTACCCGATGGTAGTGACGGCACCAAGTGCTCTTGTAGCAGGGCATTCTTCTTTTTCTTCCGCAGCTCCATAGCCTTCATAAGCCTTGCCTTTTCCGGAGTCATTGTTGGCATTTTCGAGGTAACAGTATTTGTAGACATTGTGCTTGTAAAGGAAGCACCAGAGCTAGTTGTTGGTCGGCCTCCACTCGTATATGGTCGAACGACCTGGTCGTCGGGGTTGATTGTTGGATCGCCAAGTTGTGGGGGTGAAATCATCATAGTGGGGTTCACGCCAGGGTGTTGCGACTGTGGTCGTTCCTTTGGCCTCCTAGAGCTTCTGGAAAATAGCTTAACATTAGCAGGTAAGGTAGACACTGGCCTGTAATTTGCGGAGGAGGATGTCTGTGGTCGTCCAGAGGTGTCAAGCGAAGGGCGCGGGCCAAGTTTTATCTTTGGTCTCCCAGGTGCTGGATAGGAACTATAGTTACTGAAGTCATCTTGCATGGACGAGCGACCTTCGTCGAGGGACTGTCTTGGGGATTCTGAAGTGTGGTCTACGGAAGATTGTACGCTGGGGTCGGCGCTTATGCTAGGCGTGAGGTTGAGCGACTCGGAATCTTGTTCGGGAGTTGTTTCTGAGTCCTGGGGGTTATAGGTCATAGACGTGAGGAGTTCGGGTTGTTCTATGCTGGGTGATTCTTCTTCAGTCGGGTCACTGTCTCCGTCAATAGACGATGCTCTTATGGTAGAAGCTCGCTCCTCCATAACAGTTGATTGTCTGCGATCCTCTTCCTCATCCTCCGCAATTTCCATCAACCTCCGCCTCCTCAAAGAACTCGTCGATGAAGAGGTGGAGCCAGATGCGGTATGCAAAGAGCAAGCAGCAGACAAAGCACTATCCTTAAGCCCTTTCGCAGTATCAATCGAAAAAGAGGTATCGTATGGGGAGAATCTGTCGGTAATAGCGTTGAAGTGCACAGTAACTCGGGCTAGATATCGGATCTGTCAGTCACCAAGATCCCAATTCAACTTTTCGGCTCCCAGAAGCGTACGCACCTTGGATCAGTCTCGAGCAGCCCTCGGGGACGTATTTGATCAGAACATTCCTCCGCCTATATTTGAGAAAACCAAACAGCGGCGACGGCTCCTCGTAACTCGCGATAGCATTCCGGATCTCCAGTATCCCATTGTTACCGCGCCCCAACACGTCTATCTCGTCTCGCGTCACATATTTAAGGAGGAACCTGCAAATGCGCTTCGGTCAGGGTGCTATCCCTTCAAGATTGGACCCTCGACGTCTCGGGGGGAAACTCACCATCCTCCGGGCTCCGCGATGGCGGCATCGTGGGCCTCTTTGACTTTCAGGTCATCCAGACCATTTAACGACATCTCCCTGCTCCCACGGAATCCAAATCGGTGTTTACAGAAGCAGGTTTCAGCGAGATCCCGTTTGGAGCGATAAAGGCACGCAAGGAAGATGTGTGGTGGCTGTCGGTTTTCAGGGGTACGGGCTGGCAGGTGTGCATTGGCACAGGCCGTTGGAAGCGCTCACGGAACATGCAACAAGAAATAATGAATTTTGCGAATTCGAAGCAAAAGAAGCAAGGGCGAAGTAACGGAACGAATAACAACAAAAATAAAAGGATTATAATAATAAGGCAGGATTCGCAAAAGAGAATATAGTGGTCGGATTGGCGCAAGGATTGGGAAGAGAAACGGTAGAGGTTAGTATTGGGCGCACGAAGCAACAGAAGCACACAAGGACAAGGACACGGACAGATTGGGGTTGGAGAGGGATATTTTGGCGTGGCCGTATGGTCGTTTGGACAGCCAAGGAGAAGAGAGAAGAGCACAGAGCGAGCACCTACCATACAAAAGAAGCTCGAATCCACTCCAATTAGCAGGGTAACAGGGTAGTAGGGGGGGGGGGAACAGGGGGGGTTGTGGTTCAGTGGTTGTATGGTAAACTCCACACACGCGCCCCATGCCTGTATTAATCCTCGATGCAAGACACACGGACCGGCACGTTTGGGCGTTTCAGGTTCATTTTAAGTGAGGGACCCGTCCTTTTCCGTCCAGCATCAGATTGTATGTAACATGCCACAAACACTGTGCTGATTGCGAGTAAGTAGAGTATTCATAGCCCTGAATATTGAAGCGTCGGTTGTATGATATATGAATATGCCGTATGCCACAGAAGGGTCTTGATCTGCGCGTCTAAAGGCATAAATAACAGCGTTGTGAAGCTCAGTTTCCAAGTCCGCGGCACCGATCAAGGTGTCACTGTATGCATTGTTTTAAGATTATATATGTGTCAGAGAAAAGAATAACAAAACCCCATCCTCGCGTGTCACCGAGCCCGATGGTCAATTGATAGATCAGTCGGGAAGGGGAAAGGAAGAAGGATAACTGAGGATTTGATTTGCCAGGTATACCAAGATAGTCCAAGATCATCTGCTGACATAATCATCCTTCACAACCCCCTACTTTTGTTCCTGGTTCAATACTCGAACTCCTAAAAATCACATGACCTACGTCACACCACACCTCCCAAAGACGCAACCCGGTCCAAAAATTATTGCACCTACTCGAAACCTCATCCAACAGCACCCGCAAACCTCGAAACAACCACATCATCAACCCGGCCCCGCAAACCCGACCTCACCTGCCATCTACCATCAACCTCCGACCTCACACCCCACAAGACAAACACCCGCCACAATGGTCGAACTCGTCGAAGTCGAAGACGAGTCCTTCGAGACAAAGCAGGTCGGCCCAGACGAGGAGGAAGACTACTACACCGACACTGGTACTTCCCCCATTCCCCTCCCCCCCTCTCCCTCCCCTCCTCATCTCTAACCCCCCGCCAGACTCCGAGATCTCCTCCGACGACGAAGACGCCCCCCCCACCCTCGACGAGTCCCTCTCCGAGCGTCTCCTCGCGCTGCGCGACATCATCCCCCCCACAACCCGCACCGCCATCTCCTCCATCTTCAACACCACCTCCGGCTACGTGACTTCCACCCTCGGGTTCGGCGGGAAGGCGCTGTTCGTGCTCAGCACGAGCGCGCTGCTGCTCGGTGTGCCGTGGGCGCTTGCGTTCGCGGAGGAGCAGCAGATTGCGGATATGGAGAACGAGATGCGTGCTAGGGAAGCTGGGTCTGAGGTAAGCTAATCCCTCCTTCCATCCCACGCCACTACTCTCTCGAGGGAGAGAGGGTCGTTTGGACAACAGACGAATGGAATACTAACACACACACAGCTCCTCGCCGCCCCCGGCACAACAGCCGAGCAACTCAGTGCCCAATTAGGGGCTCCCGCAGCCGCGAGCCCAGCGTTGTAAAGTAGAGGGACATCATACGCCTTAATGTCGGTGTAGGAACAGGAATAGATGGAATGTAACGGGCATGGAAAACGGTTGGGTTTTGACGCACGGCGAGTTGTATATGTCGTTGAGCTTGTAAAATTATTATTATATGTGTATCAAGAGAGCTGAATGGAAGGGGATACAAGGTCTGCTGCTGGTTTGTCTGATGCGATGCAGCGTGGCTGGGGGGTGAGGGGGGACTACAGTATGTCTAGTTGAATGAAACTGTTTTGTCTAGTCAAGCATCTGTGTTGTGTTATTGGCGGTGGTGATGTTAAATTTATATTATGTTTGATTACCCATGGAATCAAACATAGAATATACAGATAAGCCATCTACGGAGCCAACACTCCCAATTATATACAGAGCACTTCCATACATATCCCATCCACCGTCATCTCACCCCCAAGACAAGACCAACACAACACCATCACCTCACCTCACCTCAACCCCCTCTCCCTAGTCCTCAAACTCCTCCCCCTCCCCCCCTCCAAACTCCCCACCGTCACCGCCCTCGCCTTCTCAATCCTCTCCGGCTTCTTCCCCTCCATCCTCGCAATCATCTGCGCCCGATGCCTCTCCCCCTCCTCATCCTCATACAGCAACTGCTGCGTCATCGGCGGCTCCTCTGCCTTCTCCCCCTCCTCTTCCACCAGTCCCCCCGCCAGACTCCCCAAACTATCCACCTTGGCCAGCGACTTCCTCTTCCCCGCTGGCCAGTGAACAGCCTGTCCCCCGCTCGCCGTGCTATCCACAGAACTCGCCCGCGACACGACGGAGATATTACTAGGTGCGCGCCCGAGGATGCGGGAGGGCTTGCGCGCTGTTCGCTGCTGAGCTGCGGATTCGGTGCCGCCGCCAGAGGCCGAGGGGCCACTGTTGGGCGGGTTCTTGGATTTCGCGAGGAGAGATGTGATTGCGCTGCTGATCTCCTGGCTGTCTGTGCTGGATGTTGTGGCGGAGGGTTTGGGTTGGGAGACTGGGGATTTGCGGGGGGGGTTGGAGGAGATCTCTGTGAGGGGTTCCAGTGGTGAGTCGGTGTCGTGGTGGTCGAGGGGTGGTTGGGTTGGGGGTGTTGGTTCGGTTGGTTGCTCTGTTGCTTTTTCTGTTGCTTTCTTTGGGATGAGGAACCCTCCTATAGCTTCTGTGGGTTCGTCATCGTCGTCATCGTTATCGAATGCGGTCGTATCTCGTGATATTACCGTCGTAGGACGGCTGATTCCTTCCGATGTCATACTCTTCGAAAAAGGTAGATCTTGAAGAGACTCAAACTCATCGTGTTCTGTCTCTTTCCTCACCATAACTTCAGAAGCTGATCTTCTCTCCGATACACCGCTCTTGTTTCCCTTAGACCGAAGGAGATACGGTTTATATGGCTGTTTTGAGCATGTCCTGATAGACTCTAGCAGCCAGTCTATTGAAACGACTGGGATTCTCCATTCTTTGGCCCGTTGCAACTTTTCTACCCTACTTTGTTGAGTAGCGTTGCATATTAACACGGAGGTTTTCTCCGAGAAGTATTCATCATACGTAGCGCCCAAGATAGCGGCGGCCTTCGAAAGATGAAGTAGATGGAATCCAGTGAAGCCAGTCGTCGAAATAACTAATTGTTTGAAGCCATCAATGGAAGTAGACGGGAAGGGAAGGTCGAAGTAGCTTGCGGAATGTTCGAGGCACTCGTTCGCTTCAAGGCACCGCTCCACCCACCATTCGGTGACAACAGGCGTGCCTTCGGGGATCGGTGGCAGTCCTTCAATCGCAAAGTCATGAGGCACAACCATATAGTTCTTAAACGGGGGTGTTGCAACAGGCCAATCATCGATTCCCCGGACATCCCCATCGTGTGACAGAAGGTGTCGCGATAATGTTTTCGCCTTTCTCGGCTCGAAACCATGAATACAGAAACGGCACTGACTAAACGCGGCACGTTTCATGCTGATCGGTGCACTTGTCTGAGCCATTCCAGCGGTCAAAATTAATTCGTCAGATGACGTCCGTTGTGATGTTTGGCCACCTCCAGGTATTCCTAGTGGTGGTTGTTCGGAGTCCGCATTCTTGTTTAACAATGTACTGCCACCACCGACAATATCGCCCCAAACAACTTCATTCTGAATGGTAAGTTTTTTGCTCAGTGTCCTGCGCAACTTTCGGGTGCCATCTTCGACAGGTTCGTTTTCCCTCGGCCGTTTTCCAAGCGGAGACGAAGCATTTCGACGCACCCAGGCCCCCTTCCCTCTTTCTTCTGCCGGGGTTTCGGGGTGGTATAGGTTCTCATCCAGTATCATTCCTCGTTGTATGCTATCGTAAAGCCATTCTGCTGAGACGAGTCGGATCTTCCAGTCCTTGGCAAATTTATATTTCTTTCCTTCCGGTCGGCTAGCTATCAGATGAGTGATGGATCTAGTAAGATCTCCGTGGTATTCTCCTCCGTTTGAGCATATAAGATTTATGATATTCGTCCTTTCGGCAGCTGTATTCATGACTTAGTTTGGCTCATAACGAAGGTATGACAGTATATACTTACAGTCTTCAAATCCAGTCATACAGACAATTAAAGAAGCTAAGGTTGGCAGGGTATGTTCAGCTTCGAGGGCCTCTAGGTCAATGTGCTTGTCGGAAATCCACAGTAGGCGGATTGCCTCAATCCAGCCCACAGTCAAGATTTTGACATCTGGGCGCTCCTTCGCAACGTATCGGTATTTGGGGGTGTCGTATTCTCCGACGATGAGGTGTGTAACTTCGGAAGTTAAGTCATACTTATGTTGCGCTCCCATTTGCTCGGCCTGTTTGGCCAATGCAGTCTATCGAGCAACGGGGTTAGCAGGAGTACTCGAAGTACGCGTCGGAATACATTAACTGCAAGCCGACCTGTGCTTTTTGGGGGTCGAGCGCCTACCCTGGTGTCAGGCGGGATTGATGTGCAGCATACGACTACGCCGCGAAGGGGCACAGAGGGGTCAAATGCAGCGGGTTGTGGTTGCGAGGTTATAGAAGCAGCCGGCGAGGGCAGGGAGGGACCCCTCGAGCCATTGTTCACTTCCATAGCCAGGCATGAAAGGTGAGAGCGGCTCCGGCTGCGAGAGTTTGAAGTAGAGAGAGGAGTAGTATCCTGAATTTATGCAGGCAGGATAGAGACGTCGAGGGGGTTATAAGCTGTAATCGATTGCTCTATGGTGGTCGGTGGACTGTTTGGAATGCTAAATTCTTGGGAGCTAATGGTTGTCGCGTCTGTGGTTTGTGTAATCAATCCGCGCTATCACGTGCCTCGAGTACCAGTTTGTTCCTGCATGGGGTAAGAGGGACCTGCTACCCTGACGGTGACGGTGATATCATGCACATTAGCCGTCATAGACTACCCAGCTATTTATTATACTTTTTAAAACAGTAACTATAAATAAAATAATTGAAATAGAGGCTCTAAATAATATGTAAAGTATTTGCTCTTTTCCATTAGCTACTTACTAAGAACTAAAGTTAAAAAGAAGAAACTCTGCCAGCTTTAACTAGAAGTCCCCTCTTTAGACTTCCAGGTGGCAAGGATGCTAGGGTCGTGTGCTAATCACCATGACACGTGCCACTTAACCCCCCTGGCAGTCGCGATTGATAACTAACTTTTTGTAACTGTGACATCATCGCCGTGGCCAGTCAACTTTCCACTTCGCCCGCCCCTCATAGCTAAGTCGTCAACATCCACTATCCTCGAATTTGCAAACTCTTCAGAGCCCAGACTGGGTATATTGAGGGCCAGATCTTGAGAGCGTTATATCTCATATTAAAGGACTGCCACTTGTAATGAGAAGAGGAGTGCATCATGGCTCCGCCCGGTCCCAGAGGATTTTCAATCCCAGGTGCGCCTACCCGCGGAAATAGGATGCGCGCTATAGCAGGGGAAGAAAAATCGCCATCTCATAAGAAACCAATTACGAGAGTAGGGAGCTGGCCAGCAGATGCCGACAGGCCTCTGGCCGCTGCTAATGGCATATCATGTCGGATACAGCTTGCTGAACCGCATATCTATGTCTATGGACTCAAACCTGCGAACCGCGACATTGCCTCCGATCAATTTCCGCCTGCAATTATTCGCGGAAAACTTATACTGAAGGTCGAAAAACCAACGAAACTTAAGGCGGTGACTTTGAACTTTTATGGGCAACAGCGAACAGAGTGGCCCGAGTGTAAGTCTTACCTTTTAATATCTTGGATTATGAGCTGTACTGATATAAACCATAGCATTCCCCCCGAGTTATGTGGAGCACCACGACGAGAAGAGACTCCAATACCAGGTCCTGCCATTTTTCAATGCTTTACTCCCTAATGAAGATGGCGGATACGGGGCGCAGTGCAGTTATGTTATTGAAGATCGTGGGCCGACGACAACATCACTAAGAATAGATCCAGCGCTATCCGAAGCCCTGACTAAAGTTATGAATGGATCTAAGAAAAAGGCAAGACCAGTTTTAACAGCTCGCGAACAGAAGACCCTACAGAAGCGCCTACCGTGTAGCTCGGTTCGTTCTAACAGCTTCGGAAATGAGCAAGCATCGAGGGCGTCCGCGAGGCGAACAGGCTCTGCGCCGCAAATGGGATATAAGATATTCCCCCCAGGAGTATACGAATATTCGTTTGAGATTACACTTGATCATAGATGCCCAGAAACCATGAATCTGCCCATGGGCAGTGTACATTGGAGATTGGAATCTCTTGTTGAGCGACACGGGACATTCAAGACAAACCTGCGTGGCAAGCAAGAAGTCCTTGTTGTGAGGGCTCCACAGGTCAACGCTGAAGACCAGTTATTGGAGCCAATTGATTTTACCCAGAACTACGACGAATTTCTCTGTAACACATTAATACAAGGACGTGCATTTCCGATTGGAGGCAAATTGCCAGTCACCTTCACGTTTACGCCCCTGGAGAAGGTTGAAGTACGTGCAATCTGGGTTTCTATCGTCGAAGAAACCAAATATTATTGCCGTGACGGATTGCACAGTAAGGAGGGTGCAACAAGGGAAGTCAAGCTATTTGAGAAGCGGGCGGGGCAGCCAACTCGAGAAGAGTATGAAGGGGTCGATTTCAGATTTTTAAATGGCGGAGAACTTAGTCCTGAACAAAGGGCAGAGGCAAGAGCTCAGGCAGAGTCATTACGAAATCAAGTGTCTATCGCCACCGGGGTTGCTCCTGAGCCATTGCCAGAGGCTGGTGACAATCTTCTAGGGGATCTCGACCTAGGGCTTGATCATTTCATTAGCCAGACTGTGATGCAGATTGATCTTAAACTCCCCACTTGCGAACAAATGCGCAAAAACACGTCACAAATACTTCATCCAAGCTCAAGTTTTAAATCTATTCACGTCGAGCACTTCGCCAAGGCAAGTCAATTCGTGGGATTTTTCTTGTAGACTTTTACTAACTTGGCACAGTTTTATCTACGCATGGCAAGATTTAAAACCGACGAATCAGGGGTTTCAAAAAAGGAGGAATTTACTAAAGGGTTTGCTGTCGGCATCTCGCTTTTGTCGTGCTTAGCAACACTAGATCGTACCACGCTCCCGATATATAGTGACGACTCCAACCCCGGGGCTCCCAGCCAGACCGCCGAGTGTGGCTGCCCGAATGCAAACACTATTAACATTTCTTCCTTGGCGACAGGCTCTCGCAACGACCTTTTGACGGGATTTAATAACATTGGCGGTTCAAATCCCACTGCTCCACCATCCTGGCCTGGGGACAATTCAACTCCTCGCATACGGCCCATACAGATGATGAGATACCCTAGCTACGCGCCCCCACCATTCGATGCCGACCAGCCCCCACCACCCATCACTTCCCCACCACCAAACTACGACAATGTCGTCGGCACTCCCAGCCATGATGGGCTCGCAGACTATTTTTCAAGGATGGGAAACATGTACGACGAGAGTCAAGGCGAAGATGAAGGCGAGGACGAGGATGAAAGCGAGAGTGACACTGGGAGCGAAAGCAAAATACGCCAGAATACTAGCCGCAACGGCCGCGTCTATGTACCGAATCCCAGATCGCCGGGTCCGCGAGTACGGAGCAACAGTATGGGGCTCCTGTATAGGCGGGAGCTGGTTGACGCTATGCAGCAAGCCCAGGCGGGAGGCGAAGCTATTGAGCAGCCAGAGAGATCCCAACCTGGAGGGTCCCAGTCCGGAGACAACACAAGCCGAGCTTGATTGAAACTATTTTGATTATTAGCGTGGCGTCGGATTACTATGGCGATTTTTGTTGGTGTTTTGCATACTAAGCGTTTGTTTAGCGGCAGAGCGAATGGTTTCTACTATGGTATTTTTTAGGGGGAGCAAGGGAGTCGTGCTGTTATTACTATACCGCATTGTCGGGAACTGATGATGCATAGCGTTTTGTTTTTATCATCCCAGCCAAAGGGGCTGTCTTGGAGTTTGGGGATGATACCTCTCATGCGAAAGGTAGTTTTATTAATAATTCAAATATAAATCATTAGCAGCGAACTCATTGTATTATCCTACTGTAGTTGTGACTAAGTCTATTCACTATTCGTACTCGAGTTGAATTGTTTTGATATCTTTTATTTTTATTTTATTTTTCCATCTGGGAAAAGCTATGTACTAATAACCCATTCCCTCCTAGTGAATTATAGACAACGAAGATGAGTGTGTGGCGTAGGCCTGGCAAACGTGCATCTGTACAATACAATACCAATCTCGCAAAAAGACGCCATCACAAAAAGTAGCCAACTCCCCTCACAGGACTTGTCCGCCTCCGCACCAATAACGAGCGCTAAATTATAGGGACCGACTTCAGTCTGATTTATGGTAATGGCATTCTGCCCCCCTTATGACGCCCCCCCCCTATCCCGCAAAAAAACAAATCTCCCATCGAATCGACATTGGTATTCCCGGAGATCATCAAAGATTATCATAAGCCGCCGCCACTCCCGGCGCCGGGCCCTCGAGATCCACAGCCTCGACGCTACTACGCAGCTTGGAGCTCTGGTTAACGAGATTCCCAAAGTACTTCCTTGCGACCTCGCTCTCGCCGCGCGTCTTCAGCGTCTCCTCCCTCTTGACGCCGAGATGCTCGACGCTGCGTTGCAGGCCGACGCGCAGGTTGTCGGCGGGGAAACGGAGGACTTTGCGCACGGAGGAGGTGATGCGTGTGGAGTTGGCGTGGACGTAGTCGATTTCTTCGAGTTGGGCGGAGATCTTGGTTGCGAGGCGGCGGGGGAGGGAGTGAGGGATCTGGCTGAGGACGTAGGCGGCTGCGGCGATGGCTGGGGGGAGTTAGTATATTTTGTGTTAAAGGGGAAGGGGGGGAAGAAGTGCTTACCTGCGGCGAGAACGCCAGGAACAATCAGATTGCGGAGATTGTTATTTCCAACAAGCTTAGCCGCGCCGAGAGCGCCGTCAACCCATCCAAAGCCTCCTACCATGCGTGTCCCGACCACTGTTACCACAGTCATTGCCATGCCTGTGCCTGCCACCTTCTCCTGGCGGTAGAGGATGGTGGACCAGTCGAAGAAATCCCACACCTCGGTTTCGACATGGACTTCCCTGGCAAGCATGTCTCGCTTGCGTCGGAACATGACGTCGCTGCGGAAGCTGAGATCTGTGTACTCATCACCAAGGTGGAGAAGACCTAGTTGTTTGATCGTGTTCACTCCTTGTACCGTTTGCTGGCGCGCGTGCTCCTCACATTGAGTGACAGAAGTCGAGATCTGGGATAGTATGGCCTCCTTAATTTCTTCCGCGAAGTCAAACGCACCAAGTACGCCTCTGTATTGAATGCCCAAATCTGCCTCGGCTGCGTGGCTGATTGTTGACACGAGCGTCGAACGGGTGTGGTCGTAGATCTCCTTGCACGTCTTTTCTATCGTCTGGTCAATGTCGTCGCTGACCTCAGACTTAGCTTTCTGCGACGCCTCAAGGATAGGTTCGAGTTCTTCAAGTTCCTTTGTGACGCGGTCCAGCTCAGTTTGTGCGACATCGACATTGACGCTGGCGAGGGCATGGACGTCTCCGAGCATATTAAGGAGGTATGTCTTTGCGGGCGCAAGTTTAGACCGCGCTCTTTTTTCCAATACAAATCTGCGAAGTGATTGCTCGAGTGCCTCAAAGTCCTGAACCTTCTCCTTCTCCTTGCCTTTATCCTTCTTTGAGTTGTCATCGTCGTCATGGTCAGGGTCGTCCCCTCCGCCACCGCCGCCGCCAGGTCCTCCTAGAGGAGCAGTTGGAACGGCATTGCTGGACACAAAGTGTACAAGTTCTGAGGACTCTTTGTGGGTTCGAGGACTAAGGCTCGCAACTTGGTCCAAAATCAGCTTCTGGCACCTTTGCTTGTCTTTAATATTGTCATAGCCGTTGACGACGATAAAAATATAAGCTTTCTCCGCTGCTGCTGCCCCGATAAACTCTCTGGCCGTTAAAGTGAAGTGGTTAGCGGCATTTACGACGAATACGACAACGTCGATTTCCTCTTGTCGAGCAAAGACGGCAGTGGTCTTGGTGGTATCGAAGTTGAGGCCAGGCGCATCAATTAGTGAGATGTCAACGACACCATTGTTGAGCAATGACTCGTCGATTGTTCTCACGTCCTTGACGTAGACCTTGCATTGCGTGTAAGTTTCGTTGTCGATGACAATGCGCTCAAGTTCAGCCAATGAGAAAACATCGAAGGTGCTCTCGTCGTGACGGTTGTATTCGCTATCCTTGTGTATGGCATGGACCTCCTCGATTCCTCCGTTTTCACGAGCGTCTAGAACCTCGCAAAACAGACTCGTGCATGGTTGCTGATCTTCTGGCAGGATCTTCCTTCTCAAAAGCGCATTGCAGAATGTCGATTTGCCGGCATTCAAATCTCCAGTAACAAGAACCTTGCTTGATGTATCCTCAATCCGTTCCCGGAGCGATAGAAGATGCTTGATGCTGGAGCTAATCTTTCCGTCCAGCAGCGCTGCGATAGATCCTTTCTCGAGAGAGTGTACCAGTTCCACTTGGTGGAGAGCTCCAAGCTTAAGGTCAAGCTTCAATATCGAGAAATCCTGTGCTATTTGTGGCGTAATCAGCCGGGGTTCTGGTACCATTCGTTGTTCGGCTGCTGAGCTTGATTCCGCTTCCGAGGGCTCTGCCAGGGACGTCGCCGCTCGTCGCAGAGGTCCGGGTCTTGGTGACACACTGCGATTCGAGGGATTCGAGAACGTCGATTGTGAGCGAGTTAGGCCGGGTTGTGGCGTCTGGTTCGCTCTGGTCAGAGTTTCCGCCCCTTGAACAGAGGGGTAATGCGCCGGCCATTTGGTGTTGAACTGCTGAAGTTCCTTCAGTGTTTCTACCACATTGTTGATATATCTCGCAAGCGCTCCGCGGTGCGAGTTGTACCAAAGCTGGTGAATCGCAGCAGCCTGTACCCTCCGCTCGTTCTCAGAAGCGGCACTGGACTGGCCGTGATATGTTGGGGTGTGCGAAGGCGTCGGTCTGTCTTCGGTCATGATCGGACTCCATGGGGTTGGTCCAGTCGCACTTTCGCCCATTATGCTTCCACCATATCCCGAATCGTGATCTTGTCGGTCAAGAAGAGCTTTCAGGCGAGCCGCATTTTCAGATGTTGAACCATTGCCCACAGTGACATATTTCGGTGGGCCGGAAGCGGTCGGTAGTTGCTGGTCGCGCTGCTCCTCCTGCTCTTTCTCACGGCTCTCGCCGCTGTCAGAAGACTTTCCCTTTCCTTTATAGTAGTCCTGGCTCATTTTGGTAGCTGGTAATCCATCAAGGGCGGTATAATGAGAGATGGTGATCGGTTTGTTGTGAATATGAAGTAGTTCGGTGCCAATTCGTTATAATCTTAAGGGTACTGGGTCCTCTAGCGTGGCGACGTTCGGTCATTGTTTTCGCCGCTCCAGCCAACCGGGCCGACAACTTCCGCCACAATGTGTTGCATATGCCTGATGATGTACCTTGTACACTATAACCACGAGGAAACCAGGTTGCTCACCAAAAGCCACCACAACCAGCTTCTAGATAAATCTCTGCCTTGCCATTAACTCTAAATTGTTCAGTTACAACCTACTCCATACCTATTCACTGGAACTTTGCCGCAGAAATGAATGTGAGAGCCTCATATTCCCTCATTGATTTCCGTTTACTCATATGGCCGTGTAGATCGTCGAATGGGCATTTGGGAAGCGTATGACGCCGGCTGAGCGTCTGCGCAAACACCAGCGCGCCCTGGAGAAAACGCAGAGGGAACTGGATCGCGAAAGGATAAAGCTGGAGAACCAAGAAAAGAAACTGATCATCGAGATCAAGAAGAGCGCAAAGAGTGGACAAATGGGAGCCTGCAAGATCCAGGCCAAGGACCTGGTTCGAACGAGGAGGTCAGTCTATTCCGTGAGGATTACCTGGGCGAGTTGATTGCTAACGTATACGGTGATAGGTATATCGAGAAGTTTTACTCCATGCGAACGCAGTTACAAGCCATCTCATTGCGCATCCAGGTGAGCAAATTGGGGCGGGCATATGCATGGTGGGGGGCAACATACTAACTGCTAGGCAGACGGTCAGGACCAACGAACAGATGATGCAGTCAATGAAGGGAGCTACTCGGATTCTTGGGAGCATGAACCGCAGCATGAATTTACCAGCGCTCCAACGTATAGCTATGGAATTTGAGCGAGAAAACGAGATGATGGATCAGAGGCAAGAGATGATGGATGATGCTGTTGATGATGCGATGGGGGTGGATGATGAAGCAGAAGGCGACGAAGTGGTTGAGCAGGTTCTGGAAGAAATAGGTGTTGATCTCCGCCAGGCAGTAAGTATCCCTCCTCTGATTGCAGCTCCGGAAGAGTGCTAATTCTCGTAAAGATGGGAGAGACCCCGCAAGGGCTGCAAACCGAGGCTGTGCCCGAAAGCCGAGTTGCACAGGCCGTTGGAGGTGGAGGTGCTGGTAGTGGTGATCCTGGAGATGATGACCTTCAGGCTCGATTGGACAGCCTCAGACGTTAGGCAGCAGGCATATGGTGGTCCTTTAATGTGAATAGAAGTAGAGTAAGGTGGCGGATGACGGGCGTTTTGGAGGTTTAATTTTTGGCGCCGAGGTGTTTAGGAAGGCTCATGATGGCCACATAGCATGCACAGCGACTAGCAGGTACATGTTAATTTTTGAAGATCATGTAGAATCCGGCTGTTAAAGCACGATAAAGTGAATAATTAGCAGTCAGTTGATTGTAGTTTCTGGGCGGATTTTGTTTATTTGATCCCTGGGTGATGATGGCTGGTGACCATGCGAATATCAGAGTATCAGAGTGGGGTAACTACACTCCCATCGAACACGCAATGCATATATATACACCTCAACAGAGATAAAAAAAATCGCCTCTTTGAAAACTATAGTATATGTCAAGCCAAGTTAAGTTATTTCTTTCTTACAAGAAGAATAATCATAAAATATATAATATATACTTCGTATTGCGGCGACCAAGTGGACCACAGGGACCATAAAGGGCCACTCCCCTCTCCACTACAATACGTCCCCAACTTGCTTACAGTACCCCACACATCGCCGGCTTAATCGTCATTGCCGCTCATCGCAATCGTCAATCCGTCTCATCTCATCTTTTTGTATATTTTGTTGTAAAATCTACTTCTAATTGTGTCTATTTCCATCTGCTTACTCTCCTTTCTCCCTCACCGTCCTGCCTTTGTTGAACTTAGACGGGTTTGCTTGGTACGGAGACGTTTCGTTCCCACGTAAGACCGCCGACATCTCCACAATCACCATCACCAACACCAACAAAAACAAACCCACGCGTTACAACGACCACAAAGCCATAGCCAACCGCAATTGCTGTTGGTTCTACAACATCGAAACGCGCTCCAGCATCTGCAATTCCCATTTTCGTGCCTGCAACAGGTATAATAGGGTGCTCATAGTCAGTATCGGATTGAACATACATACACGCAATTGTCTTGGCCCCACGCGCAACTTCACTTCTAGACCTGCCCCCCATCTCCGAAACTCGCCTTATTGCGAATAATCCGTGCCTGTAGGCATTAAGTAAAGAATTCAACACGCTGGCAGGCAAACAAAGGAGGAGCTTCTCCTCCCAGGGGGGATTGCTGAACAGGATGTTCGGCAGTAGCTCCAACTCACCGTCACCTCCAAAGGATACCTTGCAGGAGGAGCAGCAGCCCGATAGCGGGACCACCATCCCACCAACAACCTCGACCGAGGCCAGCACATCGCCCATAGATTCGACAACCCCGTCACCACCGGCTTCCGAGAAGATACCCATCAAAGACAGGCGTGGTGGGAGTAGTCCAGGAAACGGGAGGCCATCGCCGGATAAGGATACTGCTGCGGGGGCTACTGAGAAGAAGCGACGAAGCAGCGGCGTTGGAAACAAGGCAAGCGCGTTCCTCGCAAGCGCAAAGAACTCGCTGCACTTTAGCCCCAGCTCCAACTCTTCGAGCTTCCGGGTTCTCGGTGATCAGAACATGCAAACACCCCTTCAAAAACTGGGAAGAATGGACGCAGCGCTCAGCGTGCCCCAGGGCGCGCACAACAACTCGGCGGGCGAGTCCCTTCCCGGACCAAGGTCTACATTCAAAGTCGGAGTCTGGGAGGACAAGAACAGAAAATGTCGCAGGACTATGGAGGATACGCATGCATTTCTGTACAACTTTTTGCACACACCAGCGCCTTTCGTACATAAGCTGGACAACCCAAACGTCCCAGCGGACAACACAAAGAATGACCTATCTACGGATGCGGCATTGACGGCGTCTGCCTCCGATCTGGAGCTTGACAGCACCGCTTCAAAGACAGCTTTAGATATGATGGAAACCGACAACGGATACTTTGCCATTTTCGATGGCCACGCGGGATCCTTTGCTGCAGATTGGTGCGGCAAGAAACTACACATCATCCTCGAGGAAATGATCCGAAAGCACCCCAATACGCCGATACCAGAATTGCTCGACCAGACCTTTACAAGTGTGGATCTTCAGCTTGAAAAACTGCCTCTCAAAAATAGCGGTTGCACAGCTGTCGCGGCGGTGCTCAGATGGGAAGATAGGGTACCCAACACTCTCTCAGCGACGGGATCTACGGCCATCGCACCTGCCACTTTAGCTTCCGTCAAAGCAGTGGAAGATTCAACCACCATATCAGAGGAGAAAGTCACGGGCGTCCTAGAAAACCCGGATAGGTCCAAAGAACTTGCCGCAGCAGTAGACCCAGCTGCAGATATAGCATCAGCTGCCCAGTACGGATTGACCACCAGCGAAGCCGCACATGCCAGGCTGAAGACCCAAGCTACGCGTCAGCGAGTCCTGTATACGGCGAATGTTGGAGATGCCCGGATTGTTCTTTGCCGCAATGGAAGAGGGCTACGTCTGTCTTATGATCATAAGGGGAGTGATGAAAACGAGGGAAAACGTATTGCTAATGCTGGAGGTATAATCCTGAATAACCGTGTCAACGGTGTCCTTGCCGTTACCCGCGCACTCGGAGACGCGTACATGAAAGAGCTTGTCACAGGCCACCCATATACGACAGAGACAGTCATCCAACCCGACCTCGACGAGTTCATCATTCTCGCCTGCGACGGTGTAAGTCCTCTCCCCGCCCCCAAAGCCCAAATCCATACTAACAATGATACTTAGCTCTGGGATGTCTGCTCCGACCAAGAAGCCGTGGACCTAGTCCGCAACGTGCAAGACCCCGTCGTCGCCTCCAAACAACTCGTCGACTACGCCCTCAACCGCTTCTCCACCGACAACCTCTCCTGCATGATCGTGCGCCTCAACAAATCCGCTATCCTCGACACGGCCAACAACCACCTCTCCTCCATCGGCGTCGAAGGCGACCCCATCGGCGGCCCTGGACGTCTCAGTGAAGCCGATAAGATCGTGGCGGAGGTGAAACGCAAGGCTGAGGAGGATGGCGTGCCCTTTGTGGGCGTCTCGGGCAGCAATGGCGGGAAGGGGTATGAGCAGCCCAAGTATGACGATGGGGCTGGTGCTGCGAAGAACTCGAGTATGGAGAAGGTGGTCGAGGAGGAGGCTGCGGCGGCGGCGCCGCCGCCGATGGTGGGTGTGCAGACCGAGGTGCCTGCTGGGGGGGCGGATGTTAATGTGGGTGTGCTGGAGACGACGTCGCCGGAGGAGGCGGCGGATATGCGTAAATAGACTGAACAAGGGTTTGGTGACTGTTTATACACTCTCGCTTTTTTCACGACATGCACGAACTTCGATGGTGGGACTTTTATGGGCAGATTACCGGAACTTTTAAGGGGGTTGGTTGATTGATGGCTAGGCCTGAGGAGGAGGTAGGGGATGTTTTAGAGAGAGAATACACCCACCCACCCCTCTACATTTTTTTCTATGCACGGCGAAAACATTGGTGCGAGGGATGTATTATGGGCGAAGCTGGATGAGAGGGTTGTTGTTGTTGTGATGTGTGATACGATTCGTGTAGGAGTTTGCGGGGAAGGTCATTGATTGGTTTTGTTGAACGAAGAAACGAGCATGAATTCAACTCCTTTTTTTCCTTTTGTTTCTCTACAAGAGCATGGTCTAGGTGCGTTTATGAGATAGATTATGCAAATGTCAGTTTGCTTTTTTTCCGAATAGCTTGAGCAATATTGTGATATTGTTGTGAGATATGAGTGAACTGCTTTCCCCGCCGTATGAAATAGCTACACAGCCATAACCAGGCCCCATCCTCAAGCATTCCACCGATCCTGCTTATTATTCCTCGCCGCCTCAAGATTATTCCTAAAATCCCGATACAACCCCTTGATCTCCCCACTCTCCACCCACTCATCCACAATCTCATTCGCAAACGCCCCCAACTTCCTCTGTCCCCACTTCACCCTCTCCCCCAACTTCTCCGCATCAAGAAACCCCTGATCCGAAAGCGTCTGCACCACCCACTCATACAGCGCGTGTTTCCAGTGGATCAGCGAATGTGCCCTCTCTGCGTTGGCGCGACAGAAACGACCGAGGTAGAATTGCGTATCCGCACTGAGGATTTTTTGACCCTTGCTGTTTACGCTCGCGGCATCATCGTCCTCATCGTCATCGGAGTCAGCATCACTATCCTCCACATCCTCAAGCGTATCTTGGTAATAAGCTTTCCCGAGTAACTGAATTCTAAACTTCGCAGGATGATTACTCCGTCCACACGCATCGCATTTCCGCCCCTCCCCTTCGCCGCCGGCACTTATATCCTCCTCGTGAAACTGCGGTCTCGACCACAGCGCGCGCGTGAATCCCTCTGTCCAGGCTGAGGAGGAGAATTTCGATTGTGCGAGCCCGCGCGCTTCGGGCTCGAGCTTACGGAAGGCTTGGATGTAGATGGGGTCGCGGTTGTTGAAGCCCGGGTTGATCTTTTTTTGGACCATCCATTCGATTGCGTCTTTGAAGTGCTCTTTGAGGTGCTTGTGTGCGTGGTGCGTGAATTCCAAGGGGATCTCGTGGAGCAGGTCGGCGGGGGCGCCGAGGGGCACGTCGTCATCGGAGACGATGAAGGAGTCGTCATCCATATTGCGGTTTCCGGGGCGCAGAGACTGCCGGACTTGCTCGATGTTATCTTCACCCGAGTCCTCGTCGTCGAAAACGGAGAGCGCTGCGTGGGAGGCGTCGCTGTCGTAGGCGCCGCGCTCTTCTTCGTAGTCGGAGGAGGAGGACTCGGTTAGTTCTGTGATCTTCTCGCCGGCGCGGCGGCGCTTGATGAGTTCGAGCTTCTTTTGCTTTTCGGTGCGGTGTTGTTTTTTGGGGGTGTTCATTTGGCGGGTTTGGCGGGTTGATTCTTCTTTATCTTTACCTTTTTTGGCTGAGTGGGGCTTGGTGGTGCCTTTGGGAGGCGTTGCAGCCAGGCGCTGGGCTGGAACGGCGGGCGAGGGTTCGGATTCTTCATCAGATGTCTCGTCAAGGAGCACCTGCTTCCTCCGCTTGGTTGGCGATGATCGGACGGGCTCGTCATCCTCCTCCTCCGAGCTCGTAGACCTCCTCCTTTTCCGGCTTGGCAGTGCCTTCTCTTTGAGACCGCTATCCGCCTTCCTTTTTCGTGCCGAGGGCTGCTCTACAACGACATCGCTGTCTGAGTCTTCATCAGAGGATATAGCCACGATCTCCTTGCCCTTCGACTTGCGCGACACGGGTTTATCCTTCTTGGTTGGATCTAGTTGGTTCTTTGAGGATCGTGGGCTGTGTGCCCGATCAAGGTATCCTCCAGCTATGAAACTCTTGACTGGGGTAGTCTTTGTTTTCTTCGGGCTGGGGCTCTCCTCCGTAGTTTTCCGCGGCGTTTCCACAACTCCATTCTTCACAATCGCCCGTTGTGGGCTCCGGAGAGGTGACTCGCTGCGATCTTTCAAAAAGTCTGGTCGCTTCTGTCTCTTGGCGGCTGGTGTTACTAAATCCTCTTCTGAAGACTCGCTGTTGTCTCTTGACACGGCCGCGGGCTTCTTTATCTCTTCGGCCGGTGCTGCTACTTCCTCCACCTCAGACTCGCTCTCGTCTTCCAACAAGATCGGTATCTTCTTTGTCTTCTCCACCGGTTTTATCTCCTCTTCCTCTTCAGACTCGCTATCCGTCTCATACACAGCGCTCTTCCTAGGCCTGCCTCTCTGTTTCACCGAAGACGACGCAGCGCCCATAAACGAGTGTCCCACTCGGCTGCCGCGGGAAGGCGAAGGTAAAACCACAGCGAACTTCTTCCCATCCGCAAAGATATCCTCGTCGTCGCTGTAGTAAGGTATAGACCGAGCGCTCGAGGTAGGAGGCTCATTTTTATCGGCACTTAAACTAGGCTTAGGCTGTGTCTTGTTCTTCGGCTTCGGCTTCCGCGGATCTTGGTATACGATTCTCGCGGGAGAAATCCCACTTGTTCCGCGGGTAGGTGAAGTGGACTTGGGCTCGAAGGTTAGGCGTGTCTGGACTTTCCGCGGGTCGCGTCGAGAACGCCTAGGTGGAGCCATGGCGTCTAGGGTGGCGAAGATAAGGGCTATTGCCTGATGATTAACATGAGTTGAGGATGAAGCTGTGTTAAGTATGTCCAAAGTCGCGAAGGCTTATAAGGAATCCGTGTGGTAATGGCACCTTGGGTGGTAACAGGAGCTTGCCACTGTAGTTTATGGCACTGTCGCATCGCAGTCCGCGACAAGGCTGTTCAGCCTGATGGTGTCTTGCCTGTCAGGTCAGGGTTCTCGCTTATCAACACGTGATCGATAGAGTAACGCAACGACTGAACGCGGCGAGGCTGAATTGCAGCCTTCCTCAACGGATGGTGTTTGATTCACATTCGCCCCAACGCGGCCTTGACGTCATGACTAATTGGTGATTTTTCCCTTCTGGGGCATTGGACAGCGGTCTGGGTTATTTTCGGTGGGCCGACCCTACAAGAAACAACATCAATCACATACAAGCATACAAGCATACAAGCAAAAGTCAATGAGGTCATTGACTTCTTTTCAGGTCAACCCGCAATTGATCGTCAGGGAAATGGCAGGTCCCAGATAAAATGCCATGAAAAGCAAATTATTTTCCCTTAATTAAACGATTTGTGGAATTTCGGGGAATGCTTGGTATCCATCTGTACTGTTGATCAACACTCCAACCCTCCAGCCACACCAACTATCAACAACAATCAACAACAATCAACAACAAGTGGTGACGTCAACGCCACAGTGAACAGATACCTAAACAGACCCAGAAGGTAGATCCAAACCTATGGTGGGCCCGGAAGCTACTTTTACCATTTACCATCTATCTACGTGCATCCATCCATGCACGATGGACCAGGAAAGCTCCCAATGCAGCAATATCATGATCCACAAATGGCAACTTATGCCAAAGTATCACAGCTTAATACCTGCTAGTCTTCCCAGATCGGGCATTTCTGTTTCCACCCATTTCCCCCCGGCCCCTCCCATTCTCGGTCTATCATGACGTCTCTCACTTTTCTACTAGCCAAGCTGAGCTGAAAGCAGTCCCCCCCTTCACACGCCCACCCTTGCTTCTGCCAACCCTTGCTTCTGCCACCGGAAAACTTGTTTCCTCTCCTCCTCCACTCCTCGATCGTGATCCTTTTTATGAGGCCATTCCCGCTCTTCTCTTGAGGAAATTTCTATCTCAATACATCCTCTTTGATACCCAATCCCCCAATCCCCCAATCTCATACCTCTATTACTGAAATAATCATATTCATCTTTTTTTTTAAGACACCACCTATACAAACAAACACTTATATAGCCACACTTGGTTGAGAACCATAACCGTCGCGATGACGTCTAATATTGTCAATCGCCCGACTAATAAGACGATGAAGGAGAAGGACATCAACCAGAAGCTGCAATTATACGGAATCCTCACTGGTAAGTCGAGTCTCCTATATCACTGAGCTCCGTCTCCTTGGGAACACCCCCGCTAATCAAACCATCACAGCTTTCCAAAATGGCAAGGTCCCATCGAACGACCAGATTGATGTCGCACTCAACAGCTTCTTGAACAAGGAGTTCATGAGGAACCCATCCAGGAAGCTCTCTCCAGAAGGACAGGGCTTGGTCCAGGATTTTCGCAAGGTCGTCGAGCAGGCCAAGAACCTCATTCTCACCAAGAACGATGGGAATCTGCTTCAGGACTTTGTCTGGCAGACGCAGAACCTAGATGTCAATGCTAAGGCACCCGGTGCGCCAGTCGACAGGGACTCGGCGAAGCAGCACGGCAACGAGGTTGCTGAGGGTCTTAGAACCTTGGGGACGCTAGTCATCTCCAACGGACAGTTCCGCAAGCTCTGTAAGTTATAACCCGCGCCAACTTTCTTAATCGATATACTAATGCCTTTCAGTGAGTGATGCTACCATTCTCCTCCGTGAGATGGCCGGCGACGCAGCTACCAAGACCGCGGGCAAGGTGGCCCCTTCCCAAGAGCAGCTCGAGCAGATTGACCAGCCTGCTGCGGACAACACTTGGCATGAGACCCCCGACTTGTCGGCTGGCAAGCTCAAGGGCCAATTTAAGTCGGCGGTTAACAAGAACAAGCCTCTTTCCAAGCAGGGTGTTCAGGAGGCTACTGGTAACGCTGCACAGGCTGCACACCCCAGCGGGTCTCGCGATCCGGAAGATGTCGCGAGACTTGCCGCTTATGATCAGCAGCAAGGCGACTACTCTGGCGTCGATGCTACTTCGGGAGCCCAGCAGGGCGTAGACACTCTGCGCAACCGCGCCTCTGATAACGTTCCTGAGGAGACGAAGGATAGGGCTCGCCAGACGAAGGAGGTCACCAAGGAGAAGACGAGGCAATACCTCCAATCCAAGATGCCCGAGGAGCGCCGCGAGCAGACCATCTGGAGGCTGAAGAAGATGATTGTTGAGATCCAGGGACACCCTGACTACAACTCTGCCATCAACACTCTCCTCACTCTTGCCGAGACCTACGCTGGCCACGCGAACACCGTCGGCCAGCAGGCAGCTGGCACCGCCAAGGGCGTTCACTCGAACAACACCCTCCAGAACGCCGAGGCTGATCTCAAGGAGCTCATCGAGCGCTTCGCCAACTACACTTCCACGGATGACCTTTTCGAGTCCATCAATGCCGTCTACAGAGACGCCGACCGCGATCCCGAGCTCAAGAACTGGTTCAGGAACATGGACAGGTACGTCCGCAAGTGTCTCCAGCAGCAGGGCTACGTCCTCGAGGACGCCGCCACCCGCGAGTGGAACCAGCTGCACGACCAGGGCCAATTCCTCCTGCGCGACCGCTACAAGAACCATACCGATCGCGTGCTCGACGAGATCAAGTTCCTCGCGGACCAATTCGAGCATGACAAGATGAACAAGCAGTTCGCGCAGTCGTGCCAGAAGCTCTTCACTGACTTGGGCAACGACGAGAACGGCAAGCCGACCTTCAAGCCCCACCTCGTCAAGGACCTGAGCGAGGTCATCATCCCCGAGATCTTTGAGAACGTGCGCTACGTCCCGATCCCGCGCATCGAGTACTCCGACCCCATGGTCGACGTCGTCATCGAGAACCTAGTCATCGAGAGCGACAACCTCATGCCCAACGCCGTCGAGTTCGCCAGCGACAACTACTTCCGCTGGGGCCGCAAGGGCATCGCCAACCGCAACAAGAACGCCGTGATGATCTCCGTGACGGGCGTGCAGATGGATCTCCGCGACGTCAGCTTCTACGTGAAGAAGAAGTCCGGGTTCCCTTCGCTGTCCGACATCGGTATCGCAGATATCCTTCTCCACGGCACGGGCTTCAGCTTCAAGCTGCGTGTGTCGACCGCCGATGCGACGGATCGCCAGAACTTCTTCAAGGTCGACCGCGTCGACGTCGACGTGCAGAACTTCGATATCAAGCTCAGGAAGTCAAAGCACAAGCTTCTCTTCGGCCTCGTCAAGCCCATCATGCTCAAGGTCATGCGTCCTGCGCTGCAGAAGATCCTCGGGAAGCTCATCAAAGACAAATTCAACGAGCTCGATCAGATGGCCTTCTCCATCAAACAGGAAGCCGACAAGGCCGCCCAGGAAGCTAAGAGCGATCCATCCCAGGCTCAGAACATATACCAGCGCTACGCCACCGCGGCGCAGAATAAGTTCACCAAGGGCAAGAAGAAGACTGAAGCCGTTTCCGCTGACAAGAAGACCAACCTTGCCGTGACGCAACATGATTCCATCTTCCCCAACGTCCACCTCCCAGGCGGCATCTCCACCAAGACAACCGAGTACCGCGACCTAGCCATCAAGGGCGTGAAATGGGAAAGCCCAATCTTCAGCATCGGCTCAGCAGGCCGCACCACCTCCCTCCCCGGCCTCGGTAAAGTAAGCCGTCGCCAGCACCAAACCACTCAAGGCGGCCTCCGCGACCACGACGAGGTCCTCAGCGCCGGCGCTGCTGTTGGTGCGGGAGGTGTTGGTGGTGCGACGGCTGCGCACTATGTGCAGTCTGAGCCGGCGTACGTGCCTGTCACACATGTTACACCTGTGACTACCACGACGGCGGTCCCGGTAACGGAGGTGCCGTATACGAATGGTAACGGGGCGGCGTTTGGGGCGCAGGCGGATCAGGCGTTTAATACGGCGGACGGGACGTATTCGTCGACGGGGACGTTGTTGGGGAGGGGGAACCCGGTGTTGGCGGGGTTGGCGCCGGCGGAGAAGTTTTAGGGGGGGAGGGGGTTGATCTCGCCTGATGTCGTTTTGTTGTCTATGATACCACGCGTGCTGGGGGGGTAATGGTGGATGGTGTATTATGTATTTTTCTTTTGTTAGGGGAATAATGTGGTTATGTAACAATGTTTTGTCTATTATTATAAAATTGTTCATGGAATCAAACTTAACTCAACTCAAAATTACATCAAATTAAATCAAATTAAATCATTTTTAGTGCCCTTGATGTCTTGTCTGATGCCGTTGCTTATGAAAAACTTTATTAAAATGAAGATGTTTAACCAAGGAGGACCATACTAAAAGATAAGAGAGTAAGGTGGGTTATAATTAGTACTATATGCTTTCTCTTTAATAGATATAGCTATGTATATTTTAAGAAGTAATCCTTTATATGTAATGTAATAGGATTTATAAGTTTTAATAATAGGTATTCGCCAGTAGTCACCTACCTAACTACTAATCCACTAATCTTAAACTTTTAGTAGATTAATACATAGGATAGTGCCATTTAGACCAGTAGGTAAGCGTTTCTACCCTTACATTTCCAATGCCTTACATGCTAGCAGAATACACCGCGCGTAGGGACAGACGTTACAAAACAAAACGTTGACGATGTTTCATTAACCCCAATACAGCCAGGTATTAGCTTACTTCTCAGCAGCCAGCGCCTCATACACCTGAGCCTCAATATCAACCCACAAACCCATCACCTTCGCATCAGCAAAGGGCAATATCTGCGTACAGACAATACCAGCAACGCCATTCTCGCGATCACACCACCACCAGCAATTCGCCAACCCCGCCCAATGTCCCGTCTCAGTCGACCTCCCAGTCCCCCCACCATTCCCCAGCATGAACGTCAGCCCCCACCCCTGCGGCGGATCCCCCGCTACAGGATACAGCTCCGAAATCTCGTTCGTCAGCCCCGGCTTCGCGGCTGGGATGCCCTGCCGGCTGTAGTTGGGGAAGGAGGCGATTTGGTTGCGGAACATTTCGTCGACCGTCTCGGCGCGCAGGAGTTGGGCGTTGGTGAGGGGGCAGGTGCCGTTGTTTAGGAGTACAGATAGGATCTCTGGTTTATGGTGGTCAGCTAATCGGTCACGGGGGGATTTGTATATGTGTGGTGTAACTCACGGGCGTATTCCTGCGGCTTGGCAAACATTCCTGCGCCGCCGCTGTTGAAGACTCGAGAAACCTCGGACTCGTCGTTTAGATCGACGACGAGAGGTAGTCGTTGGAGGTGGTCCCTAGGTGAGAGCACACCATCCTTGTCTCTGTGATGCATATGGGCCAGCTTCTCCCTCATCTCCTGACGTGGTATCATGGACATATTTTTGATGCCGAGCGGCTGGAGGACATTCTTCTGCAGATACGCGTTCAAAGTGAGACCAGTCACTCGCTCTAGAGCCACGCCGGCCCAGTCGATACCCGTCTATGAGCTCAGTTAGAAAGGGGTGATGCCTTGACATACTGCAAGGGTTTCTTACCCCGTATTCCCAGCCGGTGCCAGGTTGGAATAGGAGTGGCGACTTCATGTCGTCAAAGCGACCTGAGAATTCGTCGAGCCCAGCCGGAAAAGCCCAGTCCCGGAGCCGCTCGTTGAAAAACGAATAGCCAAAGCCCGCGGTGTGGCTAAGCAGCATCCGCAGGGTAATCCCCGTCTTCTTATCCTCAAGCGTGCCATCTGGTAGGAGGACCTTGATAGCCTTTAGCTCCGGGCAGAGCCCCTCTGTCTCGTCACTGTCGTCTAGCTTTAGAACCCCTTGCTCGACAAGCTGCATGCAAGCCACGCCCGTGAGCATCTTGGTGCATGATGCGATCCAGAAGATGGTCTCGAGCGTCATGGGCGAACTGGATGTTATCCCCTGCTTGCCTGCTGAGTGTGCAAACAGTTCTTTCCCATCCTTTCCAATCACGACTACAGTCGCTCCGGGAATCCCCGTCTTCTGGTCGGCGCAGGCTGCATCGACGGTGCTGCGCAGACGCTCGAGAGTTGCAGACTGCATGGTGGGTATATAGATGCGCGGATAGCGGGAGGTCTGCGTGGGTGGTGAGCTGATGAGGGATGAAGTAGATAAATGGATGGGTATCTTTGCGTTTAGGGTTGGTTGTGGGCTGTGCGATGAGATGGGGATAAGGCCTACTCGACGAACCCTATGAGGGGTATATATAAACCCCAGAATGTACCTTGGCACGGACAGACAAACGCCCACATGTTAGAGCATTGTTATGCATAGTTGAATAGAGCAGAGCCAGCAACCCCCTGGTCTCCGGTAGCCCGCACCCTCGTCTCTAGTATTCCACTCCTGGCCATCATCTCTAGTAATTCTACCCTAGTCTCCCGAGCTTTTAACTTCTCTATTCCTATTTGGCCTCTTTGGTTGTTTATCTACTGAGCCATCTCCGGTGTCACCGGAGAGGGATAGCGAGGTGGCGGGGTAGTGGGGTAACCCCGCTTCGCCAATGGCTTCACTACAGTAGAACCTCCTTAAGACAATACCCCTTTGACCGATATCCTCGGTATTACGATTTTTTTTTCGGAACCAATTAAATTCACATATAACGTACGATATCCACGATATCGGTCCATAACGTAGAAATATCGCTCTATCGTAGGATATTCTAGTAATTCGTGCCAAATGATTACTATATATAGCCTAGTTCCTTGAAAATACTGCCTCAAAATTAAGGAGTTATAATTAGTAGAGAGTAATAGCTCGTAACAGGTGGTTTACGTATATTCAATATCACGATATCCTCTTTAAGACGATACCAACCCACGGGATGGAATACATCGTCTTAAGGAGGTTCTACTGTAATGT